>JBAIZL010000001.1:314088561-314148561 GCA_036971475.1 Prosapia bicincta | reverse complement strand
AAATAAATTCGGTTGACTTGAGAGTAAGGCACAACTATTTACTCACACAGGCAACCTTTCAATAATGAGGTTGTTTTTTCTACCAGGCCTCCTGCAGAATTTAAAAAAATAACGCCGTGACATAACCTTAGTATAGAAGTACTTCTCAGGACGCACTATCAAGCTTTCTTGAGTTTATTGCTTGTGCACGTGGACAAAGTTGCTGTGAGTTAATGAAAGATTGTATGTGCTTGTTTTTATAAATATAGCCTAATAAGGTTATGTCACGGCGCTATTTGTTTAATAGAGTGCACTAAGAATAAGGCTTGATGGCGATAACATGCACGTTATAGAAACGTAGCCTATGTAAATAAATAGTTGTAACTGACTCACAAGTGAACCGTATAAACAATAATCTATGCGAGTGTAAACATGATTAATAAATTAACTTTGTTTTGTTTAACGCTAAATGAGCAACAGCGATTCGCTGCCAGTACGCCGACTAGACATAGGCCTAATGCAAACTCAATGCTGAATGTGTGCGCAAAATTGTTCTTTTTATAGGAAGTTTAAAGAAATGGCATTACTTTCAATCTTTATCTCTAAAACAGAAGTATTTTGTTTTCGTTTGGATCCAAACCTTCCCAACTCCTGTTCTATATTATGGTTGATAATAGGTTTTCTCCCCACTAGAACATCAACTAACTCATTTCCAAAACTACGACCACAAAAATACCATTGTAATGTTACTTTTGCCAACCCGACTTCCTTCAACGCCTCCAGGTAGCCAGTTCATGCTTGAACTGCTTCTAAAACTCGTACAATGTGAACTTTACTCCCTCATTTGTTTTCTCAGCAGACATCTATGAACAAAGAAAAATTAGATTAATTTCAATTTTGAAAACCATGTTTATATTATGTAAAACTTGGGTGTTGCTTAGAGTTTTAGGTAATGAATAATATAAGATGCACGGCAATTATGATATATACTGCAAATAAATTAAAATTTAGTTCCGGCATTCAAGTGAGTCCCAACAGACGTGATAAGAAAATAGAGCTACGGTAATAGTTTCCTGCTAACGAAATTTGGGGAAAATATGATTTTTTTAAACATTTTTTTACATCTTTATTTGGGGAATGTGTTTAATAAAGAGTAATACTTATTTCAATTAACAATAAAATAATGTGGTTAACAAACAACATTAGAGGTTACAATACCCTTTTTTAAGCAATTTAAATCAGTTCTTTAAAAAGTATAAGACGGATCTAAAAATCTTTTCCTTTCAAAAATGGCATTAAAGAACATAACCTATTATTATCGTTATATTGAATTATTTGTACTGAAATTTATCAAAAATGTAATAAGTTTCTATAATTATTAACTGATCCAAAATATTTAATAACAATCTACTTGTAAAATGACTGTTCTACAACATAACCTAGGAAACGTAATCGGTTGTTACATGAAATCATATGTTATAAGGTATGTGTTTCAGAAATTGCGCGACACCAAAATAAATGATTTATTATCAAGTTTTGTTCACTGTCCGTAAAGATGTTATCACTTCAAAAAAGCAATCTATTACGGAACTTTTTTAGAAATAATAAACGTTAAAAAGTATTCGACTAGGCAAGTAGGCCCTCAAAATCAGTTATACTTACAGATTTTAAACAAATAAAATATTAAATTTTCGCACCTAAACTCAGAAATGTACTAGAAGTTTATAAGTAGTCTATAAACTCCAACCCATAATTTAGTGGCACCGAATATGAGATACGACCTTGTTTCTAATAAAAAGGCCTACGTGGGGAGCCAGTTATGACAGAAAGAAACAATATTTGCCACACTCCTATATACTTCAAATTATAAACTTACATGCTTAAAATAATTGTTGTATTTAAATCATTACAATGATATGTTGCACAACAGAAAATGCTTTTACCTTTGCTATAATATTTTCTTCAAAGTTCAATGCTGGCAAACCTCAACGGACGTTTTCAATTAACGCAATTAACGGACTCTCCATAAGACTTTAACGGCTGCTATTATCTTTTCTTTTTGGTTAGGAGTCCGTTTTGTTGTAGTTCCTATAAAAGTTACTAGACAACACCTCTTCTCTAAACCATATATTAAGAGAGTATTTCATATTTGGTACCTTTTCTTTGGTATATTTCCTTTCTTAGCAAGTTGGGTTGACTTTTTATTACCAATAATGCAGCAATGAGCAGATATATACTTGAACACTATAAATTGTTTTAACGTCATTGTTGATTTAGTTAAGAAGTGAACTCCTATTACACCAGTTGTAGGAGTAAAAAAACTGAAAATTGTTACAACTTTAATGACGGGTTGAGAGTGGAAAAGAAGCCTTTGTATACAATTCTAAAAATATAATACGATTATTTCAGATTTTCTAAGGAAGTCCGTTTTTCTTACTTGAAACATTTTGCTAAACATTATTTAAAAAAAAATCATTTCCCATTTGATTCTAACTCAGTTAAAAACATTTGTTTGCACGAGAATGTTAAGGGATTAAAGTTAAATATGTTTATACGATTAATTTACGGAAAGATTACGAAATGTATGGAAAGTAGTAAGAAGTAGTATTGGCGGTGTCATGGTGAAAAATGTGAATGCCATGGTAAAAATCGAGAGGCATATTGCGAGAATGTAAGTTAGGATAAGTAAATTATTTCAGACACGCAAAGTTAACTATAGTAATTACATTAGCCGTGGTACTACCTTATTATTCTCCCCTATCTCCTATTACGCGGGTGGAATCATATCCCTAAATTAACCCATGTCACACACCCAACCACATCCAAATAAGTATAAGAAGGATGTTTGCAGTTGTAACAAAGCTATGAAGGAATTTAATTGATTCATTTTACTTGACAGTTTTGAAAATTCAAAGAATATATTTAGTGTTTAACTAACCTACATATAGTTTAAAACATACTTTCCAGCTCAGTATTATGAAGATCTACGGTAGTTATGAGTACCTTCAAGCAAACAAATAAAACATACACAAAACTCACAAATAAAAAAACATTTATTATTTCATACACGTTTCAATGACAAATTCATCCTCATCAGTGAGTGTTACTACTACAAAATCTAACTTACAACTAGATGTAAGTTAGTTTGTAGTAATCACACTCACTAATGATGAAGACTTTGTCGTAAAACGCGTATGAGTTAATAAATTATTAATTTGTGAGTTTTGTGTATGTTTTTATTTGTTTGAACATAACCTCACAAGCTAAGTTCAAAGAACAGTTGTAGTACCTTCAAGGTTTTAAACCTGCATAGGAAGTAAAGATGGTACGCTTTTGTGCCATATAACACTTCCACTCTTACAATTTTTCTCTGAAATTATTCCAAATTGTTAAGACTAATTTCCCAATCTGTTCTCTACTTTAACAACACAACCAGTCAATTGTTCAATTCACTCAATATTACCAAGTTCTAGCTAAGCTTTTAAGGAGAGCCCAGCGTTTCGATACATCTAGTCGCTCAGTAATTCCACAAACCCTCCTTCTATTTTATTTATTTATTTCCCATATATTATTTGGGATTCTTTGGGATATCTTATTTACGATTTATCCCTCGGAGTCTTTTTTCCATTCCAGCTCACTACATCTATTTGGTTGATAGATTACTGTTAGGCTGTTTTTGTATTAGCATAATTATTTTAATTTATCTCAAGTAGTTTATTAGTTTAGTAAAGTATATTGTTATGTTTATTCATTTGTGGTCTTAATTAGTTTCAGTTTACTAGTTATAAATTAAATGCATTCTAGTTTAAAGTTCATATATTACTAATACACACTGCACAAGTTAAAAAAAAGTTAATAAGCCATTCCATACGTGATTTTATATAAAAATATTCCCTGGCACAAATATCCCTATCTCCGTGCTAACCATATAAAAGTCCTTCCTATATGCAAAACGCCCATCCTTAATTCCAAAAGCAATGCATATTCTACGCGCACGGGCAGCCGGTGTAGGCAGACTAACACTGCAAAACTCAGGCAAATCACCAAATCAAAGTCGTCTTTTCTATCTTAACTAGACTATTACCAGGATATGCTTGTCCGACCTAAAAGGCCAATTTGTACATAAAATATTCTTTTAACTACAAATCATCCGTCAAAGTGCACAGGTTATGACGAATGGCGTCAGTTTTAAGGGGGTTTATTTCACAATCAGTACACAATCAAAACCAGTATTCTTCGTGCATTTTACGTTTCACGCTTAGAGTAGTATATTTGCATTTAGATGCACTAGCAGGAGCGATCTATTTTCATCCCAATACTATGTTTTATTTTCTGTGCAACCTAATTTTCATCTTCCATTTTCTTCAAGTACATATTTCACCAGACTATTTTTTCAGAAACTATTCCACATATTTATTTCTTCTTCATTTACAATCTTTTAGTTTCTCACCAACATAACATATTTTTTAAAATTTACATCCCTCTCTTTTTTTCTATGCGAACTATGACTCTTCTAATTTTTCCCTACGTATAGATTAATGTAGATATTCTTTACAAATCCTATGTAAGTCAGGAATGTGATCTAACAATGACCATTCCCGATATTACACGTCTGGGGCGTTTTACAGTTCGACCTTAATTATGAATAGTCTAGTATAATAATAGTCAATTCCTATCATTCAATTACACAGATAAATTAAACCTAAATTTCACAGCAATTCGTTGCTTCTTCAGGCTGTCCATTTTACAATCAGCGAAAAAAACACTCTTTACTAAACTGCGTGTAACTCATCAACAAATGAAGATATCTGCGACTGAAATACCGCTTTTCAATCAGCTGATTTATATACCAAGCGGATTCTCCTGAAACTAACTTGAGCCTCAAAATTCTAACAGTCCGCGTATTTTTTGAACAGACCTCGTATACAGGCCTATACCAATACTAAATTAAAAGATTAAAACATAAAATCTATTTACTTCAAACATATGTCAGTATAGAAACACCTCTGTAATAGCGTTTCAGGAGATGTATCCAATTAAACTCGGACCGTGAATACGTTTCTCCCACACATTCTCCCAAAACGATTATTCCCATATATGTAAGTGAAACTAGAGTTGAGTGTTTATATATATTGAAAAAGTGTAAACTAGTGGCTCTTGATAAATGGAAACAAATAATAAGAAATGAATTTATAGCAGCTACGAGTATATAAAAAAGGGCTTTTAAATTGCACTATTCATCTACGAACTATTTTAGAGATCTACCGGAGTTGATACAGATTGTTTTCCATTTATATCTTACTTAAAGTTCTTTTTCCCCAAGATTTGTATTCTGAAACTTATTAATAGTTTTTAGAATTGACATGGTGTAGAAGAGACTAGGTAAAGCTGCCTCACTTGGCCTACTTGCTATTTGAAGGAGGTAATGTGACTAGCCCTACACTTCAACCGATGTTATATTTATAAACTCAAGCTACTGTATACTATGTGGAGTCGATAAAAAGGTTAGCAAAGATTACGAAATCGCTCGAGTGTTAAATAAGATTCTGTGGTCATATTCGGTTATTTCCAAACAATACAGTTTAATAATATCTGATTACTTCCACATTTAATGGCTACCAAAATGCAAAAATTTGACCAATTACATGGCGATAAGACATGAATGAATTATTCAAGCTTTCATACCAGAAAACTACATATTTAGGTGTCATCAAAATGATTCAAAGGTAAATCTCAGGAGAAATTAAGTGACAAGATTTACTCCTGATTCCTGGATGTGAAATAGCTTTAATTGTGGGCATGGGGATCCTATTAAGTAAAATATCATTAGCTTTACAATACAACGCAGTCCCCTAGAAGAAAACTTCCTTCCTTATCTTCCTACCCATTAAACTATCTATCATGAAGATACCCATCTTCGATCCAGCCTTCTATCAAAAGCCTTTCGTACTCGCAGCCAGTGTTGCTTGACAGACGCTGAAAAGCCTTGTTGCCACCAAACTTTCGGAAAAACGTCTCTGACTGACTTCCTGAATGGGAAGAGGTTAAATTATAACCTACTTTTTGTAATACCTCACTCCTAGTTTATAGTAGATTGCATAGAAATGTCTAGAGAAGTTCTACTCACAGATTCTTGTACTAATGAAGTTTATGGACTACAGACTAGTGTAACATATTATTAATATTTATTATTACAGTATTTATTATGTATTATTATTATAAAATTGTTACTTTTTCCCTGGTGAAAACCACGTAAGGTTATTTTCGTTATTAACAGCTACCTTAATCACCACTCATTTCTCGGAGATGAGTATTATTGTCATTGGTAGAAATTTATCTTAAAACAAAAAAAAAATAGGGATTCCATCTCTTATCTATATGAACTAGATTATTACTTATTCAATTCAAATATAAAAGAACAACAATTAAATGAGAATATATATTCATTACCTCATTATTTCTTTTTGTGAACCTAAAACTAATTTCTTAAACATCTAAACATTTTTGAATACCCTACTTAAAAGGGCCACTTGAAAGTTTTTGCCCGCAAGCCTTAGTTTACCCTGTATTTTTCTCCATGAAATGAAAATGTCAGAAGTGTAGGGTCTCTCTTTCTTTATACTAAAATGGGAGAGAAATAACTAAAAGTATTTTTTCTGAAGATGGTCTGGTTTTCAATAAGTATCAAAAGTACTTTCAAGTGGCTACGACTTGAAGACAAATACTTAAATGGTTTGGGATTTTTTAAAACATAATCTAAGCTTCATAGATATAGGCCTACCGATAGGATCGGCCACTAATGACCTACCAAAGCGACAGTTTGCAATAACTTAGTAATTTAATCCAAACTGTATTTGTTTTTAAACCTATTAGATGCGAGTTTGATGCTTTGGATTCTAAAATTGGTAAAACGAATATATTTTTAAAATGCGTGTAATCTTTTCAACGCCTAACTCAAAAATACACGTCAAAACAATCATACGAAAGTGTAAATTAATTGTTTACATAGATTATCAATGGGCAGGTGAAATTTGTATTTATATGCTTTTACTTAATCGTTACTCTCTGGGGACACTGTATTAGCCTACATTCAGAATTAGAGATTCATTTTTGAAACATTTCACCAAAGCTATGAGTTTTCACGTAGATGTAATTTTGAGGACAATATCACATAGTAGTTTTATCACGATTTCTTTATTTGACAATTTTAGTTTAAATTTTGCTATTGAATTTTCACCTGCCATGTCCAAACACTATGAAGAATTTTCATATTCATCTATCTTTGATTACAATAATTGAATACGTCATTACAAAACTGAGTAATAAAATAAAAAGAAATGAACTGAAATAAGTTATTTCAAAATTAACTGAAAGGAATATAAGAAGGTTTGTCTGCAGTCCGGGAACATTTGAATTATTTATCACGAAACTAGAAGTGTGAGTTTCATACTACATTTCATAGGTACAAGTTGTAAGTGATTTTATTCTAACGTTTTTTGGAATTTTATAAAAACGTAAAATCTAAAATATATCTCAAGATTCCCTGTTTTAGTCATACAGAATTTGAATGTTTTCGGGGAGCGGAAAGACAATAACTTTATTCTTTTTAGATAATTTTTGAACGAAAACGGGTTTAAAAATAGCTATTTTAATTTTTCACCTTAAAGTGGACATTATAAATAGTTTATCTTGGTTAAATGTTAAGGGTTAGGTTAGGTTAATAGATTAGGTAGGCCCTAGAGGATTAGAGAAGAGAATGAAGAATCTATTTGGTTTTGGATTATGAGGAGCACATTCATCAAGACCTTAGAAGACCCTAGAAGTAGAACCTTTCCTTTTAGAAAATTTCAATTAGCAAGAGGAATTATAAAAAAAAATCAGTTTTAACATAGCAATTGTTAAGGAAAAATTTAGTGACAAATATGTTTTTCTCAATCGTATCTCATGCTCATTAAGAAGTAAAATAATATTTAAGAAAGGGAAGTTCTATATTTTTATAATAAAATGATTTGTAGAATATCTGAAGAATGTCTGTATAGGTAAAGCCCGAAAAGTACGGAATTTCGTTTCTAATTTCTTAGACTGTAATGTGATTTTCAAATCATCATTCTTCGTAAAATGTAAAAGAGGATAGGAATTGTATTGGGAGACGTAATTATCCAAAAGCACTCGAAGAAATAAATACAATTTAATCGACACTTTGAAAAGTTTTTCCATTATTATTAAATTTACCTTCAATGCAAATGGCACAAGTTAAATTGAAAATTTTCAAAGAGTTTCATTGTCATTTCATTCTCATGATAACGCGCAACGAGTAACGTAGTTAGGGGTTATAATAAGTAATATAAATAATAACAATGCCAGCTAATATATAGCCTGAAAATTGTTTTTTCATAACCCTTGGGCCTCCATGTAACAAGGTTTAAGTGGCCTTGCTCTATCACCTTAAACCGTAACACGTGAATAACCGTTTTATTTTCTTAATAAATGCACACGGGGAAACTATATCACAGAAATACTTGGAATATTAAAAATGGTTTATCAGTTAGATGTGGGAAGCAATAAATATTACAATTTGTTTTCTTCTGTTAACAAATATGAAGTGTATAACGAAAAACGTTTTGAAATATACTTATTACAAAAATTTTGTTTGTATGACATATATATGGGTTCTTTAGAAATTATATTTCAGGAATAAATGGAACCTTTATAAAAATGTATACCTAAAATGTATTTGTAAAAATGAGTTTCCTTTATAAGTGTATAAGTCGTATTTTTACAAGAAGCCTGTAAAATATGAAAGCAACTACAAGTATAGTTCAAGTTGTATAAGATGGCAATTGGGGGGGGGGGGATGTAGGCCTCAGCGAGAGACCAAGGACGAAAGGAGGGTGGAGGTGCTCGCAGATCATTTTCAAAAACATTGTACTTCTGCTGACTCATAAGGTTGGCTCATTATTTTGTTACTTATGAGCATTTTATAATTTATGGTATAAATAACAAGAAATGTAATTAGAGCATTCATAGAAGCGTGCTAATAGGATTGTCTAAGGGTTGGGACGGGTAGAACTCGATTTATGGCCCCGATGTGGGATGACTACTTTGCCTGATATTTTGTAGATAACAAATACATAGGCCTAATTTCTACTCGGAGCTAAATACCAGCTTATAAAATTTATATTATTATTTCAAAAAATCTGTTTTCATAGAATTTAAAAAATACCATTTACTGTGATTATATTATAATCCTGAATAATTTAATTTTTAAAACGCCATAAATATGACAAGTTTTTAGATCTATTTTCCACTATTCTCAAAATACAGTATTTACCGTCTATGAGTCAAATAATTTATTTATCTGACGTCCTGTCAACTGGTGGCCTATCTCCAGGAAAACTACCCATCAACGTTTGTATTAATTATAATCCAAATCGCTGAGAATCATTCCCAACCCTCTGGTTTATTTTTAACATCACAACCCAAGAATCCTTGAAAGCACTCACAAACGTTTAGTTCTTCACTCCCCCTCCGCTATTCTGAGGTTCAGCGTACTCACATAGCCGAGTTCTTGGTAGTTATACAGGACCTTTCCCTATCTTCAACACAAGTGTCAAAGATTCCTTGATACCCCGTAACGATTTAACCTCTTCCGTATTTTCTTCTCTTTCCCCTTACCATAACTCTAAGCGTACGTCATTAGACATAGGCTAAACATGGAATAGAATAAGTTACCTTAAGTAGTTTAATATTAGTTTCTCAAGCTAAATTCTTAGTTTCGAGTTCTTCATAGACAAGATTATCTTCCACATGCTAAATCAATCTTTGTATGTAGTTAAATTTGTGTACTCATTGCACAGAATTGAAAAACAAACTGTCTGTCCTCCAGTAACGTAAAATAAAAAAAACAGTTCTCTAGCATCAAAATCTTTATGTAAAAACAATCTTTAACGCCATCTGAATCCCAAAACTTGCATTTC
Organism: Prosapia bicincta; assembly: GCA_036971475.1. Classification (NCBI taxonomy): domain Eukaryota; kingdom Metazoa; phylum Arthropoda; class Insecta; order Hemiptera; family Cercopidae; genus Prosapia; species Prosapia bicincta. The sequence continues at coordinate 314,138,605 of JBAIZL010000001.1, read as the reverse complement.
GCTGAAACTGATCTTGTACCCTATACGCAGCTAATGTTAATAGACGCTGGACAAGAGCCATCAGCTCCACCATCTCTAACTGAACACTACTATTGAATAAAAATATAAATCTGACCTAAAACTGAAACAAATTTAGTAATTATTGTTTAGAAGTACAACGATCATTAAAGTATTTGCTCTTTCACAATGAGTCATCTCATCAATTCCACATGCATTTTACTTCTTCGTCTACAGTAGTATAGTGGCTAGCAGTTATCATTACATGTCGATTTTTTTAATATTATTGTCAAGTAGCCTATTACCTTCTTTTGCAAGACAATTTACAAGTGTTATTTATTTTAAACTTCATATTCCATCAGATGCCTTCTGAAATAATTACCATAAAATTAAATATTCAATTTCCTCTTCAGTCCTTGTCTTTTCTATTCTCGACAATGATTTCAATTCTTATTTTATGCCTTTCTCTGTTTAGTTCATTTTATTCTCTGTTTAAATATTATAAATATCTAAAATACCTTTCCTCTTTAGCGTTATTTTAAAATGTTTGTGACACAACCTGTTTAGGATTTGAATGAAAATGCATGCCTTAATACAATTTTAGTTTTGGTAAAAATAAATCTACAAACATTTCTCACAAATAGGATCTTTTATAAAAACGACTGAAACGTTCATATGTTTATAACGTAGCATTATGGACGTAACTAGAAGCCTCGAAGCTAACGCAGTTTGATTTAGATCGAGATTATTGGCGAGTGACTAAGCTGACGTATCAGCGGGCACTTGTTGCAATCTCCATGGGGTAGTAACTTGTCTAATACAACTTGTCGCTTAGATTCAGTGTTCAAGTGGATCAAAATCACTTCGTCTGCAATACAAACTAGAGAAAGATTTGGATTGTTGTGTAATCTACTTCACCCTTTATCATCATAAGTAGATTTTTATCTTTGTTAATTCACCTACTAACATTTCGCCATGCTTCGCTCTTTCTCTCTGTCTGTTACTTTCTTTCTCTACTTCTCTATTAGAGTGGGTGAAAAATTGTTTAAAATTTTGTTTGACAGTTACGCAGATTAAAATAGCTAGACCTTGTTTTGTAATCCCCAGAAATTCACTTTCTCATGAATTAAAATTGTTCGAAAGGTTAGATTTCTATTTTTAGGAAAAATAACACTTCAATGTCTACCATTGTCTATAATTAATAATTTTATCTTTAAATACTATGTCTATTCTTTTAAAAATAAAATGTATAATTAGTTTATTTAAAGGCGAAAAACAAATTCAGCAGTAAGAGTATAGAATGTTTTAAGAGTTTATGATACTAAAACAGAAATATATATATATATGTGTGTGTTTGTTAACGGTAAATTTGGTTTTTGGCTATGTAATTTCAAAATAGTAAAAATTAGTATGAGTTACAAAGCAAACAAAAACTGAACAGAAACAGAAGTTAAATAAAGGAAACCAATGCCAAATTGTTAGCAAGAACAAAAACCCACTTCAAGCCCCCTGTTTACCAAGAAATAAAGAAAACAGACCTTAAATTAATATTTGTTATTCTGAATGGTTCTGAATATAAATGTGTTAATTAAACCGCAAAAATTTAGTGAAAGGAGAAAAGTCACACTAAAAAAAAATACTGTGTAATTTCAAGCAACCTCGTCTCAATTATGAATTATTTTAATTATTTTTTTGAATGGAGATCTTGCAATCTAATAAAATGAAAAAAGCATGTTCTAGAATTACACACACACACACACACACACACACACACACACATACATACATATATATATATATATATATATATAACTTATATAAGCTCACGTTATTTATTAGAAGTTTTGTTTCAATGGACAGGAATTTCAAAATATTTCTACTCAAAATGTTTACCACAGTAATTCAACTCACTGTAAAAAAAATAAAATGTTTTTTAAATGAAATACATAAAAATTAATATTAGGGTCTATATTAAAAATTGTAACAAAAATATTTTTGTGGAATTGGCTGATAACCTAGCTACGCAATTACGATTCATCAGTGTGTTCTGTATATTCTGTAGACCATCTGAGCTGACTGTCGCCAAGTTACCTTATAATTAACTAGGTTTTGGGCGTGTGTCCTGCTAGTGTTGGAAGTCCCAATATTCTAGCAACTGCGTACCCCTTGAAATGTTCAGAAGTTTTGGCTTATCAACGGTAATACAAATTCCTAAAAAAATATTTACTATAAAAAAAAAACAAATTGGTTCTGATATTGGCACTCAGTGGAATCCCAATAGAAAGGATAACAAAATAAAGCTAATATTTTCGCAAAATAGTTAAACAAAAATCGCCGGAAATATGAATTTATACATTTTTTATTAAATTTTTAAATTTTTGTTTGTGGAATAAAAAATGATGTTTATTAAATCTAAAGATAAAATGTTGTGGGTAACAAAAAAACTATTAGAGGTTCACTAAATACAAATGTTCACTTTAAACAAATTAAATTCAAATCAGTTTTTTAATATGTATAAGACGGACCTAAAAATGTTTTCCCTTCACAAATTGAATTAAAACTACATAACTTATTATTACCGTTATATTGAATTACTTGTATTGAGATTTATCAAAATTTAAATAAGTTATTATATTTATTGCCTAATCGAAATGATTTACTAAATAAATAATCTACGATTAGAAATAAATAATAGTCTGTGTATAATAAGGCTGTTCTACAACATAACCTATAACACCAAATCAGCTATTTTATGAAATCATATGTTGTAACGTATATGGTGTAATGTATGCGTTTCACAAACGGCGTGACGCGGAAGCAATGATTTATTCTCGTGAATGTTCGCTGCGCGGACAGAAAATATAACTTCAAAGGTTCCTAATGGTTTGTTTTATTATAAACAAATTGTTGATAAAGCTTCAATTGAATTATTATTGTATTCGTGTTTCTGGTTTTCAACCTTTTATAAAGACAATTATATATATATATATATATATATATATATATATATATATATATATATATATATATATATATATATATATATATATACATATATTTATGTATGTATATATATACATATATATATACACACGCACATACATATATATATATATATATATATATATATATATATATATATATATATATATATATATATATATATATAGATATATATATGTTGTAACGTACTAGCCTTTTTTACCTCGAGTAAGTTTTTATCTTTATTAAAAAGGTGTGTTAATTACTAATTAACAAATTAATTAACCTTACTTACCAGGACTCTAGTTCTCCGTTACAACTCAGGCATAATAATGTCTCTCTGTAAACGCTCTTCTGATCTTGAGGGTAGAACTAGGTTACTTGTGAAATAAGAATTGGAAGCTTTAAAATACAAAGTTAAACAATTTATTAATCAATGACAAATTACAAAAGAACAAATGACACCAATGTGTCAAGTAATTAACTTTTAATTACTGCTAAGTATTTCATAAATATTTTAATTACTTTTAATTTTAACAAAATTTTTCAAATATATATATAAATATATATATATAGAAGGTAGTAACTTAAGTTTTATAATTTAATTTTAGAAATCAATATTCAAAGAACATTTTCTACCGTTCATGTGTTAATCTTTCATCATTTAAAATTCAATTAGTTAACATTAAAACATATTTTTATTATTATTATCTAAAACGTACCTGGTTGTGAACATTACTTGTAAAACATTATAACATATACCATTAAACACTGCACATGGCTGTTGTACACTAATCACTTAACACATCGCTCTTACAAATCAGCGCTGTTAAACAAAAATGATATAAACTTTTACTTATTTGATATACATAAATAATCGCTTCCGACTTCTTCTTTTGTTGCGTTTATAAAATTTGGTACCGGCCTTGACATCTTAAATTTTGAATACTGAAAGCTTACAAATTTCTAAGTTATAGCCGAAAATGCCATCACGTCTGTCTCGTTTTAGTGAAGACTTTTAGTTAAGTGGGGTCGTTGCAAGGACGCGCTAACTGAAATTTTCAAACAAACTCCCACCCTTATTTATATATATGAATGTTCTGATTGGTGCTTTAGATCAGGCGATATCAGACCATGTTTACGTCATATGGCGTGACATACCTAATTGCCTTAAGTTACTAACTCGTACGAAATTTTTCTATTTCGCCCGCTAGGAGCGCTCACCACCTACACTGGTTCACAATGTGCACCAATAAAACAAAAATTTTCTTTTATATTGGGACGATATAATTATTAAATAAAATTTAAATATATAAATGAATTTATATGTAACACCTTATTTTTAAGAGTGTTACAATATATATATATATATATATAAGTCAAAATTGAATTGTAAATTCAATTATAATTCTTATATTTGTATTTTGACTTAGTTCTTTATTAATACACAAGAATACATATTGACATATATATATGTTTCTAAAACAATTTTATTGATAATTTTATTTAATAATGTAAAGATATTTATTATTAATTATGTATTATAAAGGTTTAATTATTAACATTTTTATAATAAAGGAAAATAAAACGATCATTGCACATTAGAATTTTATTCATTACTCAAGTGGAAACATATTATTTTTAAATAATATTTTAAATATAAATTCAGCTATATAACGTTATAAAGAAGTTGCAAAACCTTTTGTCTGCCTTTGATAAAAATAAAAATCCAGCGGTAATGAAACTTAACTTCATAAGTCTGGTTTACCACTTAATTAGTTTCTGTATTAATTGTTGATCTAATTTCAGAAAATTGGCTCTCGCGGAAGTAACTGCTAACAAAGGACATCAAACATAATGGTATAGCTTGCCGGAAGGTCTTTGAAATCATGTTTCACATCCAATCTAGAACCGAATAAATTACGTGTCTTTAAAAATGTCTTTTGTTTAACTATCTTCTGGTTAGTTTGATAAAAGGGTTTTTTTGGTTTTATTTAATTTGATGGAGTTGCCGTTAAATGTTTTCTGGTTCAGTAAAATTTGTAATAGGGTAATCTTCGGTGAAATATTTATTACTACTTGTTTGAGGGTTTTCACGTGAACAGTGACATTATCACTTAGACCTGTCATTGAAATTTCATTTCCTTTAAAAAATGATGACAAAGTCGGATATGATGATAAACGCTTCTTTTGTATTTGTAAACGAAACAATACTTACGTTCCCATGAAAGTTTTTTTGCCATTACTAATAATAAAGACTGTGTTGTTTGGTTACTAGTGTTTCATGTCTAGCGTACTGAATCTGTACAAAATGTCAGTTAGATATTCAGCTCTGCATATTTTTTTTTTACCAAACGTGTTTTTATGTTATTATTTTCGTTCACTTAGAAACAAAAAATCTTCACACCCGAGTTCGAAACGACGGTTATACATTTTCCTTCCTGACAACCTTCTCAGTTCTGTATACGTAGCATTTTTGAACTTCTCACTGTTTTAAAACATCTAAGAAAATAATCTTCAAATAAAAGCCCTATGACTTATAAAGCTAAAACTTCCCCAGGATTTAAAAAACACGAGATTAGATATTCCGGCATGCCTTCAGAAGTCAATGCTTCTCGGAGGTTGACACAGTCCTGCCTAATCCCTTTAATTCTCTCTTACCCTTCTTTGATCAAAGGGATGTAACGAGTGGACCTTTTTAAGATATCAACCTCTCTATAAGTAGACGTACTTGATACATATAACCTTGTAAACATCATGTCTTGAGCCCCCTTCATATATTCTACTAAAGGGTTTTATTTACCTACCTTTATTTACAGTGTCATTCTATTTTTCAAAATTCATACAGACTAATGGCTTAAAAAGTACACAAATTGTATGTTAGTGCATAAGTAGGGGCGAGAACATTTGCAACAATAGTTTCAAACAATGTTAGTAGCTTTTTAACTATTATAGGCTTTAAAATATAGCAAAAGTAGTGAAACCTGTAGGGAATAGGTAATACAATGAAACTTCCTGAGGTGGAATTAAAACGTTGTTAATGAAATCAGATGTTGAATGGCGCATATCCGCTAGTGAGTTCATTGGGAGGAGTTTACCGTAACACTTCTTTGTAGAGAAAAGAGTTAAGTAAGATATACAAGTTAGGTTAGGGGAGTATGGAATGAACATGATAGCCCCCTACAACTGGGAGTAGGGGAAATCATCCCATCATGTGGGCAGAGAATTTTACTTGAAGTTGACGAACTTTTTACGGGACCAGACAGAAGTGTCTATCTATTTCAAGTTATGTTAGTGGAATTACGATAAACATTAGTTTCAAATTCACAAAATATCCACAAATTTTACCATAGTCCATGAAAATAATTACATAAGTTTTTAAAACATAATAAAATGTACCGGTTTCTCCTATAACTATCAATGATGTTTTCCAACACACCTTTACGTTTGTTATGTTTGGGAAACGATGTCAAACGACTCCATCCAAGTACCCTAATGTTACTCGACACTAAATAGCCTTAACGCCAGTTCCGAAAACCTTTTTCTTTCTATTCAGGAGTTACAAAGATCCGGCTGGTAATGTTACTGCGATATAAAAAAAATAGCATACGCAGAAAGGTGCAAATTCATTTTTATTTCAGACTTTAATATGACATGTATACAAACGTACACACACACATATATATATATATATATATATATATATATATATATATATATATATATATATGTATGAATGTATATATATATATATATATATATATATATATATATATATATAGTTACGTATTTAAAATTAATATAGACTCATTTCTTTTATTTTAAACCCGCCGCCAAAGTCAGACAAAGCTCACCCGTGATAAGATTGATTCTGCAGTTTGAACCGGCAGAGCAAGTTAGACCTTTCGGGAGTGTAGACAGGTCTACCCCTACGTTCTAGTATACTATTATACTTTTCAATCTCCGTACCTTAGGTGCTGGAATACGTGAATGTAACTATTTTATTAATGTTTATACCGAATGTGACCAGTGCGTGGAGTGCGTACAGGTTTTCTGGCCAGAGATCGCTTATTTAATGCGCAAGTGTGATGGGTGTGTATTCCACGGTGCACGTAAGTACAAACTATTAGTTTATATAATTATAATAATTATTGGTCCTCCGAAAATATTGTTACCAAACAAATTTGGTCCATCCGGGCCGGATCTTGAGCCTTAAGACCTATATAAAAAATAAAATAAAATACAATTCATTATATGTGTTCATTCTACAATTTCTACAAGTTTTTTTCAAACTTTGTCTGTGCATGCAAACACTGGAAAACTAGTTTCATGTCGCAGTATATGAAACAGCTGATCCTCTCTTATCTTTGTTTTTCTTTGGCGTGCATTAATATGTTGGTTTAAATTAATTGTAAAAGTTTATGAAAAGTTGTTTCAGTTGTTTATAGAAGGTTATCTCATTGAGCCTACGTCGATTTGTTGTTTACTTAAGCTTATTTATTTCTCCGTTAAACATATACGCTCATAGGCCTAATCTCTTTAAAACATTTTGTAATTTAAAAATTAAAACAGTTACCTCATCTTCTACTATAAAACCATCATTTAATCATGGCAAAATCTTTGGCAGTTATTAAATCAAAGAAAGACAATATATTTAGTCAAATTCAAGAGATTTTTGATCTAACAAAAAAAACATCTGATAAGTCAATTCTGCAAAAATTGTTGGTGCGCTCTAAATCTATAAATAGGCTTCGTGAAGAATTTTCTGATATTTTAGACATTTATCATGAACTAGAAATACAGGCTAACCCGAATTTTCAACCCAATTACGCTCCTCTTAACAGCATCAACGAGTTAGTCGATTATATTAATTCTACCGTATATTCGATAGAAAGTAAGATGTCATCAACAAGGCCTAAATGTGAAATAGTTACTCCTCAGTTACATATACGACTGCCTAAGCTTGAATTCAAACATTTCGATGGTGAATTTCTCGAATGGATGTCATTCATTAATATATTTAACGCTAGCATTCATGAAAATGCATCGTTACCAGCAGTTTCTAAACTTCAATATTTATTGAGCGTTATCTCAGGAGAACCGCTAAATTTAATTAAATCTCTCCCTATTTCTGACGCTAACTATAAAGTGGCCTATGACTTATTAAAAGAAAGATATCACTCGCCGAGGCGGTTAGTTACTTTACACCTTAATCAAATTTTAGATTTGCCCTCTGTAAACAACACGCCTAAACAAATGAGAAATTTTGTAAATTTATATTTAGAAAATATACAAGCTCTTAAAGGTCTTGACATCGATATCACTAGTAAAAATCCTTTGTTATCTGCTATGCTTTTACGAAAAATGGATAGTGAACTTAGGAACCGTTTTGAAAACTTCCGTTCATCAAATGTTACTCAAGAGAGAGTTGACTCCACTACAATACCTGATGCAGCGGAAATTATTAAGTTTTTAAATAAAGAATGTAATGAAGTTGAAGATGCCAATCTTCATTCTCCTATCACCTCGAAACCCTCATCGTCTGGAGGATCACGCACCCCCTCTGGTTCCCAAAATAAATACTTTAAACAAAAAGTATCACTGATATCATACAATTATGGAGACGGCTCCTCCATTAAAGTTAAACCTCATCCATGCTTTATATGCAATAAAATTGACCATATTCGTGTTCGGACTTCAAGAGTCAGGACGCCAAATCCCGTCTCAAAATTGTAAAGGAAAAGGGGCGTTGTACCTCATGCTTAGGTACTCACCATCTAAACGACTGTAGGTCAAAGTTTAGTTGCTACAAATGCCACAAAAATCATCATACATTATTACATTTTGAAAATCACTCTACGCTGCAACGGACCACACCTCAAACTTCGCGTCAAGACTCTCAGACACTTCAACAGGAAATAACCCCTTCTCCAATCACTATGACTTGTCAAGAAAAGCAGAATACGTCTCAAATCTCTAATACTGTTCTCTTAGGCACTCTACTTGTTAAGCTTACCTCGTCTAACGGTATTACCCATGTATTTCGTGCTCTTGTTGACTCTGGCAGTCAATCTTGCTTTCTCACCGAGCGTGCTGCTCAATTATTGTGTGCTCCTCGTACTAAGACCACTCATAGTGTGGTAGGATTGTCTCAGGTACCCCTACGCTCAAAAGGTCTCACCTCAGTTGCTGTTGAAACTCTTGGGGGCAAGGTTATTTCAATTAATGAGAGATTTTTAATATTGGAAAAAATATGTGTTAACCTACCAAGCACACAAGTAGACTCTGAAGTTTTTTCCAAGGTTCGTCCTTATGTTTTGGCAGACCCTACGTTTCACTTGCCAGGAGGCATAGACGTTCTTCTTGGTGGTGCTTTATTTCCACTCATACTTACTCAAGAATCTTATAACCTCGGACCTGGTTTACCCAGGCTAATAGGCACACACTTTGGCTTTTTAGTAATGGGTAACGCACCATGTCTATCTGGCAGTGAACTTCATAGTAACTCCAGCTCTCAATTATCAACTACACTTCTAGTTGTCAACGACATTGACCTTCACTACTCACTACAAAGGTTTTGGCAACAGGAAGAACCCCCTGCTGTGTCTAAGCTTTCTCAAGAAGATACATTATGTGAAGATCACTTTCTCGCCACTCATACTCGGGACCAATCTGGCCGATATTGCGTCCAACTACCATTCAAGACTGAACATCCGCCTCTGGGTCAATCTCGTTTAAATGCAGAAGAAAGACTGCGCTCTCTAGAAAAGAAATTTAGTACTCAACCTCAATTTAAATCCCTATATACTGATTTTTTGGCTGACTACTTAGCCTCTGGTCACATGATATACGCTCATAATACTGATCTAAATGTACCTCATTACTTCCTTCCTCACCATGGTGTTTTAAAGGAGTCTAGCAGCACAACTCATTTACGTACTGTATTTGATGCTAGTTCTGAAACCTCTAATGGTATTTCTCTTAATAATATTTTATTAACAGACAAAAAGATGCAAACGAATATTTGTGATTTATTACTACATTTTCGGATTCATAACGTTGTTTTTTCTTGTGACATTCGTCAAATGTATAGACAGGTAAAAATGCACCCTGATGACCAGTGCTATCAGATGATCTTATGGCGTGAAAGTCCAGATCAGCCCTCTTTAATCTACAAGCTCACGACAGTGACTTACGGAGTGAATTGTTCACCGTATCTTGCCATTAGAACCTTACATCAGCTCGCTGCAGACGAAGGTGACTCCTATCCTGAAGCTGCAAATATTCTACGCACGCAGACGTTCGTAGATGACATCATCTCTGGAGCTGACTCTGAAGAAAAGGCTTTGAGCCTCCGTAAGCAACTCATCTCGCTCCTGGCTCGCGGAGGCTTTGAACTACGCAAATGGACATCTAACTCCAGTCAACTGCTGCAAGATCTTCCTGATGCTCATTTAGAGACCCCTGTATTCCTTCAAGGCAGTAAACAACCACATTTCACTATATTAGGTCTTCACTGGTCACCCTCTACCGATACGTTTACCTATAATTTGAATTTTCCTCACAATTCCAGGACTAAACGTCAAATTCTCGGTATCATTGCCCAGATTTACGACCCTTGTGGCTTTCTCTCACCCATTGTTATGTGGGCCAAACGTTTTATGCAACTATTCTGGATCAAAGGATTGAACTGCAATGAACCATTTCCATCTGAACAATTGAAATTATGGCAATCCTTTACAGACTCGGCTAATACTCTACGAGAAATTGTAGTTCCTCGTGCATTACGAATAACACACTCGAGAAACTTTGAGTTACACGGTTTCTCAGATGCTTCTGAGAACGGTTATGCCGCCGACGTTTACTTGAGATGCCAACTTAGCGACGACTCTGTGTTAATTCGGCAAGTAATATCGAAGACTCGGGTAGCCCCTCTGAAAAGGCTCACGGTACCTCGATTAGAGCTAAGTGCAGCTCATTTACTCGCCCAACTAGTGGGATATGTTATCTCTCTTTTTTAAAAAAGGGTGGAATTTTCTTCTGTATTTCTATGGTGTGATTCGACAGTAACACTGACATGGTTACAAACACCTCTTCATCGATTGAAGACGTTTGTCGCCAACCGGGTAGCCCAGTTACAAGAATTAGTGCCTTCTCATTACTGGAGACACGTAGCGAGTGAAGATAATCTTGCTGATTGCGCGTCGTGCGGGTTACTTCCTAAAGATTTACCACAGCACTCATTATGGTGGTACGGCCCCCTTTGGCTACAAAAATCTATTGATAACTGGCCTGTATCTCATTTTATGCCTGCAAAACTTACTGACACAGGAGAAGAGAAACCCATTTCACCTATATCTCTCATATCAACTGCTCCTCATGAATGGGAGCTCCTCACTCAGTTTTCTCACTTTAGCCGACTCCAGCGTGTGATGGCTTATATTTTGCGATTTACTCATAACGCTCGTCATTCAAGGAAGCTCGATGGTACTCTCAACACTCTACAATTTGCGCTCGATTCGCTTGACCAAAGCATATATTTGTATCTTTGTTTGCCTTGTGACAAAGGCTGTACACATTGAAGTAGTATCGGACCTGTCGACAGATGGGTTTATTGCCGCTCTCACCCGATTTGTGTCTAGACGCGGTCTTTGCACAAATATTTATTCTGACTGTGGAACGAATTTCGTTGGAGCGAATAATGCTTTACAAAATCTCATCATCTCTTCAGGCCGAACCCCTCTTGCTGAATTCTCATCACAACACAATATCAACTTTCATTTCAACCCACCTGCAGCTCTTCATCAAGGTGGTCTTTGGGAAGCAGCAATCAAGAGTGCAAAACATCACCTCCGACGTGTCATCGGTGAACATATTTTAACTCTATGTGAATTTTCCACTCTCACAACTCAAGTAGAGGCTATTTTGAATTCGAGACCTCTCACACCTCTGTCAAACGACGCCTCAGACCTCAATGCACTCACCCCGGGTCACTTCTTAATAGGATCTTCATTGGTTACAGTTCCAGAAGAGGATCTTTTCAACGTTCCTGCCAACCGACTCAAGCACTGGCAGCTAATCAAGGCCTTTCAACAGCGTATTTGGAAGAGATGGCATCTAGAATATATCCATACTCTTCAGCAACGGGGGAAGTGGAACGTGCCAACTGTCAACCTGCGCGTCGGCGACCTCGTGTTAGTGCATCAACCTGCACCACCTCTCGCATGGCCTCTGGCTAGGATAAGTAGTGTTTCTCCAGGAAAGGATAGTGTAGTAAGAGTGGTTCATTTGAAGACAAAGCAGGGAACCTTGACAAGACTTTCCCACAAGGTTTTCCCTCTACCACTACGCTCATAATGAACTTGCGCCATAGTGCGCTCAATTTTTGTAAAAAAGATATTTTTATTTTCCTTTATGAACTTTTTATTTTTATAAACTCTCAAGATGTTATATTTGTGTTAGTTCTCTTTGAATCCTAGAAGGGTTCAAGGCCCCCGGTATGTTACGTATTTAAAATAATTATAGACTCATTTCTTTTATTTTAAACCCGCCGCCAAAGTCAGACAAAGCTCACCCGTGATAAGATTGATTCTGCAGTTTGAACCGGCAGAGCAAGTTAGACCTTTCGGGAGTGTAGACAGGTCTACCCCTACGTTCTAGTATACTATTATACTTTTCAATCTCCGTACCTTAGGTGCTGGAATACGTGAATGTAACTATTTTATTAATGTTTATACCGAATGTGACCAGTGCGTGGAGTGCGAACAGGTTTTCTGGCCAGAGATCGCTTATTTAATGCGCGAGTGTGATGGATGTGTATTCCACGGTGCACGTAAGTACAAACTATTAGTTTATATAATTATAATAATTATTGGTCCTCCGAAAATATTGTTACCAAACATATGTATATATATATATATATATGTATGTATAATTTTAAATAACTTATTCATCACCATGACGATTTAACTAAATATATACAGTCTTGCATTATAAATTTAGGCCTTTCTCGTGTTTTACCCAGTGTTGATTAACTTCACTAAACATTAATAATATCGATTTATTTGTATCCTAATTTATATTGTTGATATTTTATTGTGTTACTAACATTTTTTTACTGTCGATAGTAGTAGAGCAATTTAATTTGTTTGTGTGTTTAATATATATTATATTTAATGATGTAATAATTCAATGTATTGGTGGCTGAGTATTCATGTTTATCAATCGTTTATTCATACATATGGACATTTTGCTTTTATAATTGCAATATAAAAACAAATTATATTGTGGCACTCATGGGAGTGGCGACAGAAGTAAAACTCTTACAACCACGTCTACAGAAATTTCGGATTCAGTAAAACATTTAATTTTTCTTAATGAGAAATCACTTCAAAATTTGTTGTAATATAAGAAACAACAATACATTGTTTCATTTATCACAAAAACTAGAGCTAATGGTTTCGCAAAATTTTCAACGAATGAAAAAAAATAAGATTATAAGCAACAAGTTTATAAATTTCAAATATATTATAAACAGTAAAACAGATTTTTTACATTTAACATCAAACTTTGAGCTACAATTAATAATGTAGAGCTTATAGTTTAGGAAACGTTCAACAAAAATCACCAAAATATGAACTTTTATAATTTTATTCGATTTGTATATTTTCATTTGAAGAATGTGTTTAATAAAGACTTTTATTTACTGTGGTTAATAATAAAATAATGTAGGTAACAAAAATCAATTATTAGATGTTTACTAAGTACAATTTCTTTGAACGAATTAATTTGAAATCCGTTGTTACAAAATGTATCAGACACACTCATTAATGTATTCATTTCAAAAATTGGATTAAAAATACTTAACTTATTATTATCCTTACAACAACCTATTGAGATTTATCATAATTTAAATAAATTAATATATTTATTATCTTATCAAAGCTATTTAGTATTAACCTTTTACCTTAACAATGTTCAATAAATAATGTCACATAAACTACGTGTTAAAATAGTTATTTAACAACATAACACATAACTTCAGCTGATGTATGAAATCATATGTTATAATTTAATTCTCTTTGAGGTGATTCATAGCGTAACCTGACGGAAATTATACTGTTACGAAATTGTATGTTTATATCCATCCAATAAGTTTTTGTAGGCGTCGCTATAGACGTTTTCACTTAAAATGATTACGTTTCAGAATTTTCGTTTCCAAGTATATAAAACATTTCAGTTACAACATATGCTCAGATATGTAGGAGTTTATTTTATCCAAGTCCAGCTTAGTGAATATTGAAAACACTCAGGTTAAAAACTATTAAATTATTACTAAAACACAAACAAATTAGAGCCTGGGATATGTTTTACAAAAATAAAAATAAAGGTAAAACATTAGATTTATTTATAAAATCAATAGAAATAAATCAAAAATTAAAACAAAATAACAGATGAATAGAAATATCATGCAGAAAAGTTACGTCATTGCTGTTATAAAGTTAAATATTACAAACATTTCACATATATAAGCTACTGTTGAATTATTCCCATATTCTATGCTGCGTGACAAAGGCATTTACAACCCCCGCGAGACCTACTGTATATTAGCGAAGATATTGCTACATTTTTTTATAATCTACTGAAGCTACTGTTTGTTTTATAATTCTGACATATAAGTTTATTTTAGTAATTGTGTTTATTAAAAACTTATATTTGCTTTTATTTTCCTAAGCAATTCTTTTCCTCATACAATGTGAAGTGTTTTATAATATTACTTGAATGAGTTGTGTCAAGTTCTGAAGTTATTTCTTTACGTGCAAACACTTCACAATTCATTCTTTTGTTCCAGGTAAGGTCGCTTATGGCATATAGTAGAGAAGAAACATATGTGTGAGTATTTATTTTTAATAACTTAATTTTTCTAACGTCAATTAACACAAGCGAGTGAAGTTTATAATACAAACCCACCGATTGATGGTTTTAACTTACTGTTCTCCTTCTTATTGTTTGTTGTTTGCTGCAAACTTGAAAAACGTTTTTTGATTATTTTATTTTAATTTGAAATTACCTTACAAACTCATATCTATTATATATTTTGGAGGAGGAGAGAGAGAGAGAGAGAGAGAGGAGTGTGTCGAAAAAAGATACCAAGATTGGATGCAAGATTGAGGAAGAGTAATGGGTAATAAGGGGATACAAGTTGAATGAAAGAAGGAAAAGCTTAAGATTGTGGAGTGGATAAAAATATTTTTAGTGTTTTAAAACTTAAATCGCCTAAGAATAAATCGCCTAATCGGGATGTGGTATAGAGATGTTGAATTTATTATTAAGATTTGGTCATGAGAGCAAATATTTCACTTTTATTTACTGCCAAAGTAGACTTAAGCTCTCCCGGGGTCACGGTGAGGCAGCAAGAGAGAGATGGAAATTAATGGCTTTATTTAGAGCTTTATGCTCGAAATTAGACTACTAGCAAATTATCTCTAATTTTGATGGTAGAAAACCAACATTTGGTTATGGTTTAACCCTATATCTGGCAGGCTGTGATTACTAGAAAGTCCCTTATCTGGCAGCTTTCACCTTGTGTAGTAGTTACATTGAATGCTCAGTAAATATTCATTTTACTATGAAGTATAGCATAGCTACGTATATTTATTATGTTTCTGTAAACTAGGTAATATACGATAATATAGAATTTATAAGTAATTTACCTAATATATTTTTTGTATGATCAGCAAAGGAATAATAACGACTTTTAGAAAACTTAAAATTTTGAAATTAACTAAGTAAATGTTAAAGTAATACTTTTTTTATTTTCCCGCAAAGTTTGTGAGATGTAGAACTTAGTATACAATAATCAAAACAGTTTTTAAAAAATGTTTTAAAAAATTAATATTTTTTAAATAAATTTGCAAAAATTAATTACTAAAAGAGAAAGCAAATTTACAACGTATATTTCCACGTAAAACAAAAATAGTTTTTTTAAAAAATATATAATTTTTATAATTCTATTTACACAAAATATAAAAAATAACAATATATTAAGTTTTCAATTAAAATTGAGAAAAGTTTTAAATATTTTGTATATTCATCTGCATATATATACATGTGTATATATATATATATATATATATATATATATATATATATATATATATATATAATATGTTTTCTTGTTTAATAATCTAAAACAACATAGGCTATTCAAATACAAGAATATTTATTAATTTATATTCAAATATGATTGAATATAAATTAACAAATATTCTTGTATTTGAATAACCTATGTTGTTATATATATATATATATATATATATATATATATATATATATATATATATATATATTCAAAAGTAATTTATGACAATTCCAAGATAAACATTTTGCTGGAAATATATTCCAGCTTATTTTATCTAGAATAGTTTTATCTAAATAGTACTATTTGAAAAATTAAAATAAAAAAAATATGAGTTGTACTACAAATTTGTAGTACATTTGAAATCGTATTAATATTTTACAACCTATTGCTCTGAAGCAGTCTTTTATTACTGCTGACACACTAGCTTTTTTCATTATTGTGTAAAATTATGGTTTTTTTACAACTGATGTACCAACAAAAAATAACAAAATACGGAAAATAACAAAAATAACAAATAAGACAATTTTATTCTAAACACTATTGAGAACGATTTTATACATTTCAAAAATAAACTTAAAATATTAAATGAAATTGCATACAAAAAACTGTTTTTGATGCCATTCGGTCTTTGATTACTGCAGTTAGTGAGCTTCTTCGCTCTAATCAAGACTCAACGATAAAGCTACTGTTTGAACTAATATTCAATATGAAATATTAACGACAGATACTTGTAAAAGCATTCATAGGAACTTTTTATTATTATGTATACAGACGATTCGACTCAAATAAATATTGTTTTATATAATACATAATGTTTTTGTTTGAACATAATTGTACGTTGTTTGACAGTCCGTATATCATGTATTCGATATCATATCGCCTTTATTAGCTCCAAAACTGTGGCAGATAGAAAGAAATAATTTACAGGTGAGCTGTTCAGTTAAAAATATACGATCCCTACTGCCTTTCATTGAGTAATTTAAAAAAAAAAAAAACGATTTCATCTGTCTTTAAGTAGATTCAAATAACATTAATTTTTCGTAAGACGTTTTGCAGTGTGTTGGAAAATTTTAAATAAATGTAAATATACTTAAATAACAATTAAATCTTATAGCCTCAGCAGGGTTCGGGATTTATTTTTTGGGTAGTCACAGTTTAGGGATGTCGAGACTACCGGTGAGGGAGGTTTAGCGCCCTCAGAAATGCTTGAAATTTAAATTATGTATTTGAGGGTGTTTTTTACTCTCAAGACATATAGATGTAATAAGGTAAACAAAATAAATATGCTTTGCTATTTTTATTGTTCCTTGGTGCATTTTAAATTTCACTATATTATGCGCATTTCTTTTGATTTTAGATGTATATCATTAATCTTTTCAAATTATTAACAAATACATATAAAAACGATGGATAGCTGGAGCCGCCACTGAGGATCAGATTTATATTGGTATATGTTTCTTTTCATTTACCGAATGGTATAGCTACTTATTTTATACCTACAGCTGCCATATTCTCAGTGACTCAAGCGAGTCTACTGCCAGATGGCGCACTCAACAGAGTCGAGTGCCAGTTATAAGTTAGTCTACATTCCGAAGTATTAGAAAGACAATGAAGATCGATTTTAGTTTATATAATGTGTAATATTTTTAACAAAATATGTCCTAGAGAAGAAACAAGAAGCTGGTGATTGTAAAAGACGAGGGACTTTGGTAAGATAAATTTTGAAAATATAAAGTCGTGTTTCGTTTGTTAAGCCTCACTTAATGACAATTTTTTACCTAAAAGTAATTGCGAGAGTATAAAATTATAAGTTACAGTATATATTGTTTGATTTCTAAGTAAGAAATCAAAGCTTGGCTATGATTGCAGCTTGAAATTGAGTTATAAGCAGATTAGGATTGAAGAATGAATCCTTAAGAAGTGAAAATGAAAAAAAAAACAAAAAATGTTTTTCTTTATACAAAAGCTCAAGCTACTCACTGACTTCCTCGCATTGTTGTTTGTTTTTATATTACAAACCGTCTAGAATACGAATACCTAAACTAATCGATATATGAACTTCGAGACCCTACCACTGGCCTTTTGTGTACGTCAGTGACGTCAATATCAAACTGCTTAGCCGTCACTTTGCTTTTCTAGAAATCTCTGTTACACTCAAATTAGGTAATCAATTAACATTTTCAGAAGATAAATACTATGTATGATTTTAATATATTTAAAATTAATGATACCCATAAATCAGTGGAGTAAGTGGTTTTTGTCAATTCCTTCTATTAGTTCAGACCCCTCTTATATATATATATATATATATATATATATATATATATATATATATATATATATATATATATATATTTTTTTTTTTTTTTTTTTTAAACAACACAGTTATTCAAATACAAGAATATTTATTATTTTAAATCCAAAGCTTTTCGTTGGCAAACAGTATATATATATATATATATATATTTATTTATTTTAAAAACAACACAGTTATTCAAATACAAGAATATTTATTATTTTAAATCCAAAGCTTTTCGTTGGCAAACAGTACCAACATCATCAGGAATGAAAATTATTAAATTAAACTTAAATTAAGTTTAAATTATTAAATTATTAAACAAGAAAACGTATTTTATATAGATATATATAAATTATTAATTAATTATATATATATATATATATATATATATATATATATATATATATATATATATATATAGGATAAATCCGGGATACATGGCGCACTTTTGAATACTTTTATTCTCAGTCCCATGATACACATAAAAAAAAACAAAGTATGCTATTAACTGTCTAACTATATTTATGAATTAATAACAAAATCTCACGCCCTAATCTTATACCACTTAAGTGATGGGATTTTGTTTGTAAAAAATTACCTCGCGGCGGCTAACCCGCATGCTAAGGGTGATGTTTTAATGTTTCAATACATAAAATATAAAGCGATTGCACCTATTTAGAGAAAAATAAATAACACAACTGACATATTATGTTCGAATTAATTAGGCTAAAATTAGGCTAATCTCACATAGATTAAAACACAAAAATATATTTAAGTTTACATTAACTAACAAAAATAAAATTTACTTAAACTAATAAACTACGATAACTTATAAATAGGTATATGGTGGCCTCTACACCAAATTACACAACTTAGGCCTAAATGAAAATGTGTAACAAAAAATTAGAGCACATGAAACTTAGAACCTAACCTATTTATAGACTATAAATACGTCGGTACACTTTAAACACTATATTAAGAAATTTCTCAGATTTTTTCTGACTTCTCGACCAAAAACAACACAAATATCTTGAAAAGTGTACAATTATCATGTAGCCATGATTTGTAGGTAGCACAACATAACCAGTCACATGTCTTCTTTGTAATATTGTAGACCTCACCATACTCCTTGCAGATGTCCAACAAATTTTGGATTAACGTTAGGCCTATTTATTTTAGCTTTTTTAGATTTACAGAATTTGTGTTTTGCCATAAACATGGTAAATGTTTATGGCTCTAAAACATCCATAGGTGAGTTCATTGTCAGCGTCAGAAGGTTTAAAGTTATTTCTGTTTTTGATTGGAGTCAAAACAACTGCACCTCACCAGCATTTTTCTTGAATTTCATTCCTTTAGTTTTTGGACAGGAGAGATCTTTGTTAAAAATTTTGATGGACTCTTCTCTTGATCAGGTTTAATGTTGTTTTTGCTGCAGCACGGAGTAGGTTCGACGACTATCTGAGACAATGCAGACATACCAGTAGTCTCTCGGTAGCATTGAACAGACGTAGTCTCCAGTTGGGTTTTAACAGGTTCCAAGTTATCCGATATGGAGAACAAGTAGTCTGGGAGAGCAATTCGTTATAGGGGACAGATCCCCGCGGCCCTGAAACCACTTGTACCATTTCTTACTCAGGCAGATTTTTCCCAAAACGAGCGGCAAGTATCCCGTAATAGAAAAGTGCGGCATATATACCGAAATTATCTGCGGCGACTCTCCCGTTTTGTACGGGAGAGACGCCGCAGCTAACAGGTTTTTGGCTTTGACTGTCAAGATGGCGGAACTAGACCAAAAACATTCGGTCAAACAAAACTTATTGTGCCTGCAAAGCTCAAACAATGATCTTAATCCAGTGATTTAACGATAGTTGCGGATGTAGTTAAAGTGAAATAACTTTTAAGCAAAAAAAAAACAGCATTGCCACAGTAACAGCACTAAAAGAGGTGTAACATCATAGCAACTGAAATAAAACCACTTCACTTATTCTTTAAAGACTACTGTGCGTCTACAATGAGCATCGCTACACATTCTGTTGACAATTGTCAAAACTAGGAGGGGGTTCACAGTCTATCCCGGATGCGGCAACTATCGCGGGTTATATATATATATATATATATATATATATATATATATATATCTTGATATTTTACGTTGTCCATTATCTTTTCGTTGCACTGACTTTATGAAGTTAATATATTACTATTGTAAATACTTTTATCCATCACTAAGTGCAATAATTTTACCTTGTGTGATTAGGCACCTGTTGACATGGTCAAATGACCGAAAGGTGCCTCATCACACACGGTAAAATTATTGCACTTAGAGGTGGATAAACGTATTTACAATAGTAATATATTAACTTCATATATATATATAAATATATAGTTCAAAACTTCAACCGTTAATAAAATACGTTTTATATTCATCCAATCAAGTTGAAATAGTTTTTTATGACCTGTAGTGGATGACAATAGATTTTAATAATGATTTTCAAACATTTATTCATTTAAATTTTAAAACGTTTATGTCTCGGTCGGATTCGAAATGAATGACTGCATGTTTGAAATCCAGCTCTTTGTCAACTTTCCCATTGCTATTAATCTGTAACTTAAAGATATATATATATATATATATATATAATTAATAAATTAAAAATATTTCAAAAACAAGAATACTTTTAATGAATATATTTATTCAAAGCTTTTCGCCGATAAAATAGTATCAGCATCTTCAGGAAAATAATTATCTAATAAAACATTTTTACAAAATTAAATCATATGTACTACAAAGAATCATATGTTTATAAGTATTGCACTTTATGTAAATTGTATTATAACATCAATGACTTTATAAATAGTTTGGTGCCTTGATCTCCTGAAGATGCTGATACTATTTTATCGACGAAAAGCTTTGAATAAATATATTCATTAAAAGTATTCTTGTTTTTGAAATATTTTTAATTTATTAACATATTACAAGAAAACATATCACCATATTTAATAAATATATATATATATATATATATATATATATATATATATATATATAATATACAATTCAAATTAAAATTATGAATTAATTATAATTAAAATTTGAATATATATATATATATATATATATATATATATATATAAATTTTAATGTATAAATATTTTTAAAAATGTTTTAAAATCAATTGTCATTCACTATAGGTTAACAAAAATCTATTTCAACTTGATTGGATGAATATAAAACTCTAATTATTAACGATTGAAATATTGATATATATATATATATATATATATATACATATATATATATATATATATTTGAAATTAAAAGGGAGAAGATGGATAGAATGAGAAATTATAGACCACCATCAGCTTCATTATTTAGAAACAAAAAAAGAAATGGAATAAATAGTAACAAACAAAAATAATTGTCCTACACCATGTATTGTATAGAGAGGAAAATGAAAATTTTCTTTCTATTTTGAAACTTATTATAGTAGGTTTTTGTCCTATTAACAAAGGTAATTTATCATTTAACCAATAAGCAAAAATCCAAACTCATTTAAAAAATTACACTACACCACTTATTTTTTAAAACATAACAAATTAGTTATAAGTATTTCAATTTTGATTATTTTTTTGTTCAACTAAACAATTTTCTTGATTTTACTACGGGAACAAGATAGGTTGATTGAATATAGGTTTAGTTCAATTCTTAAAATTTATGAGTTTTAAAATATAAGTTGCCCCTCATAACGGTTTATATTAGTATCAATAAGGAAATATATGTAAGTATAGTATACGAAATGCAATGTTGTGCAGTTGTCATATGATGGTGTTCAGAATATCATATGATCGTGTTGAAAGAAACACAACCCAATATATCCTAGCAGATTAAGGTTACCAAGAAACGAATTGAAGAATATATTGTGAGAATAATCAAATCAATCCTGCAAGCCAACCTAGTTTCCTTCACTTGTCGACGAATCTAAAGTTACAGCAAACAAAAGTTTCGTTCTAAATTCAATAAGAGAGAAACTATTTGAAGATGTTTTAGTAAAAGCAGTTACACGTACATTATTGCCAACTGCAAGTAATTTGGCACTTTACCATTATAACAATATCGTCTTTCTTAAAACTGATAGATCAAACGTTTTTTCCATTATATTTATTTATTCAAAATAAAATATAGTTTTTTATAAGCGCGCTTTGCTATAAAGTCTATAAACTAAACAAGAAGGAATGAATAAATAGTGATAAGTTAAGTAATTATCCTTAATAATAACGTAGGTGCGGAGTTCAATGTTTAGGAGTCGTAGTTTTTCTCTTTTGTCATTCAAATTAAACTTTGTAAGGGTAAGTGCCAGGCAATTTATGAGCCGGAATACAATAGTACAACCAATATTTTTTATAACTTATAATAATAACTTTGTAATTATGGTATTCATACATTCTGTTAGTTGTTATATTTATATGTTATAATTTTTCTCTTTAGTCTAATAATGCGCTTTATCAAATTATAGACATTTTAAAATATAAGAAAATAATTAATAAATGAAATCAGAGGGTAAAAGTTTGCGTATCTGCACGAGAATACTATGAAGGTAACTAGAAAGTGTTTCTACTTGAGACACAATGCATGGGTTATTATGCTTTCAGTGGGAAAGTATCGACGGCCTTAACTGGAAAGGTTTTCAACTAATAAAAGCATCTTTATCTAATGAGGTGATAATGTAGTGATTAGTGCCGCTTCCTTCATTACTACTACGTCATTCTTTTTTGTGCTTTTTCTTATAAAGTTAAACACTTCTTTGCCTACAAAAGTTACCCTACACAAGTACTATGAACTTCTAATATCTTCTCCCAGCGGGATTTATGTGGCTACCATAATCCTAAGTACATTTTCAAAATAAATATAATCTATACGTAAAAAGATTATTATAGCTGTAAAAACAAAAATCAATCTTTTTATATACGATTTTTTTGCGTTATAACAACACTCATATTTTTCCGGATGTCTTTATATCGTAGATATGAGGCTCTATCATTTATAACTTCAGTAAGAGAAAAACCTTTATTATTAATACTTAAGTAGGTGGTGGTATTTTTAGCGGACGTTCTATTTTCTATACAATTCGCCATCTTCATTTCTCCTCCTTGTTTTTTGCTCTTCACTTTTGATTGGAGTTTTCAGGGGACATCATCCACTTCATACATATCCTGATTTTTTTTCTGTTCTAAATAGTACAAACTAATGCAGACAGTTCTTCAGACCATATTCGAATGTACTTTGTATGTTTTATTGTACACTCTTATCATTTTACTAACATCGTCTTCTTTATTCGGAGTCTCTAAAATCTTCATCACCCTCTCTTGGAGTTACAGTGTTGTGTTTTGATAGTACTATAATTTTTGTCCTTGTTTTACCCCGTTATATTTTAAAATTATAATTACCAGAAAGATATTCTCTCAATTTCTTGAGATCTTTTCATTTTACGGATGTACCATTGAATATTTAGTACTCGAACCTCAAATTTATATATTTTATGTTGAATAAAAACTCGGTTGTTACGTGAGTCAAGAAATCTTGATTTATTAAAAACTCGATTACGTTTCGACGACTAAATTGTCGTCCTCATTCAGGCCTTAAAATATAATACCAGAATTAACATCTTCGTCATAAAAATTGACATACAAAATTGATATAAAATTTTTAAAGAATTACAAAGTATATTTAAGTTATTATTACTAATAAATTAAATACAAAATACTAAAACGTTTTCCTAACATAGGAAGGACCACAATCATTGCAATTAACCCTATAAACAAAATTATTCCTATTCAAAATATCAGTCTTATCCAAGCTATCATCTTTTCTAACAATATTCATATATTGTACTTCTATATATTTCATATTTTGTGAAGTACATTTATTTCGAATAAATTATATTAAAGTATAATGTATAATCATTCCCTTGTGTTCAACCTTGTTATAGCATGCTGTTAGGGCGCTTAATCATCTTCGTTTCCTTTATGTTCGTCATCAGCAGTTTTCTTCTTTTAATTTTAGTCTTTGTATATATAATTTTAGTTCTTGTGTATTTTAGTTTTTTTTAAATTTATAATATTCGTAATTTGCACACTTTATTTTTTTTCTTTCTGACTCGTTGTTTCCTTCAAAACCGCAAAACCAAGCTATTTTCACTCTAGTCTTCTCAGTTACTTTCAGTTACTTATATGTCTCTTTCCAGATTAGTTTTTTTGTTTATTTTATCTATATTACTCATGCGTTATGGTAAATTTACCTCTTTTACATTCAATCTGACTCTCAGATTCGCCCCAACATTTTTCCAACTGTCTAACCTTCCATATATTGAAAGACGCATTATGTACTGTTTTTCACTATCTCTATTAATCACTGTACCTACACATAGAAAATCACACTTTTAACAAAGGTCTTTGTTAAAATTTGTATACAATTCTTCAGACATATTTTCCGTTTAAACATATTTTCTGCAAAATATCTCCCACCTTTTACAAGTTGGAAGAATTTTCTCGCCATAATGCAAATTTTTACAGGTTTCGTACATGATTCAAACAAGTATTAATGTACATTTATACAGGCCATAGGTATGTTGTTTTTTCGTAATTAGTGCAAAAGTCATATTTTTATTATTATTATTACTATTCAATTAGCCGTGTACGCTCCGAATGCAATGTGCCACATTGTGAGCGCTGTTTTCGTGCCAAAAGGCATTAAGGGATTGGTCCCTAGAGGGGCTTTTCCATTATCCAAATTATACCCACTTAACGCATGCTCCGTCAAGCAGGCTTTGGTTTGCAAGATTACATCTCCAGCTTTTTAATATTAACATAGCGCTAAATGCAGAAAGATACAACACAGGAACCCTTTAAAATTAATGACATGTGACAGTTTTATCTTCCATCCACTTACTGCTTGATGAAATATTTATACGGTGTACTAAGCCCCTTTTACTACAATGTTAGAAAATTAGGTAAACATTCAAGCAATTTTATTAAATATACCTATTCTGGTATATAGGGGCGTTAGGGACAATGTTATAAAATTTTCTTTAGCAGATACAAATACAAAAATGCAGAATAAGGATATGTCTAATTGCTTTGCTTTAGCTTTTTGCTTGAGATTAAGTTGTTCATTAGAGCTTCACTAAACCTATTACAGTAAACTCCCGATTATCCGTGGAATAGGGTGGCCCGGCAACGCCGGATAACGAATTCCCCGGATAATCCGCTATAAACAAAGAATACGCAAAACGATCGATAATCGATTTATATAACATGAGTTACACAAATAATGACCCCGGTTAATGCAATTCACAAATATTCTTCAGAGGACAAAATAAATACAGAAAATAATTTAAAATGTCGATGTAATTGACGGATTATAACATTTATATGTCTAACTATTTACAATACGTACGTAAGTATATGTCAAAAGTAAGTATGTATGTACATATGTAATTTCCTTTACAGAAAATCCGTTCACTTTTTAACAGCAAAATCTGTCACTTTCGTATGTTTTTTTGTGAGCATTGATTTAGCTTTAATGTGCGATCTAAGTTTCTTGAGAACCATTTTGTCGCACAGTGTCTACTTTTGTCACGTGTGTCACAAAGCCATAAAGATCGATAATGTATATGACAGACATGGATAATGTATATGTCACGTCCTAGACTATTTGTAGCCGAGATTAGCTGACACTTGTTTATAATCTCATGATACACATTAGGTTTTCGGGCGTCTAAGCATTTTGTCATTGTCTCTAATATACAGTAGTCTGCTCGCCCCTTTTATTCCGCTGGCCCGCGTCGGGATGCTTCCTTTTCGATGTAAAAACTAGTACGTACATATTTACATATCTATTCCCTTCACTTAACTTCTATTAAGCCTTATATGTATTTACGTCGTAATTCACCGTTTGGAAATTTAAACACATGAATCTGATTGGAATAAAAATTGGATATTTGTAAAACAATGGCAGACCCCGGATAATCCGCAAACCGGTTAATCCGTCCACGGATAATCGGGAGTTTACTGTATTTCGATATTATATATTAGTATCCTAGTGACTGTAAAAATGTGCCTAGGATTCCGGGAAAGAGCAAAAGATTTCATATGTAATTTCTTCTAACACATACCATGATTGATTGTGTTTCCGTACTACATACCCAAGTTTTGATATTTCAAATTTTTTTAAGTAGAATTTTGAGTTTGAGTTTTTTAACCCTGTATCAGACGTAGTGTGAAGGCCTTCGTCGGCACGCAGGAGCGCACGCACTGCCCTCACCCGTGCCGTATTGCCCGTTACAGTAAGATTAAGGTAATCACAGAGTCAATAGCGATACTAGAAAGATTTCGTGTTATAACCCTGTAATGGAGAAAAACCAGGTAGAATATCGTCGAGGACGCTTTTCTAAGATACAGTGACCATTATCGACGAACGATAAAACTCTTTATCCCTTTCTATAAAAATACCTAAAACAACAAAAAACCTGTTTCGATTTTTTCAATTCCTTGGTTTACCTCACACTCTTCTTATATATATCAATATGTATCTTGTATATATTTTCAATCGTTAATAAAATACTTTATTATTCATACATTCACTTCAAATACATTTCATTTTATAACCTGTAGTGGATGACAATAGGTTTTAATAGAGATTTTCCAAATATATATTAATTTATTTATTACATTAAAAAAAGTTGATATCTCGGATTCGAACTGAATTACGACAAGCTTAAAATCCAGCACTTTTGTTCCGAGCCAACTTTCCTATAACTAGAAACCTATTACGTAAAGATGTATATGAAAATATACATATACATATACATATACATATACATAAAAAAGAGGTGTTTTGCAAAAATAAAGCATTAAAAGATATAGATAAAATGAGAAATTATAGACCACCATCAGTTTCATAAATTAGAAACGAAAAAGAGAATTAATGGTAACAAACAAAAATATTAGTCCAACATTATACACTATATAGAGAGGAAAATGGAAAATTGCAAGGAAATTTGCTTTCGATTTTCCCATTTAATATTGTGATTTTGTCATATGTATATACATATTTATATTATTTGTAATTATATAATAAAAAGTAGCTAAAACTATTTTATTAATATCAGTAGGAATTGACTCAATTTGTTTTTATATACTACGTTTTTCAAACATAAATGAAGATTATAGTGTCAAAACTATTTTTACACGCTCGTTCTCTTTAAACGCAAAACGATATCTCCTTTTACAGATTTTATTTTTAATTCTTTAGATAGTTCATTACTTGTCTTGTAATGTGTGCTTATCTTCATCTTCTGTCGAATCTGCTAAATTTAATTTCAGCATAACCGGTAGATACCTTTCCTATGGGCTGTTCCAAGTAGGCTTTAAATCAGAATTATCGTGGAATAACCTTGGGATATGGTAATCTGAGAGGGTTTCAATAAAATTTTGTATTTGAGGGTATTTTATAAATTTATTTTTTGTTTGTTTATTTCTTTTAGAATTTTCAAAAATCTTATGTTTTGTGTTAAAAACAAACTAATGAAACACATAAAAAAATCACGTGGCTATAAAAAACTTACTGCACTTTCTACTTAGTTATTTTCAGAATATTAACTTTTCATTAAGTCATTGTTTTAAATTTATTATTAATGTTTATTATAAAAAACATTGAAAAAAATATGCCTCTCTCTCTCTCTCACTCTCTCTCTTTCTCTCTCTCTCTCTCTCTCTCTCTCTCTCTATATATATATATATATATATATATATATATATATATATATATATATATATATATATATATATATATAAATATCGCAATATGTTTTCTTGTGTATTAATAAAGAACGAAAGTCAATATACAAATACAAGAATTATATTTGAATTTACAATTCAAAGCTTTTCGTTGGCTAACAGTATTACAATGTTGTTAAAATTTTTTTATTTATTTAATATTTTTTTTTTTATTTATTTTTTTTAAAATTTTTTTGTTTTGCTGCCCTAACATTACAAACACTGAATATATTATCGAATTTAGATTTTACTTGTATTTGTTCATTTATCAACTCATTATTAGTAATATATTTATGTATTTCTAAAGCTTCATAAATATTCATTCTCAGGTCTTTGTTAATTTCTTTTATAAGTATCATATTATCTATATTAGGAAATAAGTGATTATTATTAATACAATGACTAGCAAAATTTGATTTATAAATTTCTGGCTTTTTATAAGCATTAAAATGTTCTTTATACCTATCTTTAAGTTTTTTCTTAGTTTGTCCTATATAAACTGTATTACAATAATCACATTCTAATTTATATACACCGTTTTTTTCATGCATATTAATAATAATATTATTATTCATTATATTTATTAATTTATTATTAGTATTATAAGCGAATTTTATGTTGCTACCTTTAAACAATTTTGTGATATTTTTTACTTCATTACCAAAAAATGTATTCATTGTAAATGAATGTGTTCATTGTAAATTCAAATATAATTCTTGTATTTGTATATTGACTTTCGTTCTTTATATATATATATATATATATATATATATATATATATATATATATATATATTATAACAATCCATTATAACCATCGTATTGTACGCACTTTTCTAAAACATAATATACTGTACTTATGTATATACATGTATACGTTGCATATAAAATGAATACGTTATTGAGAATTTGATGTAACTAATAACAAAACTGAAATAATACTGCAAGACAAGGGGCTTTCTACTTACGCTTTCTTGTCAAATATAATGCTAATTAAAGCGAAGATATTTTTCCACTACCAAAATATCTCCATCCCCCCCCCTATGCAATGCCCAGATTCCGGGAAAGTTAAATAAGACGTAGATTCCTACTCCGTTCCTATAGAATCTGGAATGAAGAACAAGAATACAATGGCGTTCACTAAAACTGGAAACACTCCAGAAAAGTCAACTCAATTTGTTTAATGAACTGCTATATGACCGTACGACAATGTATTCGTTCGCAGTAATACAGCCCCTTCCGACTGCTTTTGGACCTTCTCTATTTGCCACTTTTATTGGAACATTTACTAATTCGCCAATACGTTTTCTTTTACACGTGACATATAAATAATAATTTAGAAGTCGGTAAAACATTTGAAGATTCCTTGTAGGAGGTTTATGTTATCGGTGGGACATTGGACGGTATTGTGTAGTACCTTGCCTAAGAGCGTTTGTATTGTTTTCTTCAACTAACTAGAGATCTAAATTGTAAATAAAATTTGTTTTCAGTTGCTTGGAGTTTTTAAGCAACTAGTGCGCGTTGTATGGTTAACGTGCTTGAAAGATAGACACCTGTTACATTTATAGAGAAAAATACACGTTAGATATGTATAAAGGTGTTAGGAAAACCTACTAAATGGTTAAAAGAGTGTAAGTTACCTTCAGAAATTATACTTTCTTTTATTTATTCTTGTACGAAACCTTAGACATCAAGGAAGGTTTCTCATGAAACAATAAAGTTGTACTGTCACACAACAGATAATAAATACAAGTATAATTTAAAATTATTAATACACTTCTCTTCATTTCTGTTAGGAATATTTCTATATGTTTAAGTACATTTTTCTGCCATTTCTAACTCTTCAATATTCTCTTCTGTTGACGCGTTTCGGATTAACTCCATTTTCAAAACTTCAATATTACTTATATTAAGAAGTACTATTGTTGTTAATCTATGTTGTTAATCCAAAACTCGTCAACAGAAGAGAATATTGAAGAGTTAGGAATGGCAGAAAAATGTACTCACACACACACACACACACACACACACACACACACACACACACACACACACACATATATATATATATATGTATATATAGGTATAGGTATAATTTACGCAGTAATGTCTATTTTTTCATGAAAGAGGCTTGAGGTTTCTGTTGTTACCTACATGTGACCTCTTTGTCACATTCTTCTCAAATTGAGGAGCTCGGAAACCAATGGAAAACGAATCTTCTTTAGAAGAAGATATTTTCTGTGGCTTTTTTGAAGAGGAAAGTATTGCGATATTACAATATTACAAGAGAGAAGTGGGATGTTTTTAGTTTTTGGAAACGAAGTATCCGTCGGAAGCAATTATGGATAAAATATATAGAATCTCTGCTACAAGTAGGTAAACTGTGATTTTGTGAACTTTTGAAAGAGTTTGAAGACGAGGTTGTTGTTACTAATTAGCACCGCAGAGAAGTGCAGAATCAGAATTGTTTTACTTTCATTGACCTAATACGAATGTAAGACAAGATAATCATGACACAAATCGTTAACAGAACATTCAACAAATTTAATCACACAATTTCTTAAAGTGGTGGGTGCAAAATGTTCTTTTGCTTTGGTACGATATAGATGTACGATCGAGCAATAGTGTGTGCCTTTACTTAAAGCGCAGACCAGAGAGTTATAATTCTTTAACTTAAACTAATGTGTTTGACAATCCTTATGATATATTTCATTTTTTAACATAAAATAAAATGATTCCTTTAAAACAGAAAAAAGCTTAGCAAAGAGATAATTTAATTAATTTCTTTAAGATGATATCCATAAGATGTCGCAAGTTAAATGCCTTTATAAAATGTCACTAACAATATTTAAGAAACGTTTTACACAATCCAATCATTGCTTCGTGTAAGTTAAATCATTAGACCTACTATAAAGTAAAATCATTTTTCTTGTACCATCCAACTCCGTTGTGGTATCTTGCAATGTGTTACTGAGGAACGGTAGTAAACAATCAACTCCATTTAGCCTATAAAATACTCTACACTGCTAGCAGATGGCTGCACTATTTATAAAAATATTACTAGAGGAAAAAGCATTGAAGAATATTTGTAATTCAGTTTGCTTTGATAAAAACTATACCGTTGTGGGTGGAGATAACGCCTCGGGATTTTAACCATCAAAACACCAAGTCCTTGCCAATCGAAGCACAAGCACCCATTTACTAATGTGAAGGATTACCACAGTAAACGAAATAATCGTTCAAATATAATTCCAATAGTCAAATTTACAATAAGACAATCAAGTAGAAATTATGACGTCAATCCTTACATCAAACAATCATAAGTGTTTATAAAAAGTAAGGCACAGTATGTTTACTACTCAAGCGGCTCGCCAGTTGCATATCAGGAGTCACTGCAGGCCTCAGACTTCCCACTATGTGGGATCGATTATAAGATAACAAAAAATATAAGCAAGGCATTTTGTGTGGAGTGCGTTGAAGCGTGCGTCATTACGACAAAGTGAAGTCATTGGCTTCGGAGATAATAGGAATTCGATAAATAACTTGCACAAGGGAGTTGGGTTGAACGATTTGTAACGTCCAGCTGACGGAGAAGCAAACGATTAATTGTTTTCGTAAGTAATTAATTACGGGAATGTTGGTATAAATATAGTGCCTCATTGTCTGTGATTTCAAGCAGTTGTATTGAAAAGATAGCTTGAATCGACATTAAATTTAATCAACTAATGCATCAATGTATCTACCTAATGAAATAGGAGATTATAACTTAAATTTAATTTAACAATATAAGATTAACCAACATAATTTAAAGTTACGTTCTATAGATTTCTGATATAATTTGACTATATGTGAATGGCCATAAAGTTTAGTATTTAAAGTTGAAATAAAATTAAACAAAAATTATCATTGTCTTTTTTAAATTAAAGAAAAAACTATAAAAATTA
This sequence comes from Prosapia bicincta, assembly GCA_036971475.1. Classification (NCBI taxonomy): domain Eukaryota; kingdom Metazoa; phylum Arthropoda; class Insecta; order Hemiptera; family Cercopidae; genus Prosapia; species Prosapia bicincta. The sequence goes on along the minus strand of JBAIZL010000001.1, from coordinate 314,106,409 downwards.
AAATAAATTTAAAGTTTGAAATGAAAAGTGTCTTATGAGACGATTATGATTTTTAATTCCTTACTCCTAATCAAAGAAAATTAATTATACTTGTCATACCTTATACTACTGGTAAAAAATATTCTGATGTCACCAGGAAATTAATAAGACAAATTGTAATTCGTTTTGTGTTTAGGCGTTTTGCTAATTTGTATAAGACCCTTGTGTAATATCATAGTAAAAGTGTTTCAGATGTTCAGAAACACAGAGATGATGTTCGTGTTTTTGTTGAAAGCGTCAAAGGGTTACGCTTCATTAACTACATGAAGTGGGCTTGAGTGATTGCTAAGGAAGTCGAAATGTTGAGGCCTAATGGTAACGGGTAGGTTTCGTGAGAGCTTGTCTTTGATTACGTATTGGTAGTTATATTGATGCATTCTTTCTGAGTGATTTTCGCTCCTTTCCACTTGTTAAGGTCGTGTTTCTCTCAAGTGATATCATAGAGTGATTACGAAACCCTTTTTATACTATTAAATAACCTAACCCTTTCTGAATAGCTTTAATCGAGTTTGAAAAATGAAAAAAAATGTTTTACATACAGGAAGTAGTAACGAAAAATTTAATTCAAATACTACCTAAAAAGTAACTCTCAGAGTTTGAAGGCAAAACTCTAATAATATTATTTAGGATCTATGTAGCTATATCCATGCATGTCTATATATAACCTAGATTTTGTGATTACAGGCATCATATTATCAAGAGATAGGACTTTAGCTAGAGCATCTCCTAAAGAGATACCACCTCCTTAAAAATAAAGGAAAATTCTGCATGTGTCAGTTGATACACAACAATGAGATAAATTGTATACATGCTGAGACAAAACGAGAGGGTAATTGTTTAGACAAGTTTGGTTTCTGCTGACGTATTTTCTCTTGGGATGAAAACTGAACAACGGAACAGAAAGATTACACTTTTTTTTACAAGAATTGTTTTTTTTTATTAAACCTTTTTTGCATCTACGAATTTTTCTTTAGTCGAAATATCGTTTCTATCTTAGTAAATTAATTTGAAATAAATTAATAGCAAATGTTCATTAAAAAACGAATTGAAAATTAAACTGGAAATAAATAAAACTTGCAGTAAAATAATTAAAAGTAAGTCTGTTGTACGCGAGGCATATTAGAACGCGATATTTCCCTCCCCTTTCAAGTAACCGCGTATTCTGGGCACATTCGAAGAGGATCCGTTACATGTTAAGTTCTACTTTCTTTTATTTGACCGTTATGCTTTGTTCATAAGGATTGTTGCTTTTCGAATAGTTGGTCTTGTTAGCATTTTCGTTACGTTTTATTTTTTAAGAGTCATGTGAAAAAGGTTTGATGTCTCTTAACTTTCTCCAGTCTAAAATCGCAACACCATGACAATAAAAACACGTAGAATTAATAGAGCATTACCAAACAGTAACATTTCTAAGCAGTAAATCACTCGCGCGTATGCTTATAGGGTAGCGAGACTCCGCTTGTAGGGTTGAACATCTGTTTCCCTAGTAATCCTACTTAGGCAAACCACCAATGTCCACTCTGTTCTACCTTTATTTCATACTTCCTACCTCTTCTTTCTTCCAACTTCTTCTTTTAACGAGTAGACTCCTTCTTCATTGTTGCTTAGATAGAGGGTAGGTCTAATACAGATATATAATCTGCCTATGCGAAAAAAACATCTTTTTCATTTGTCTATGTAACAAAGCACTACTTCCCTGCTCTGGAAAGTATTTACTTCCCTGCTTTATGTAATATACTACTTCCCTGGGACTTTCATACATCCTTCCTTTTCTTCCTCTCAACTCCTCGTTTCAACAAGGAGGCACTCATTGTGGCTCCGATAGAAAGTAGGTCTACTCCACGTAAGCAACTTTTCACGTTCCCTATACTCCTTTCTTATAAGACTTTTGTCTGTGACATTGTAATAAATTTATAGGCACATCGAATAAATAACTAGCTATGAAACCGATATTTTGCTAACAATATCAGTAAGTAGAGTTATTTTGTCACGTAAATTGATAAATAAATGCTACTTCAAAATCCTTGAGCTGTACAACCTAAAAATTGCAAATTATAAAATAATTTCGAAACTTTCGTATATGTGAAACTTCATATTTTCATTTCTTGTGTAACTTTATTTCTGATATCTGTGGCAATGGATACGTTTGTAGCTGCTTCGTGTTAGGAAAATAAAAATGATTGAAAAAAATAACAGCCTATACCTATGATGCCGGATTAAAGAGCATTCCGGATTATAGAATGCCAGACTAGAGAGGTTTAACGAATACCGTGTTATACCTCAACCTAACCGTATAATAGACATTACTTTAGCGATACTGCTTAACCTTTAAACGCATGTTGCGATTCCACCAAGTTAATTAAAGGTTAACCAAGTTAATCAAAACACACAAATTATTTAGATAAATATTTATCCCATTTTGCCCAACGGTTTTGTTCATTTGATAGTTTGTGGTTAAATGGGCCCAGCGTCATCTAAAACAATAGCTATGTATAAAACTAGAGAACTGGTAAAACTAGAATTGTTTTACTGTTGGTTTTGACATTTATACCCGGAAGTTTGGTTGGGTGACATGATAATGGCTATTGCACTGTGCTCCGAACAAAGTTTGAAATGGTGATAATCCCGCGGCCATTTATGACCGAAACCCTTGGAGTTGTAATTGAAATGTGATTTACGACATTCGTGGCTCTCACAATTCTAATGGATTAATTCCGTAGGTGTTTGTACTGAGGGAAGAGTTTACCCGGCGGCTATCTCCTTCGTGCTAAACAGACGTGTTTAAAGCATTTGAAAATATTTTTATTGAAATTTCATGGTGAATAACTTTTTAAATTAAAGTTATACCGCTAACTCATACCCTCAACTGCGTAGGTATTTTTCGTATCAACTCTCTGTCCCTTTTTTTTTGCCAACACTGAAAAATGTCTCTGAATAAATGTTTCGCGAAAAGTCGGGATATTTTGTTGTAATAATATTTTATTAAGTCATATTGTTTTGTTGTTCACAATATTCTTGCATATATATTTATCTGGTACGGTCTAATGCCCGATGGTATTAAGAAGTGGAAAGAATATGAGGTTGGAAACTACTGGCCCTCGTAACGACACTTTTCTCGTAAAATACTCTGTGGGATGGTTTGGAATCCTTAGAGTAGAAGTAGGCAATCTGACGGATGTTAAAATGCTTTGCCAAATTATTCACAATGTTTTAATATCTAACGTTAGGATTTATAAAAATTCATTTAGTATTCTAATTTTTTGCATTTGCCAACCATGTCATCTTTTTTGCTGTTGGCGTGGTTCGGATGCTTTCCGATATACTTTTGATAGTTGGAGGACGTCCGTCGTAGTTCGAAAGTGACGATAATTACTGTAGGTCTACTCAAAAAAAAAAAAAAAAAAAAAAAAAAAAAAATATATATATATATATATATATATGTATATATATATATATATATATATATATATATATATATATATATATATATATATATATATAGTACAAATTTTCAATCGTTAATAAAATACGTCTTATTCATCCAGTCAAGTTCAAATACATTTTTTTTATTTATCCTGAAGCGGATGAAAATTGATATTAAAACAGTTTTTTCATATATTTATTCATTTTAATTAAAAAATTTAAAAGAAGATGATATCTCGGTCAGATTCGAACTAAATGACAGACTAGAAGTTTGAAATGTAGAATTTTTGCACTGAGCCAATTTTCCCATTGTTAAACTCAATTACTTAAAAATGTATATGAAATTATAAGAGAAAGATTCCTTGCAATAATGAAGCAATATATGAGATGGATAGAATGAGAAATTAAAAATCACCATCATCTTCTTAAATTAAAAACGAAAAATAGCGAATAACAACACAAAAAGAAGTGAAAAAGAATAGTTCAACGCCAGATATTGTATAGAGAGGGAAATGGAAAATTGAAAGGAAATTCACTTTCTATTTTGGCATATGATATTGTGATTCTATCATATGTATAAGCCTATACATATTTATAATAATTGTATTCATAAAATGAAAAGTAACGAAAAGGAATTTTTTCTTTGGTGACATAAGTAGAAATTAAGTTTTTTTTATATATTACTTGTTTCTGTTACCTTCTGTATCTTCTTTACCATTCACAACCTCTTTTGCAGCATATGTTCAGCAATTTTCTTAAAGCCTAAAATATTAACAAATTTATGTTCTCGTCTTCGTCTGCAATACAACTTTTCAGTAATAACGATTCAGTTTTAATAGTTCTTACAAAAATTCATCGCTATTGTTATCCACCCATCTAACACGCTTCATTCTTTAAAAATAGTGTTTTGTCTTTATTTCATTATAATGTCCACGTTCAACACGAAATAGCACAACAGACCGAGGTGGAGCGTCAATTTGTTTGTAGTAGTACTAGCTTATGAGAAACAATTTGAAAACTTTATCAATAATATTTACCACAACTATGAGTTTTCAGATAATCGCAGTCATCAGTGTTACGGCTATGACTGTATTCTAGAATAGTATTTCCCGCTCAAAAGTCATTTTCAGTTACACTTTCATTTTTTTTCTCATTTTCGATATTTATTATACAAGTTGCGAGTTCCAACATTAAAACTAGCCACAACCTGTAAAATGTTTCGTAATTGACAATTTCTCTCTTTAATTAAATTATTGTTTGATCTTTTCTTGTATTATATCCAAATAATGTAGTATTTCAATTAAACACAAAAAAATATAATAGTGGAAAGTTTTTTTTTTTTAACGCATGTTTAAAACAATACCAAGTAATATAAACTAATAATAATAGTATATATATATATATATATATATATATATATATATATATATATATATATATATATATAACTATATTTATTACCATATTAGGAGGTAGGGTAATATTCTTAATACATTTTGTTCTAAATGTCTATTAATTGTTTAAAAACAAAATCTCTGTGCGTTCCATAAATATAAGTTGAAAATTTCACATCTTTTAACTGAAAAATATACAATGCAACATAACCTTACAAGAACATTTAATCGAATACTTTTTCCTAATCTGAACTTAAATGTCATATAGAAAAGCTATCAAGAAGTACAATCATCTACTAGATATTTATTTGAACTCAATGCAAGATCATTTAACTATTAAATAAGTGATTATGTATTATAATTAATTTATATTTTAAAATTTATCATAATAATATAGTATGTGGAATAAAATAATAACTTACAAAGTAGGCCCTCGTATTTTAAAATGATGAATAAATAATTTGTACCATTATTCATAGAAATGAATAAAATAAAACCTGACATGCCGTTGTAACAGAGAGATATAGTTAGGTTTTAATATCTGTTTATTGTATTTTGTAATGTTCTATAAAAAATCACACAGTAAATAATGTAATATGTTACGTATTATTTATTAATATAACGGTACATGATTAACTGATTTGAGTACACAATTTTTCTAAATAAATAGAAAAATTATCTAAGCATTACTTCTAGATGATGAGGATAATAGTTGTTTGTTGATGAGTATAATAGCTGTTGTAAGAAATCATATGCTACAGGTGATGATGTCTATTCGTTTAGTGTAGTATGTCGGACTCAATGTTTTACTCCCCAATAAAATGGTACTTTGTGATCCTGTAAAAATTTATTTTAAACAATTTGGCACACAAGGTTTTGTTAAACCTGTAACTGCAATACGAACGACTGCCGTACTCGTGCCACATTCTAGGAGCGATATTATCGTCCTTACATCATATGATTTTAGCCTTTTTTGTCTATGAAAAACATAATCATATTCTACGTTTTCTGTATCTTTTGTGTTATTACTATTCCCCCTTATTAAGCTATCGGGGGAAGATTATTAATGCATCACATCCTGCCAAGTCCAGGCGCAGCTAGGCATTAATAATTATTCAAAGTTGACGAAGCGGCGTTCAACTCCAATATCAGATAAACGGAGCGCTCCGACTTGACAAACATTTAATCACGGTACCAAAGCGCTTTGGAATTGCAATTATCTCGGCTTATTTTAATAATAAATTATAATTAATACTCAATCAATACAAAACGTGAAATAACCGTGCTACAAGAAAATAGAAATAACTGACGGTACAGTATACGTAATTCAATAGAATTATACAAACTGTATTTGGAAATGTTTTAAACATAATCTCTAAATGAAGCGAAGAGCAGTTGTATGGAATCAGATAATATACATATGAATAAATATGTAATATGTAATCATGTGTTTCAGGAGGAGATGCCACACGGTAGTTTGCTTACGTCACAATTTGCTTTCTACAAAAGGTTTAACTTATCAAAGAAAAATTATTTGTTTATAGACTTTATATTTTAACAAAACATAAAGCTGTCGACTTTAAAAATATTAGACGAAATTTTTATTGCATGTATTTCAAATATATTGTTTTAATTTAGGGCCTTTCTGATGTTTATGTCAATATAAATGTAATATAGGAAGAAGAAACAAAGTTATATATAAGGAATAGTGATTTATCAAGTGAATATAATCAAAACAAAATAATATTTTCTAATGAATTATTCTTGTAACAGAGTAGTTCTAGGAGATTAATCTAATCAGCATGTTAAATAGTAGGAGTTTAAGTGCTTTAACTATTATTAAGCAATAGTTTACGTACTTTAAAGAAGAAACTTTGTAACATAAAATACAACGTGTAGCGTGTTATTTTGGCATATTTTTTTAAAAATTGTGCTTAAATGCGGCGTGAGAATAAGAGAAAATATATGCTTAGTTGAGTTTCTTTTAAATAATGTTTTGTACAAGCTATGATTAAAAATCTGAACTTTTGAAAATTCATCAGTCTGATGCAATCTCAAAGGTTGAAAATCGTAATCGAAAAATATAGATTGAGAAATAATTTATCCAATCATATTACAGACTTCTACAAATAACATTAGATGTGGCTTCGTTGCGTACATCTCGTAAGATATTCTTAACCAATCAAAATGCTTCACGCAATACATAGTAAACTAATTCAAGGCTAAGGGTGGCTTCATGTGCATTCGTTTCTTACGCTAAGGAATGCATTCATTTCAATCTTAAGAGATCGAGTAGCTGACGGCTTGGAATCAATAACACATTTTTACTTTGTTTTTCCTTTATCTACAAATGTAGTTTTAAAAACAAGCTGTAACCTAACAACATTTAGAACTTTCTAAGTTTATAATTTTGTAATGTATAAAATATAATGGTATAATTTAACCAATGGTTTATTTAAAATGAAATTTTGTGGTTGTCATATAATTTAATATGGCAGACCGACGCATACTCTTATTTATTTATTGTGTGTGAATACTAGTGTAATGATGATGAAGTAAACAAATCTATGGTATGCTAAGTTAACTTTAACCTATTCTTCCCACTGACGAAAACATGTTGTCTCTACGAAATGTTTTTAGTGGGCTACGGACGAGGGTTTCTCGTCATCGAATTCCATCGATGTTGGAAGAAATTACGTAGTTTTTGTGTTGAATGTTTATCCTGCTTGACCCTGTTAATGTGTTGTCGTCTCTATGTATCAGAAAAGCACGTGCAACACGTTTCTCATCTCTAAGCATTTGATTGTTTTTAGCTCAACACAATTTACTTGTCGTGATCACTTGGCGCGATGAATTAACTCGTGTCTCTCACATGAGCTTGAAAGTAATCGGGACGCCGAGATAGTTTTCTATCCAATCTTTTTGATACCTATCGTAGTTTCAGCGCACATGAGATAGAGTTTAAGCGCGCGTCATTTCAAGCCTATCTTTTTGATAGTTATTTTCCATGTTGGGGACTCTCTGTTGTTTCTCCTACGAGATGGATCATAAACAAGTGCAAGTTTACAAAAAGAAGGTAGTGTTTTCGTTCTTAGTGTACAAATACATTAGTAAAAGGGAAAGTTAAAGAAGAAGATATTGGGTTCACCCATTTAATAATGGGAGATATTTAAAAGGTGCTTTCAACTGATTCAAGGGAAGATGAACACAAATTCATTAAATAAAATGATTAGTAACTATTAAAGATTATTATTTAAAACTATAAATCATCATTGATATTAATAACAATTATCAACCTAATAAATATTAATGTTGCACATTGATGTCAGTTGGTTATTCAATCATATTTAAAGTTAAACATATAAATAATATGAAATTAGTAATTATATTATCAAAAACTTACCTGATAAAATAAAACAGATAGAAAGTGCGGTGCATGTGCGCTGTCTCGTTACCAACTGTGTATTATTGGAACGCTGGTGATAGAATTTACGCCAAGATAGGAGAAGAAACCTGCGTCAGTCCAGATACCTATCGAGATAGGCCGAGGCTATCCAATAGCTATCGGCGTCCCATGTGCGTTGCCCCATTACTCCCAATGTACGTCTACCTATCGGCTTGAAAACTATTACAGCGTCCCGATTACTTTCAAGTTCATGTGTGCCGGGCCTTAATTAATATTCATTGTTACAGATGATATATGTCATAACATTTTTATAATTTGTTGAGTTAACAGAGACACTGTTATCATCGTTTGAATATCATCATTCTATCCTCCCTGTTTTGAGTAAATGTAACTAAAATGTAATTTTTTTAATTTGTAAATTAATTCCTATTCAAAATTTTATTTTTATTTGAAATTCCCAAGAGTTTATTTTTAAATTTATTAGATTGCAATATTAGATTCGTAGTTTTTTTTCTAAGTACGACTTTTATTAAATGTAACCCTGCCTGCTCTTCCAGAATAACGAGTTAAAGTGGACTAACGGTAACCACCCCCTTCATAAAGTCAGTAACTGTTTATAGGAAAACAATTAACCCGGTGAGTATTTATACTTTTTTGGGTAAAATAATAATTTAAAAGCTTGTTAAATTAACGTTAAAAGCAATTAACAAGTGGTTACCACATAGTTCGAAAATAAAATTACAAATATTCGGTCCAAAGATAGAATATAAAGGTAATGTAAAAAATCTCTTCAGACAGATCAGAATAAAATATGAAGAACAAAGTGAAACATAATTGTGGACACGGTTCGGTAAAGTCGTGGTTCTGAGCTCCGAGGGAAAGTTAAAGAAGCATTTAGCGGGAAATACTATTTTAACAAATGAAAATGTGTCGTACCATTGATAACAGGTGATAAGGCTCATTCGAATAAAAATACCGTAACACTAATTGCCACTGTTAATGTTTTCATTACAAATAAGCCTGCCACGTTACATATGACAAGCACCCCCTTCTCTTCTACTGTTAAAGTATACTTACCACTTTCGTTCTCAATACCAGTGTTCCCCTTATTTGTCTAGTTCAATACCAACGCTTGCAAATACTTTGAGAATGATACAAAAATATAAATTAAAAACAAACGAATTTAATGATCGCATTTAATAAATGTCAAAATATTTTTAAAATACCTGAATTTGTAAGTTCTGCTTCAAATTCTTTACATTCCTCAGAATATTTTACCCTTTTATACAACAGCGAAGAATGTCCGAAGCATTTATCAAAGGCGACATGGCAGGTAGGCGGTATAATAATATTTTGCAGCTCTTGTCCAGCTTATACGAATAACGTTCTCTAGTGATCAATAGAGGTGCTTTTAAAAGGTTGAAAAATGAGTATTATAATTTATTTAATAAATTTATTTTTGAGTTTAATAAATTTTCAACAGGAGTTATAAAATCACTTATGCATGTGTGAAGCTGGAGAAACGCTACATTTGAGGTTTATATCGTTTGATGTGCAGTATTACAAACAGCTGATGCGAGCCTGTCTGCTGTAACAATCGAGTTTGGCGCCGCCTGATTCAATTATTTTCCCACTGTTGGAACAAATAGTTAAACGTGATATACTCTAGCTTTACCACACTAACTCCGGTATTCCGGGTCAAATAATAAGAAACTTAACAAGAATTGTGAACGTAACTCATAAAACATTGTTTGTTAATGTGTTTAAGGAATTGTTTTGGAAACAACTCAAGTTGGTTTTGACTATACAATAGTAACTTTTATTTGGAATCATTATACGCACGTAGATCCTAAGGATAAAGCTCCAAACTCACAGGGACTATGACGGACAACGAGTACAAAATATATAAGCAGTTTTTAAATACACCACAGAACAAGTTATTGCACATGTATGGGAATTTTAATTGAGACTATTTAGTCTTCATTTGTTTTCTAATAATCCTACCCAGGTTTTCAGTATCAATAACCACGTTTCCAATCATGATGTTTTTTAACCCTACCTTTATTCAACACATTCTTACATATCTACCTCTAAGAGATTGTAACGATTAGACACGGCGCTTCCATTCCCATATGACCTAGGTCTACGTCAGGTGTGTGACTCTGCACACTTGATGATGTAATATTTCTTTTGTTTAGGACCTGAGAATTTTATGTCGTTATCGTATCACTTTTTTTCCTATACTTCACAGATGAACAACTTTATATGACCTCGATAGAGGGTCAGATTTATTAAGGGTTCGTCATGAACACATATTGGTGGACATATGAAGGTTTGTAAGGGGTAGCTGGACCTGAAAGGATTGCATACTAAAAAATTAGCAGCTAAAACATTCAAGTTTTAACCTTGTTTAACCTATTATTACTTATAAAGTACTAGGCCACAGTACTTAATGTATAAAGAAAATAAACATATTAAATAAATAATTATCATTACTAGCACTTTTTATTATAAAGAATAATATGTTAATATTCAAAGAAAAATACATTTTTTTGTAAATGCCAGTTTTAGTTCAAAATAAAGTCCTACAATTCAAAAAGTTTTAAAATAATTTTCTCGAAAAAATTCACTGGACTATATATTACATGATATTTATTTTGTTTCTTAAATCTATAGTGAGCTAAGGAGAGTCACGGCCACCCTTTGGCCTTGGGTATTGGTGTCCATGTTGGGACAGGTGTGTTCAAGCCAAAGGGTTTTATTTTGAAGAATGTAAAGCATGCGCAGCAATATTTCCATGAAATTCTTGTGTCGCAGGTCAGTCTTATTATTTTCTACACATCGCTTGTATATACAAAAGTTTGTACTGAAGTTTGTAATCAGCTTTCACCTTAATGGCGTCCTAGTTTTGCATTGTGCTCATTGGCTTAGCCTGTTATATCAGTAATTACAGTAGCTTAGCAGCTACCAATGTCTGCAACATTTCGAAATCCCCCGTAACAAGTGCAAAGTTAATATGAGACTAGCATTAAAAAAGTGCTGAAGACAAAATAAAATTAAAACTACCCTCAGGCTATTGAAATTAAATTACGAATACCAAAACAGATGAATACTTTTTTGTAAACAAACCTAACGTTTTATTCCTTATCAGGGAATAGTACCGACACAGCTATGGGGTAATACCGACATGTTTCCATACCGCAGAGAATACAACTGCAAAATACCTAATGTAAGACAATTCAAAATAATTGACAATTTAAACATTAGTTAGTTGCTAATGTAGTTTTAATTCAAATTTCATTTTAAACTAAGAAAAACAGCTTTACCCATTTTTAATGAAAGTAAATCATAAATTACTTAGGCCTAAGGAAATGGTTCAGTGAGCTAAATCGTTGAAACGGAACTAAAAACTTACTTCTAACAACTTTGTCTTTGTTACAGTCGGTATTAGAATTTAGGATTTGGATTTCTGTAGAATTTGTGTTTAATGTGAGGTTACAGGTGACGAGGAGGTCACCCGTTCCTTGAGGATATCTCCTTGTTACTGGCAGATAATTAAACAGCCAATTGTGCCAGATGCCATTAGATGGTCGCGTGACCTATAAATAATACAATGGTAGCAAAGGTCCCATAATACGACAATGTAACAAAGACACAATGGTAACAGCTGGGGCATTTTGGGATTGAACAGCGGTTTCTTTAAGGGGACGGTTTGCATATGCCAAAATAGTATCTGTCTGGTTTATTTACTATTTATGTTTGTTGCTTGTAGTTGTTTTTTATTCTATATTTATGACGTACACAAAACTCATAAATTAATCATTTATTAACTCAGATGCATTTCTATGACAAAACCGTCATATTCTGTGAGTGTTACTACATGAACTGTTGTAAGTTAGAGTTTGGTGTAGTAACACTCACTGATAAAGATGGCTTTGTCATTTAAACGCGTCTAAATTAATAAATGATTAATTTGTGAGTTTTGTGTGCGTCTTTTACTTGTATTAACATAACTTAACAAGCAAAGCTTGTGTACTAATAATTTTGAGTACTTCCGAATGCTTGCATTTTTCATGTTGTACTTTTTTAATAAAATTGGTGCCATTTATTCAAAATCATTTAATATGACTTTGTGTAGTGTGAAAAACATTTATGTAAGTTTTATACGTATGTAATGTTTGTTTAAGATTTCATATGATCTGCATGGAATTATTTATTTATGTTTATAGATCAGTATAAAGTATTACCACGAAACTTCTAAGCTAATTTTGTTACTTGTGATACTTACCTACTTATATTGTTTTTTAATTAGGAGATATTTAATAAGTTAAGTAGTTGAATTAAGTATTATGTGATTGATAAGCGTAGTTATCGTTATACCTAACTCATTGGTTGCATTATTAATAGATTTGATTTGTCTTACTAGCTCAATAGCATAATGAAGCTTATTTTCTGAACCCTTTATCTGTGTCATTAATCTTATTTTGTTTACAATCACGGGATAATACCGAAACAGAGTCGGCATTGACTCTTGAAGGAATATCCGGTATTATTCCAAGACGACAAACCCGTGTTCACCTTAACCCTAAAAGCGAATTGTTGTTAAATCACCTGAAACAACACACTGAGACATGTACCTCATAGATTAGTATAGTCTAACACTGTAATTAAAAACAAAATGTTGTGCTATACTTCTTTCAATGGTATAAAATTACAAGAAATATTACTAATCATATACTTCCGCAAATAGAATATGTGTATATTGGGATAACATCTACAGCTCAGAGAAGTGGTGTTGTAAGCTTACGTAGTTGTTAGGTGACAGCACTGACTGAGACTCAATAGCAGGACCAAGAGGACAGTAAATACATCAGTACTTCCTTGGAGCCCCCTGTAAAGATTACTTTGACGGTATTTTATGGTATTTAATGCATGATGAAAAATTCTTTTGTAAAATATTTGTTGTTTTATAAGAAAATAAGTTATGAGAAAACTGGTTTTCAAGTCCCTTTTCATAAAATTCTTCTAAGAATTCTCGTCTTAGGTATTTTTGTCATTTTCTAAATATCAGACACAAACACACACACACACACACACACACACACACAACACACAACACACAACACACATACACACACACACACACTCACACACACTCACACACACACACACACACACACACACACACACACACACACACACACACACACACACACACACACACACACACACACACAACACACAACACACATACACACACACACACACACACAACACACACACACACACACACACACACACAACACACAACACACATACACACACACACACACACACACACACACAACACACAACACACATACACACACACACACATACACAAACACATACACACACACTCTCTCTCTCTCTCTCTCTCTCACACACACACACACACACACACACACACACACACACGTATATATATATATATATATATATATATATATATATATATATATATATATCAAAAACAACTAAGCCTATTCAAATACAATAATATTTATTAATTTATATTCTAAGCTTTTCGTTGAAAACAGTACCAACATCATCAGGAATAAATAATACTTTAATAAAACATATCTTCTTTAAGTTTTATAATGATATGAAATAATTCTAACCATCCATATAACCAAAAAAGGCTGCTTTATATAACCTATCATATAGAATGCATAAAATATAAATGAACGAAGGAAATAAAATAAGAGAAAAAACATAATTTATCAAATTGTAATAGAAAACGGTTATAGAAATAAAACTGTTGACAAACTTAATTATAATATTTTTAATAAGCAACATATTAATTTAATTTATTTAAAAATAGTAATAATAATAATACAATATGGACTTCATTTTTATTTACAGGTAATGAAATAAATAATATCACCAAATTATTTAACAATACAAATACCAAAATTTCATACAAAACTAATAACAAAATTATTAACGAAATGAATAGCAATAATAAAACAAATAATATGAATGAAAATGTGGTGTTTATAAATTAGAATGTGAAAGCTGTAATAAAACTTTTATAGGTCAAACCAAGACAAAATTAAAAGAAACATATTTAGAACATTTGAATGTTCATACAAAACCAGTAATATATACATCAAATTCTGCAAATTATTGTATTGAAAATAAGCCTAAATTTCCAAATATTGAAAATATGACACTTGAAAAAAATTAATAAAGAATTAAGAATGAACATATATGAAGCATTCGAAATATATAAATACAGTAATAACAACAAATTGATAGAAGAACAAATACAAATACATTCTAAATTGGATACTATACTCAATGTCTATAATGTTACGACGACGACTTGGCCATTAGTATAATTTTACAATTCTATTTATAATTTAAGATATGTTTTATATCTTGCATTATTGTATTATTCATTCCTGATGATGTGGGTACTGTTTACCAACGAAAAGCTTTGAATATAAATTAATAAATAATTCTTCCATATATACATATATATATATATATATATATATATATATATATATATATATATATATATATATAAGTGTGTGTGTGTGTGTATCACACACACACACACACACACACACACCAACACACAGACATTAACGTGTCCTACGACGAAACATTACGAATCTACAGGCTTACTGAGAGGTGTTTCACGAGGACCAAGCAACTATTATGGCAATAGTTGTTTGAAGCACAGGACGAATAAAATGAATGAACTGGTTTACCCTGATAGTTTTCTGTAGGAAACATGCAGTGTCGGGTTTACTTAGACTATTATTGCCAACAATAATTTTATAACTTCTACTCAAGTGTTTATTATTTATTGCGTTTTGTTCTTGTATGTATGAAGGCACTTCAGTAATTTGTTGCAAGAAATTGATTGTTAAAGATACGTTTTTTATCCGGAGACTTTGTTGTCAATAACGATCGGGATAACATTTATTTATTTTTGAACTCAGTAAAATTGTGTCTTACCGAAACTTAGTACATTTAACTATAACAAGTGTTGAACGCTCCAAACGCTCTTAACAAGTGTAGGCAAATAAACTGAAATTGATCTGGTTTATGGAGTTAAATCAAGTTGTTGAACGTAGAGCGCGAAAACATACGAAGTGATTAATTCCGATTTGTCTTTTTCTTTTTTATTTTTCGTTTTGTAGTGTACACTACGCTTATTCGATATTGACTACGAAGGATAAAAAAAATATGAGGGGGTAGGATTAAGGTTAGAAGCTTATACATACAATAAAGAGTTACAGCGTTATTTGGGAATTTTTAAAGTATACTCACTCAATGTAATAACATTTAGATGTTCTCTATTATCATGAGGCTCAGTGTGAGTTATGAGTAATGAAAATTTCACACGATGAAGGAGATGTTCTTAAATAAGACATTATGAGAAAAAATATCAAAATTAAAAATTAAAAAATATGGTTTTCTTAACTATAATGTTACACTGTTAGGGTAGTTTAGTAAAACCCCACCTAGAGAAGATTATATCGTATGTTTGTTTATTTTTTTTTTAATATTTGCGTGTAATATTTATTTAAATTCAAATTTAAAAATATTACACCCAAGTCGCTTTATATTGTCAAATAAAGTACTGTTTGTTAAATATTTAAAGTGTTGCTTGATTTTTCTTTTACATTTTTTGTAACTAGAATAAATATTCTCGTTTTTCTTGTTATTAAAGAAAGATATTATTTGCTTCGAGAAAATCTAAAATCCTCTCCTACCCAATGAATCCCATATTTAGGAAATACCAATAGATTGGCCACTATAAATTAAGAAAACAAAGGAATAAAATAGCCCCAGGCTCTGGGATTAAACAAATTTTATGGTAACGTCTAGTATCATACTTAAACTAGACCTACGCACTATCAGGGTTAAAGAGTGAAAAAGTTGACTTGATATGTGTTAGATAGTGTATTGAATGTGTTTTTGTTATGAGTAGAATTTGTATATTTGTTGTTTAATGGATGTAACACAAGGATCTCCGGAACACAACCTCTGGGGAATGGTCCTTTTCGAAAGAGATTCTAAACGGACTCAAGCTTTCAAAAAGAATTTATAAGTAAACGAAGTGCATAGAAGATCAAAGAATTTCACCGCTCATTGGTCTAAAATTAAAATCCCTAAACGTACTAAACAGTTGAAATAGCGTGGCCCTTGGTTGCCCCATTCATATTAAATGAAATAAAAGATTAAAAGTGAATTTGTAATACAATTTTAATCGCTTATACGCTTGCTATTTTGAAAGCCGAAGTTTTATATTTTTCAGATATACTTTAATCCACTTTTTTTTTGTTAACTGTGCGATTACCTAAGGTTACTCCTTAAGGAAAGTTTGATTAAACCAATCCTTATAGACCTTGTGTTTACACTGTGACATATGTAAATGTCCAAGGAGCCGATCAATAAGCGACATGTTTACTTGGCACAGTACAATGCGAGTGGAACAAATTGCCCTCAGGGGAATTAGTGTTAACGAAAGGTCAGGGACTGCGCTGCAGACTTCATCCAACAATGTACTGGCCGACTTTATTCACGACAGGTAGAGACAATCAATCTGAGTGTAATGAATGATCGTAATTGTTAGTCAGGGTGTTCGCCAATATTCGAGCCAGACGCGAGGCATTTAAAGCACGCATTGACGCTATATCAAGATTAAAGCGATATCTTGTCATCAGCTGATATCCTGTTATTATGAAAATAATAATTCTCAACCCATAAAAAAGTTTTATTAATGCCTTTATGCACATATCGATTACAAAAGAATTATCTTCAGAAAAACTACTACAAGACTCTTTAAGCCTTGTACAAGACTCTTGTATTCTTATCCAAGGGTCTTGTAATATTTTTTTCTAAAAATGAGTGCTTTTAAGTAAAAAATGTACAAAAGGATATAAGTAAAAGGTTTTTAAGATTAAGAGGTTTTATTTATTTAAAAAATAAAATACACCCCTGGTACTCCAAGTTATGATATCTTGAAATTTAATTTTGAAATTTATGGAATTAAAACGCTTTATTACTCATTCCTACTAAAACCTAGTTTGTATTTCATTATTTAGCTAGTATATGCTTAGAAATTACGGTTTAGATCTCTTTGAAAAAAAGAAACAAGGATTTGTTTTTAATTTTAGATAAGCAATAAATTTGTTTGTTGATTCAAATATAATAGTGATAAACCTTCACTGATAAAGGCAGCATCATCGGCAAAACTAGTCTGTGTGAATAAATAAATGTTTTGTAAGATTTTGAATACAATGTTTTGATATTTACATATGGGAGATTGTAGTTATGTTTCAGTGCTAATTCGTATAGTGAAAATATTTAAAAATTAAATTTAATGATAAATTAAAGTTGACAACAACTTTATGGTTAAATGCTTCTGTATTATAATAACTCATTTTAAAAAGTGAAAAATACGAGTATGTGAGTTGTATAAAAATATAAAATTACACACACATACATACATACACATTACCTTATATATATATATATATATATATATATATATATATATATATATATACATACATATATATAT
>JBAIZL010000001.1:314071061-314086061 GCA_036971475.1 Prosapia bicincta | reverse complement strand
ACATACATTTAGTGTTAAGTTTCAAAATGATAAATTTGACTCAACGTTTCCTTCATGGCAATAGTTTTTAAATTTCTATGATGAAGAAAAAGCATTATTTGAGGGAGGTGTAAAGCATCTTATTTTATTTAGGCCCTACTGTAGTGACAAAACGTTTTATGAACATAACTTTTAACATTATAAAAAAATCAATTATTATCTTTGGTTTAAATAGTTTATAATTTTAAAAATGTTTATCCTTAAAATATACACGAATCTTGCAACTAGCAAAACGATTTTCCCAGCTTTAGTTTACACGAATTTTCACATAACCTCAAGCGTAAGGGAAGCAAACGTATGTCGCGCTCAATTTGTCCTCCGTAAATTGTCAGAAATGATTGTTTTATGTACAATAGAAGCCAGCATGTACTTGGCAAAACTCCTATGATGTCTTGAAGAAATGTTTCCTCTTAAGCTAATCCAGAGCTTTGTATAACCACAGCGTGCAATAAATCACCCTCCCGTAGGAGGATGGAGGGGAGAGGGCGGATTGCCATTCCATAAATTATTAATCTGACACAAGCTCTGAAGTTACTTGGGCCATAAAGAAATGTTTCTTTTAACGTTGCTATCGTAAATTGTTTTTTTTTCTAAACAATGTTTAAATTTTTGCTGCCGCCGATTTCAACGGTTTTATTTGAAGCAATTCTTAAGTTTTGAATTATAAGAAAAGTTAGACAATATATTTATTATAACGTAACTTCTCTAATCGTCCTTCAGGATATTTGACTTTTAGGGAAACAAATTAATAACGCAGCTATTTGATTTTACAATAACTGATTTATTTCTACCCTGACTTCTTAAAACAATTTCCGAGGTCTTCTACGCGTTTCTGGTGACCAAGGAAGCACATTCCTAGGCATTCCATCTTCCCGAGGGAGTCAATAATCAGCTGAAAGTAACATTATAGAATTGTAACAGGTAATCTAAATATGTTTTTTACTATTATAATTATTATATTAAACTTTATATACATACCCACTTCGTCCACGGCTCAAGGAGGATTATTTGTCATAATTCATTATAAAAAAGGGGTATTTTAAATTCTATTTTGTTTATATTAATTAATCGCTTCTTTTCATTACTAATCCTCCGGAGCCGATGTGCGTCACTAATTTTAATATCACTTGGCAAGAAAACCACTTCCTATTGATATTTTTCACCAGACGCGTTTCGTACTAAGTCAGTGCCTTGTTTAGTGCTGTGAGTCACCGACAAGACTAAATATTGTTTTATTTTCATTATTACTTCAAAACGTTTCAAAAGACGGTGAAGTGACCTTCAAGAATGGTGAGTTGAGTGGTTTAAACCGTTAGGTTTAGAGTTATAATTAGGCGGCGTCCTAGCTGAAGTAGAAAAATCTGTCGGTCATCCGAGCGAGCAAATCCGTCACTACAAAAAATCTTAAATATATAAATATGCGTGAGAACGTCATAGCTGGGCGAACGACGATGCGACCGACGGCGTCAGACGAACGACGCGACCGGTCACAGACAAACATGTTTGCCTTTGGTCGTGCGGGCCGTCAGACCAATTAGTGCGATTGTAGGCCTCGAACAGTGAACACGACTGCCGAGTCGTTGATTAGTGAAGACTTTGTGCATCACATTATTATGCATTCTTTTTTTGACTTACCTTAATGTTAAAATGAGACGTTCTTCCACAGAAATTGGCCGCATAAAGTCTGTTGTCTTCAAAGTCCTTCTTCAATTCGATGACGATGAGATCAAATGAATCCACTGACACCCTAGTGTAATTTTTAAACAGTTCAGGGTACAATCTCAGCTTTTCATACAAATGATTAAACTCGCCAAACTCATATTTGGCCTTCCAAATCTCATTTGTAGCGCTTCTGCCGTCCAATGATTTCTTCTTAAGGTAAACATAGTTTATGGACGAGATGCCCAGCAGCACGAGCTTACGTCTTTCTTCAACCGATAGCATGGTGACAATGGATAGAGAACTGCCGTCAGTCGCTGCGACTTCACTGTCCGCTGTGAACACTCGATTTCGTCGTCAGAAAAGGATCGACCGATTGTTCGTCGTCCAGCTAGGACGCCGCCTTTGGGGTACATCAATATTTCACTCTGCTTACTCACTACTCAGTTCAGATTTGACATAAATAGTGTGTTGAGTCACAATATCATTGTTTCCTATGTAGTTTAAATTCAGTGCGATAGATAGCATTGTTTTATTTAAGTGTTTTTTCTCACTATTATAATTTTTCGTTTATCGTGCATGATAGATTTTATTACTACCAATCGTTGATAATAATATTTCAAACAAATTTTAATTCGTTACAAAATATGTCTTCGAGTATTTAATCCAAAGGGAATTCCTCTCAAGAGCGGTAAATTCAATGGCTATATTAAATTTCAAATCATAAACATAAATTTACAAATCTAAGCTAAACATCACAACTAGTACAACTTACAAAAAAAAAACACTAAGATTAATTCTTGAATTTCGCAGTCCATTACGTTCGGTGTATCTTAATTAATCACTTAAAAAATAGTTTAAGTAATTACATAGCGATTAAAAACGTTCGGTCTCAGTAAGTTGTAAAATATTTACAAAATTTCAAGTTCGGATAGTCATAAACTATTGTTTAAGTGATTAAATAAGATTAAATTAAAACATAATAACGAGATATAACAAAATTCAATGTAAAAGCATCAAATGTAACGTACTTAACTGTAACGACAAGAGTCGACTGTCTTTGTGAACTGGTGCATGCAAATTATTATGTCACTTAACCTTAACGTGTTCTTTTACATTGAATTTTTATTTATATTTTTTTATTATATTATATTACTTATATTATTCTTAATTTATTTGATTTTTATTATTTCAAATAATAATAATTTCAAATAACGTTGACATGTCAGTATTTTTAAACTGTTTATTGGTCGTTTTTATTTATGTGAATATTTGTGTGTTGTAACGGCCCTTCCTACCGTAATAAAGATACAAATTTTGAACAAGCATCGCCGACCGAAGTCAGCCCTGGGCTAACGCTTGCTAAAGTCTGTCAGAGAACCAGTCCCTGGACTTTATTTTAAAATACCTACTTCGAGGATTTTTGACCCTTTTGGGTACTGTTTCCCGGGAAATGATTTCTTTTTAGGCATCTTAGCTTAATGACCAGTGTGTCTGAGTGTATAAGAAAATTGTTTATTAAATAAATTTCAGCTCAATTTGCAAGTTAGTAAAAAACACTGTTTTTTATTTTATATCAATTTTCGCTTAAGCACAGATTTATCACTTTTATAAAATTTAACTTCTCACAAAACTACTTCATTCGCCTTACAAAATGTCTTAAGCACAATAAAACGTTTATAAATGCACTTAGTATTTATTTCTTAATGATTTTGCCCTAACTTAGTTACTTGAATATTTTAAATGTCTTTAACCTTTTGAACCCTTTTGTTGTAAATGTAACCCTTTGAAAAATGTACTTAAAACTAGCATATATTTATAAACTTATACGATTTACAGTTAAATTTAAATTATAGAAAAGTACACAAAATATCCCAAAAGAGAAACCTATTACCATTTATAATATCATAAAAAAATCACCTACGCAAGTAATGACATTTACCAGAATGTTTCACCTATACAAAATTTAAAAAAATTATACCCTCATGTTTTTACATACTAATATTAATAATTTATACAAAATCTATGCATGTGTAATATTTCCTGTCCTTCAAAACAAACCCAGAAATTAAGAAAACAATTTAGCAAAAAATAACTTTCCTATTTAGCATTAAATCTTTCAAACATTTTCCCGTTTGTATATATAAAAAACAAATTTATGAAAGAAAAATCCCCAAATAATAATATATATTAATTTATATGAAGACAATTCGCATATTTAAACTCATTAACTAAACCTCTCTTATTTTCATCAACAAAACCTATTGGGAATATAACCCAAATTGACAACTGTCATCAGAACATTTACCTAATTTTAAACATTACATTTAGATCCTAATATTAACACACCAATTGTAAAATAATCATATATATATATATATATATATATATATATATATATATATATATATATACAGAAATCATAATTATTTCATTTTTCCAATCAATATTTAAAATATGCTTTTTTACTGACGTTTGTATTCAAATAATATTTACTTACTTTCTGTAAATCTGAGTATTACATCAACATAAATTATGTCTTCTAACGTTTGTTTTCCATTATTATATTAATTCGTTAATTTCTAAGCAGTTTCACTTGCAACCCTTTATGCTGGGTTAATTTTTATATCCTTTCCTATCCAAAACTAGAAATGTTTTAGTTTTTTTTACTTTAGTATTCAACCAAACTTAACAGTTCTTAATCATAATGACTGTAACATATAAAAGCCTTAAGATAATTTGTATCAATTTTGATCCCTTTATTGTTTGCAAGGAACATAATTTTTTATCTATATATTATTTTTATTTCAGTATACTTTATGAACAACCCTTTTAATACATTTGCTTTATTTTTGTCTTAGTTTACCAATATTTAGGTTATTATCTATTTTGTGTACATTCATTTTAATCTCGTATGTCAACAAACACTAGCAGCATTTATTTCCAACAAAATTTAATTCTTAAACAAAAATTGTTTGTTTATATCTATACTCGTTTGGCCGCCATTTTGGCTTTGATAACTTCAAAGACAAAATGGCGCCTAGTGTTTCTCACTTCTAATATAAATAAAACCATTATCTTTACAACAAGGTTTATTCATTATATTTTTTAAATTATCAAGAATTACTGGAATTTTCATTTTTCTGAAAATAAGCGAATTTACAAAAATATAGATTTGAACCAGAAGAAAGAACTACCTTTTAATTCGTGCCGATTCCTGGATCCTGCTAGATTCCACAGATTCGGCAGCCCAGATTTTGTAGCGTGAAGCTCTTCTCCATGGTCTGCCTTTCTCAGCTCGTTCGTTCGTCATGCGTCACTGCGAATTACGCGTTTACCGTTCCCATCCCTGTTTTTCTCATTGAGTTTCACTGATTTTATTCCCTATTTTAAAACAGTTCCTTGATAAATTGATGTTGAATTTTATCTTTTTCACGTTTAACAGTTTTAAAACTTATTTTAGCGAGTTTTAATGTCACTATCTACTAAAAGCAATTTACGGCTTATAAACTTTGGAAACCTCCGTTTTTTGTCCTATTTGAAATACACTACATTTTGTTTGAAATTAGCCAATTTTAGGGACCGAAACCCCTAAAAAACGCTTGGGAATCACACAGTTACATTTTGCAGCCACGTTTTTCCCGCACTTTGCACATTATGTTAGAATTTAACACTTTTAAATCATAAAAAAGTGGATTAAGTCGAACGTAGTCCAGCCCTGACGATAACTCGAGACTTACTTCCCATTCTCCCCTTCGGTTTCAAACTACCTCCACATCTCTTTGGAACTCAACTGTTGTGTCTGATCCAATCAACAGACTTGTTACAGAGTGACATAGAACCGTACGAGCTACTACCTATCGCACGATCCTGTTCGTCACGGTTTCCGGTGGTCGTTTTCTCCTAAAATTTAGTATAAATATTTTAATCTGGCCGAAACTTTAAAATTTTGAATTTGGTGATTTCCTTATTACTGATGGTCTTCATAATTTTTCTTTCTGCCCATTTTCAAATGTCGATGAACTTTCTACAACAAGTTTGATTTGTTTTTCTTTTTCTTTATTGCTTCATTTATCTCCTTCAAAACAAAAATAACTCTCTCCTTTAAAAATGGCTTTTCTTTTTACAAATTCTTTGAAACAGCTGCTTATGACACTGTATTTATATTTATTTGTATGTTTATTTTCGAAAATTAAAATTTTATATTTTTTTAATTTAAAATTTCCATTGTAACGCTTAAATTCTCAAGTTAAATCCCGTTACAGTATGTAGTTTGAAATTATTTTTCAAATAGAATCCAGTTTCAGTGGAATAGTTGAACTATGCTTTTAAATTAATTTTGTTTTAAATTTTAATTTCTGGAAATGGTTGTAGCAAACCACATTTAATATTTAATAATTTTTGCCCCAGAACCCAAATGGTTACTATTACTGTTTTTATTACTACAAGTACGTTCTAAATGCGTCATATGACGCCACGCTTCCAAATCTATGAGCTGATGCTCTTTTTTAAAAGGATAGTCAAGATAATTTATATTATTTCCCCGTAAATCTAGACACAAGACACAATAATAAACCATCAAATCAGTAAGGTAACCCTGAGACAACTTTAAGAATTCTAGTAAAAATAAATATTTTGCCATTTGTAACGTAAAAAATTGTTATCATTTTGAACATGATAATTTTTTTATATTAAGGTATTCATAAAACAAGTGTTTACAATTAAAAAAATCAATAAATTTTTAACTGCTTGCAATATGTTTGTAATAATTAAACACTTTAAACAGAATAAAAAGTTTTCCCCTGTAAAGTATGCAAAGTAGGAGGGAGTTGATTTCTGCAGGGAAATACAGAGTTAGATAAAATATGTGGGCAATGAAACGACCTGCGCAGAATGGCGCTCGATATCCCACGTAAATTATTTATACTATGCTTTATACTTGGTACACGCATGCAAGTCTAGTGACAATTTTATAGACCTTTGTACGGCAAGTGCTTGTCGCCAGAGACCTCTTCTACCTCGCCACTTTATTTATTTACAATATTGTAGTCAGTGTGTTCGTCCTCTAACTTTCATAGAAACATTCAACAGAGAAGAAAAACAGAACTTAAATTACAAACTGACACAGGTATTTCGTTTTCATAAACGCAAAATATCCGCCTAGCCGCAACTAAACGTCTCAGCTCGATCAAATACGAAATTTATGCTTCGTCCAAAATAAAGGTTATTAAATATGCGTGCGCCAAATAATAGAAAGAGAAATTACTATAATATTACTTTTATCAAATGCGTACTAAAAACGTTTTGATGAATATGACACTGGGTCAAACAGAGTGAGTGGGTTAAATAATAGTGGGAATTAACATAATGCATAGCACTATATATATATATATATATATATAGGCCTCCCTAGAGGGAGAAAGAGAGAGAGAGAGAGAGTAGAATCCCGATAATTTGAGGTAGATGGGACCAAGACCCTCTCGGATTACCGAAATCTCGGATTACAAAGAAGTACGTTCTTCTGCATAAGAAAAAATAGGAGAACTTTATTTGAACATTCCTTAGACACCCGACTCATCCCTTTGCATACCGTATTGATATGAACATTTCTTTTAAGGCCGACTCACTTCCATTGGACACTATGATTATAAACATTTGATGGAACTTCGATTCATTTTCTATGCATGTCGTATTTCCTTTCAAATAGATCAAATAGAAATAGGCTCAAACTATCGGGACTCGGATTTTCGAGACTCAACTGTGTGTATATATATATATATATATATATATATATATATATATATATATATATATATATATATATACTTATATATATATATATATAATGACAAAAGTAGGCTATGTGATGCATCTTATAAAATTAATCAGTGCTTGGAAATAATTAGTTAAAAATGTTAAGGAAAAAGTCGACAAAGAAAGCATATTAGAAGTCGATTGGCAAGAAAAAGATGATAAAATGGTTGTTATTCAAAAAGGGGGTGATCGAGAAAAACGGGGTCTAAGTTTTGGGATTCTAAGCTGACGTGTTATGGAGGATTCGTAAAAGATTAAAGTAATTGTAAGAGTTTGTTTATAATAGTTAACTAAGCGCTACGAGAGATTAAACCTTTATTTTAGAGAAATTGTAAGAGAATGGTAAAAGGTTAAGAATATCATTGTGGAAAAGTGACAGGTACGTTAAGTGCTTCAAGTTAACCGCTAACGGACAGAATCCGGAGACTCTCAACTAAAAACTTAGTGAATTACGTAAAAACTTATATTTATTCCTTTCATCAATTTTAAGTACATTATTTTATAATTTACCACTGTACACTAAAGGAAGATCCCACATAACGACTTGTAAAATTTAACAGTAAATAGTATTGTGTTTTAATATGTTGTATAAGAAAACAAAAGGCTTTGAGAGTCCACCTATTTATAATAATTTTGTATCAAATTTTGTCAACAAGAAGTTAATAAAACTTCTTTTATCTTCAAGAAGTTTTGAATTAGTTATTAAATTAAAGACTGTCATTGAATCATCATAAATGTATTTGAAAGCATAAGTTGTAATTCACTAAATTTCAAGCTAGAATTAATAGAACGTATTAATTATTATGCACATTTTATTTATTTAACAACTTAAAGATGTGACTATAGGTATTATAAAGGATAAAAATATTTATAACATATATTAAAGGAGAGTACTTCTGTTTGATCCAAGTAGATAGCAGTTGTGGATATAGCTTGCTTAAGCGATTCAACCATGTGAAATCAGAATAACTTAAAAGGAACCACAGCTTTCCCCTGTTCCAGTGTCACTGGACCCTTCCTTAGAAATACAGACAGGGAACGAATACGTGGATATTATATATTCGTCAAGTATGGGATTTTACGCACGTGAGCTACAACCCTTATATTTCAGCCTATGATAGGAAATGTACTCAAAATCGCGATACATTTCATCGTGATACCTGTAGTAAAATTGGTTATTGCAGTTAAAATGTTTTATGTTTAGGTAAGTATATTGATTATGTGATCAATCTAATCGAGTGAAAAAAACAGCATGAAAGTCATCGGAGTTCAACTAAAGTTATAAAATAATCCCCCAAAACCTTTAAAATGCTGTGTTTTATTTAGCCTTATTTATTCTTCTCTAACTATTGTTTTAATTTAAGAAACATATTTCAATACAAATTAACATGGTTAATTTATCATGGTTTTTATTATACAAACATGGTTTAAATTATCATGGATTGAAAGATGAAGTAGGCTACTAGAGTAGCAATATAGAATTTTGTAGCCATTAAAAACACCAATAACAGAACCATTAAGTGTGTGACAAAAAATTGATGTGGTGAAATAAAAAAGACATAAAAGATGGGAATTTATTCCCAGAAATTTAACATAAAATTCCAACTAGAATATTGGCGTTTCCATTATATATACGGGTATCTTACGTTTCAGATCTCTCTAAAAGCAGAAGTAAGTATTAAAACTGCTCAGAGAATCGAAATTCACTTATATATTTTAATGTTAGCTACAGATTTGAAAGAGCTAAATATTTTATTGTTAATATTATTATTATTATCTTAATAAAGATTGCTCTAAGAATTATGAGCACTCTTAGTTAAAGCCGAGAATATTTATTATCCCTTTGTAAAAGGAACACTTGACCTTGAAGACGGAACCCAACATTATACCAAAACACCAATATTCACTAAGCAGTTAAGAAACATGTTAGTAACCAAAATTATACCCTATAGAGAGCCAAAATTATACCCTATAGAGAGCCAAAATTATACCCTATAGAGAGCCAAAATTATACCCTATAGAGAGCCAAAATTATACCCTATAGAGAGCCAAAATTATACCCTATAGAGAGCCAAAATTATACCCTATAGAGAGCCAAAATTATACCCTATAGAGAGCAAAAACCTATTAATTTTATACACTCACTCAAAAGTATAAATAGAAAAACTTTAAATAAAATGAATCCAAACTAAACGCCATATTTCAACTTCACAAAGTAGATATTCCAAAAGCATATCAAAACAATATCCAATCTTATATTTAAAGTCTTAAATAAAACAAACCACAACTGCATAAACTTAAAAAACCTTTAGTCAGTGAAAAATAACTTCTCACTCAACTCGATCGTCATTCTTTTAACACCACTTAAAACCTATAAACCAAATTTGTTAACCATTAACAACTTCCTTTAACAGTAAATCTATTATTGTTCTTTCGTTACCAAAACCATTAACAGCTTTTATTAACACAAAAGCCAATAATGTTCCTTCGTTAACAATACAATTGACATCTTAAATTAACACAAAAGCTAATAATGTTCCCTCGTTAACAAAACTATCAACATCTTCCATTAATACACAAATCAATAATGTTCCTCAATTAACAGAATCATTAACACAGAATTCATTATTGTTCCTCCGTTAACAAAACCGTTAAACATCTTTCCTTAACACGAAAGCTAATAATGTTCCCTCTTTAACAAAACCATTAACATCTTCAATTAATACAAAAACCAATAATCTTCCTTCTTTAACAAAACCATTAACACAAACGCCATCAATGTTCTTTCGTTAACATCACCAATAACACAAAATCGAAATATATTTTTTCGTTAACAAAACAATTAGCATCTTCTAATAACACAAAAGCTAATAATGTTTCCTCGTTAACAAAGCCATTAACATCTTCCATTAATACACAAACCAATAATGTTCCTTAGTTAACAAAAAAATCAACATCTTTCATCAAAACGTAAGTCAATGATGTTCCTTCATTAACAAATCCATTAACATCTTCCAATAGTACAGAAACCAATAATGTTCCTCAGTTAACAAATCATTAACACAGAATCCATTGTTATTCCTCCGTTAACAAAACCATTAACATCTTCCATTAATAAGTAAGCCAATAATGTTCCTTCATTAACAAATCATTAACATAATCCGTTATTACAAAATCCAATAATGTTCCTTCATTAACATAATCCGTTATTACAAAATCCAATAATGTTCTTTCTTTAACATAACCGTTATTACAAAATCCAATAATGTTCCTTCATTAACATAATCCGT
This sequence comes from Prosapia bicincta, assembly GCA_036971475.1. Taxonomy (NCBI): domain Eukaryota; kingdom Metazoa; phylum Arthropoda; class Insecta; order Hemiptera; family Cercopidae; genus Prosapia; species Prosapia bicincta. The sequence continues at coordinate 314,075,259 of JBAIZL010000001.1, read as the reverse complement.
TATTTCAAAATCCAATAATGTTCTTTCTTTAACATAATCCGTTATTACAAAATCCAATAATGTTCTTTCTTCAACATAACCGTTATTACAAAATCCAATAATGTTCCTTCATTAACATAATCCGTTATTTCAAAATCCAATAATGTTCTTTCTTTAACATAATCCGTTATTACAAAATCCAATAATGTTCTTTCTTCAACATAACCGTTATTACAAAATCCAATAATGTTCCTTCATTAACATAATCCGTTATTACAAAATCCAATAATGTTCTTTCTTTAACATAATCCGTTATTACAAAATCCAATAATGTTCTTTCTTTAACATAACCGTTATTACAAAATCCAATAATGTTCCTTCATTAACATAATCCGTTATTACAAAATCCAATAATGTTCTTTCTTTAACATAATCCGTTATTACAAAATCCAATAATGTTCTTTCTTTATCATAACCGTTATTACAAAATCCAATAATGTTCTTTCTTTAACATAATCCGTTATTACAAAATCCAATAATGTTCTTTCTTTAACATAACCGTTATTACAAAATCCAATAATGTTCTTTCTTTAACATAACCGTTATTACAAAATCCAATAATGTTCCTTCATTAACATAATCCGTTATTACAAAATCCAATAATGTTCTTTCTTTAACATAACCGTTATTACAAAATCCAATAATGTTCTTTCTTTAACATAACCGTTATTACAAAATCCAATAATGTTCTTTCTTTAACATAATCCGTTATTACAAAATCCAATAATGTTCTTTCTTTAACATAACCGTTATTACAAAATCCAATAATGTTCCTTCATTAACATAATCCGTTATTACAAAATCCAATAATGTTCTTTCTTTAACAAAACCATTATCATATTGCAAAAGATGCTCATAGTCAACAAAATTATACAGATCCACATCAACTAACTCATCTCTAAAATATCCCTAATCACTTTACAAAATTAGGTCCCATACGTAAAACAGTCTACATATAACAAATAAAAATTTGTTTGTAAGTCAATTCCTACTTAGATAAAAAAAGAAAAACTTTATTTTAGTGACTATTTATTAGAATTGTTATTAAAATTTATATAAATAAAGTAACATAACCTATTCGTTAAATCAGCTGTTCTATAATATAAAATCAGCTTTTTTATTAAATCATATGTTGTCACTTATTTTAGGCCAAATGGGACGATTTAACTATATTTCATACCCTACACGTCTTGTAAAATGTTTTTCTCCCATATAAAACTAAAATTAAATAAATAAATTTAAGATGAATTAATATTTGGAAAAAACTAATTATAATCAAGTGTAATCCACTATAAGTAAAAAAATGTTTTTATTAACTATTGGAAATTTGTACAAGATATATAGGGAGAGTGTGAACTAATAGAAGGAATTGATAAAAATTGCTCGCTTTGCGAACCCTATTTATTATTGTCCATCACATTAAACAAAACTGGACTATTACCATCTCCCGAACCGCGACACATATGTTGAAAGGTTTATTTATTATGTTCGTTAAATCAGCTGTTCTATAATATAAAATCAGCTTTTTTATTAAATTATATGTTGTCACTTATTTTAGGCCAAATGGGACAATCTAACTATATTTCATACCTTATACTTCTTGTAAATTGTTTTTCTCCCATATAAAACTAAAATTAAATAATTAAATTTAAAATGAATTAATATTTGAAAAAACTATATTATAATCGAGTGTAATCCACTATAAGTAAAAAAATGTTTTTATTAACTACTGGAAATTTGTACAAGATATATAGGGAGAGTGTGAACTAATAGTAGGAATTGAAAAAAATTGCTCGCTTTGCGAACCCTATTTATTATTGTCCATCACATTAAACAAAACTGGACTATTACCATCTCCCGAACCGCGACACATATGTTGGAAGGTTTATTTTTTAATTTGCTGAGAAAGACAATGCCTAATAAGAAAGGGTACATGAGGAATACATTTCCACTTATGTTTACATAGCTTTTAAAAAACACTAATGAAATTTGAGACTTTTTAGAGTTTGTGCGCTATATCTGCTTTCCACTTTTCTGAATGATTCACTCGAGTGTTATTAAGAACTGTCCGAATTATGAGCCCCCAAAAAAATTACGTTTTTCCTCTCGGTCTCAACTGCTGCTTATTCAGTAATACTTGAGTGAGTAGTAATCTCTGTCCTTTTGATCTTTAGTTTCTTAGTATGTATGAGTGTATTGACGTGTGTGTTAACTTAAACCTAACTATGTCCTCATAGCTAAACTACTGCTAAATATATATAAAAGATGAAGCCATTGCAATGTTAAGTCACAGGTTTTAACATTGAATAACAAAAGCTCTAAGGTTACTATCAGAAGCCACCGTCCTTCAACGGGAATATCTTGACGAACCAATTCAGGTCCTTATCTTTCCTACGTAGCCTTTGATCCAGTTTCTTAATTGGTCTGACATTTTACTTTCTTTTATCTTCCTTCCGCCTTTCTAGCCTTTCTTTTATCGTCTAATCTCTTCCTTTCTTCCTATTACGTCGCCTATCCTATTCCGTTCTTCAGCCAGAAAGTCTATTACGATTTTTCTTCCTCATGACCATACTGCAACATCAGACACCGTCCGGTGCACATTTACTATCTTAAGTAATTCTCATCTATGCTCAGCGCTAGTTAGTTCACAATCCTTCTTTACTTTCAAAATCTGTACCTGAACTATGTTCATTTACCTATATACTGTAATAGCCAGTTGTGTGCTATAAAACGCCCATACCAAGAGAAGTTTGCTAAAGTTATGTGTTTAACTTGATTATTTGTGATACTATATTTTCGTTGATTAAGGCTGATCCTCCGCCTAAGTTCATAACAATACTTCCTTTCAATTTACCCTTACGATACATATATACATGTGACATAAAAACAAGTCTCATAGAAAAGAATTGTAGGATAAATTCAAACAATGGATCTCCAAATTTAGAATAAACATTTATCAGCTGATCGAAAAATCACCCATTTTCCTCATGGACAAGCTGTTACATTTAGATATGAGAAATAAGTCAGCATTCCATAACATTGAGGATATTCAAACACAAAAGGTATTACGGTTTTATACTCCCTGTATATTTTACGAATGTTATTAAATTTAAAACTGATTTTGAAGTGTTAAATAAAATAGTATTAGAAGAAGAGCTGTACTTACGTATTATATGGTGGCCACTATTGAACATGTGTTATTTAAATGCGGTAAAAATGCAAATTGCCCACCCCCAATCCAATGTGTATAAAATGAATCATAAACATGTCCTGAAGCTATATTGATAAATATTATTTTTGTTATTGCCCAAAGGGATGATTTTTTATACCTATATTGAAATATGCCTATGAAGTATCCAGTCAGGATAGATTTGGTTGTAATTTTATACATTTAACCAAACAAATGTGCACTTGTAAGGCTGAATAGAGATCACATGATGAGGTCACCTGGCAAAAAGTATTAATCCGCGCATGAAGACGTGTAATTAAGTAATGTATAAAATTACAACCAAATCTATCCTAACTGGAGACTTCATAGGTATGTTTAAATATACGTATACAGAGTAGAGCGCGCCGTTGATACGCGGAAGTAGTAATTCTTACTACGCTACTGAATATCTTACTCAAATTTAATTTGATAAAAAATAACCTTTCGTGTAAAAAAAATGTGTTACGCATATGGCTTTATATGACCACGTTTTATGTAGTAATGTTTTGATCCCGATAAGAAAAACCCCTGTACAATAGTGGTCTCCGTGTAATACGTAAGGACCATAAGAACTTTGAAATTAAAAGGCAAAAGAAACATTTTATGCTGCATTATCAATAAATATAAAAATTATTACTTGTCACTTTTTAATTTACATATAAATACGTAATTTTTAATAACGGACAGAATAAAATAGAATTTATTAAATTTCGAAACTTTCATAAGCGAAAACTTTCATTTGTTTATAAATGACGCATAAGTAAGTAATTTATTATCATGGGTCTTTATAAATGGGGTTTTAAAATATGTCGAGACTTCCATGAACGAAAATAATTCTAAGAATGTTATTAGTTTGTGAATGAGTTTATAATATTAAAGGTGCCACTATGTGCCGTATTTAGTCATTTAGATAGAACATAATTATCTGCAATAACAAATACGTAACCTTTT
>JBAIZL010000001.1:313686061-314066061 GCA_036971475.1 Prosapia bicincta | reverse complement strand
CAAAATCCCAAATGCATTTATTTTCAATGCTTCCATACCATAGAATAAAATCGAGAACACGTAACATGGTAGCATTCACATTCACAGATTTCTATTGATGCCTCGAAAGGTCAGAAACCTTTTCATTTGCACTTGTTTGTATTATCGTGGCCAAAAAACCACTACTTACTGATTTATTCAGCAGACTCGTTTCTCGCTAGGTCAGCGCTTAATCGATGCTGTCAATTACTGACAAGACTATTGCTCAGGAGTGTTGTGTTGATGTGAGTATGTGATGTATTTCTGTTCTGTGGTGTGTTATTGTTCATAGAGTAGTTGTTAATTGACAATGATTCACAGCATTAATTAATGAGCTGACCTAGCGCGAAACGAGTCTGCTGAATAAATCAGTAAGTATTAGGTTTTTTTGCTAAGTTAATATAAAAACAAATGTAATTTCTATAAAAACCTCAAGATGTACAACACAAAAACAGTAAGACTTTTCATTTGAATTAAAACTTGTTTCGATGTTGCTATATTTGTTTTAATTTCTCTGCTTTATTCTTTAGTTTCGTTGATCAATGTTCCAAATTATAACGTGACTCTTGCCAATTTCGTGTTGAGATCGTTAAAGTAGCGTGAAATTATTGTTGATACCATTAAATTCTTTTTTTATAACCTAATTTCAGACCACAACTATCACTTTATCTTTTTTTGCTATAGTTTATTACTTAATGGGGTTTCACTAATCTAACTTGATACAATCTGTGCACAGTACGCGAAACGTTCGTTTTAAAAATGTTAATGTTTATTGCAAAACTATGATAGCCTTAAATTAACCTAATTTTCACCATTGAGCTATCTCTTGATATGCTCTTTCTAAAAAAAACTAGCTACGAAATGTCACTATATTCGTATATAAATGTATTTTTTCCTAATATTAAATTTTAAATTTTTATAAAACTGTCACTAATTTATAAAAGAAAGAAATTAAAATATTGGTAAAAGAAATTTAAAATCTGAAAAATTAAACAATCATGATTGTGATACATTATATCGTCTAACAATAGGAGAAATAACATCAATCTCCTGTTCAGTCATATAGAACTTTATCAGAGCAAACGGTTTGTCTATTTCTAACGGGTTTTCGTTGAAACGTTGCCTTCAATAATGCAGTTGACGCTCTCAGTGATTACCATTTCTGATTCTCCAAATAGGCTTCAAAATCTACTAATTAACTTAGATACTAATAGTCATATTGATTAGTCACTGTTTACAATAAAAAAAAAAATATTTAAAGGTCTGTCATAATGTTTGGTAAAAAGATTTCGATCAAATCTTTTTGATCATAACGTAATCTTCAGACAAACAATTAATTACCAAACGTTCCGACATGATCATTGTCCTCTGCATAGGCATTACATTTTAGCCTCTTATTTTAGTCGTCTTATAGAGTATAATTACAATTGTTTTGTGTAAATCTCTTTTTAATAAGAGTAATATGAATCGTGAATGTATAGTTTTATTGTAATGTTTGTTTTGTGTTGTATTGTATTGTATTGTAATGTTGTGTTGTAGTTTTGTTGTATAAATGCTCCTTTAGAGGAAATTGTTTAGATGTCGAAAAGTTGGGCAATGAAATGTTATTTTTGTCTGTAAAGTGACAGTAATCCAAACTTTTCTATTAATAACAGAAATCTTAACTATTCTACACACTTACATTGTTTGGATTTATAACTTGTCTTTACATTTTTCTTTATTAATGATGTCCTGTATGTTTTAGGTGAGTTTTATTAAATTTTACAACTTTAATATATTTTTAATATATGTATTTGTTAAGTAGTTTTTAGTTTTTAAATTTTATGCTTTATGTAAATCGTAAATACAAATATTATATTACTACACAAATATACATAAATTATATTTTAAGAATACATTAATTATATTATTAATCCAATCTGGAAATATTTCTGTTTAAAACCTATAGGGCTATGCAGAGTAAACTTTTAAGCCTGCAAGTAAAAAAAAAACAAATATCCTGCCATTTTGAAATGAAATTAAACAATAAATATCACCACTTCCACAGCTCATTTTCAGTGAATGAAGCTTAAACCTCTCACGTTTTTCTAACAATACATTCGCGTTCAAGTGAGTGACGAGCGGAAATACACAAATCCAGTTTAGTGAATCGGTCCGTTACCAGGATCCAGAGCATGCTCCCCCCTCCCACACTCCACCATGTCATCAGTAATCACACATGTTGGGGTGATGTTCGTTTACGAAATTTAGATAAGGTAGTGTTCCCGCTTTAGGGTCTATAAACATCAGTTTTAAACTCCCCTACCCTTCCGTTTATACAATATTTCTCTCAGAATAGAATCTGGTGTCTGCAATCTTTAACAGTAAAATAAAAATGTTCTTTTAAAGATTCACATCAACGGAGGCTCATAAACGTTTCATAGACTCTTGTAGGCAATCGTTTTAAACGAGTAATATTATAATCAACAAGCGCAATTTTACCCGTCGCGACTCAACCGTGATAAACATAAAACACTTATACAGAATAAAAAAAACAATTAGTTATCAATACAATGTGTAAATATCTAGTTAATATTTAGCTAAAAAAATATTTATAGGTTTCTTTTCAACCAAATATGTAAGCAGGCGAATCAATAAATGAAAATACAGACATAGAACTTTGTCTCTCTTTTATTATCGGACATTTCCTTGTGCAATAGTAGCCACAACTTAGCACTTGAGAAAAATAGGTGGAAAAGTTTTAAACTTTTTCAACTTTGGTTTGAACATACGGGCAGAGACACCTATCACCACTCCGGTTGAGAACAGGTTTACTTTACGTAAGGGCCACTGTCCTCGTATTGTCATTGGTACTGGGATATTGTTGTTCTTTTCTTAGTCCTATCTAATAACATTTACCATTATTATTCTTTTTCTTAAGGGTGCGTACTCACAAGGCGAAAACAAACGAACGCATGCGGCCTTTTGGATGCGCTCGAATCTGTGCGGCGTTCGTTTAAAAATTGCATTCGCTGTTCATGCAGTGATGACAGAAAGTGAAAAATATTCTTATTTTCATATCAATATAATAATAAAAATGGCACCAGAAGACTACATAATCGTCGCTAGTGCGTCGTACATTATTATTAGTGAGGCAAGTGAAACACGTAAGCGCAGGAGATCACAGAAATGGTGGTGGATGACGTCTTTGTTCAAATGCAGAAATCGGTATAGAGGGACAGACTTTTACCGGTTTTTTACTTTATTTTCTTCTTTTTGACGTTCACGTCTAAACGATCTCATTCGAAATTCCATTTTATTTTTTATTTATTGTGAGTCACACATCATTACTTCACTAATTTCGTCCCAGGCATTATCTTTCTTTATTTTACTTTTGTAATAATTATGAATGTCGTTCCATAAACATTCATCTTGTCTGTACAAGTCTATTAATTGTAACGAATCAGAGTTACACCACTTTCTTTCAATTTTTCTTTCTGTTCTTTTTCATGTACACACTGTAACTGAAGTCGAACACGTGCGGTCCACATTTGTTTGATGTACCGCCTCCCGAGAGAACTCCACCGAAGGTTAACGAAGATATTCGTGTGACTTTGACCTAGGCGAGTGTACTCGCCTTTACAAGGACGTACGGGTAACGTGGACTCTTGGCGTTTCGTACAATTTATTCCTTCATTCCCCTTTATATTACTATCAGGTTTTATGTCCCTACCTCAATCTTGACTACTTCCATCGGCGATAATACCTTAGTCTTTTTCCTAACCTTCCTCGTCCATGAGAGTTATACTGACTAGTAACTACAAAAGGAAAGAGTTTTAATTTAATAAGAAGTATACGAATCCAAGTCAATGCCCTAAACAGTAGTAAAAACATTATATTTCTCACTGGAAATTGTATAGTGATCATTCTTATTTAGATTTCCGAAATTCTAAAATTGAACCACTACTATCCAAATCAACTAAAGGCGCAAATCAGTCAGCTAGCTCTTGTGCAGAGTAATTAAACGCTGTCCTCAAGAATAAAAAGTTTTATCCGTTCCACCTAAATACGTACTCACATATATAACACACCTCCTTAAACTCAGCCCTTTTTCCCATATTCCTGCCCAGTGTGTCAGACGCTGCACAACCTCGGGAGTCACCAGACATCCTGATTTTCGTCTGACTGAATTCGTATGTACAGAGCTGGATTAGAGAGAACTCTCTTAGTTTTGAGAGTGCTATTAGTCATACTTAAATATTTTGCCATATTAATCTAGTGACTAAGAATTATGTGACTAAGGATGTATCAAACAAAGAACAGATATTAGAACCAGTTATTGTGGGTCAGTTATTAGTTTATTCACGCTAAAGTACTGTATATTTATTTACCACTAGCACCCCGTGGCGGATTCCCCCGCACTCGTTTAAAATTATCTCGTTATAAGTTAATTTAATAAATTTAAAAACAACTAATAATTGATAATAGTTGTGGAATGGAAATACAAAGTTATAATAGCATGTTATTTAGCCGTAAATATATACAATTGTATACAAATGATTAAAGCAGTTATGTATAATACAGTATTGCAATGTATAGCCTAAAATCAAATTTTGCAAAAATCCTTCTTAGTATGGACAGAATGTACTCTGAAAAGTTCTAGTAGCTACTTTTTATATTTTCAACTCTAAATTGATTCTCATTCAGTCACTCAAGACAACAATTCTTATAATCGAATATATATATTTAACATATATTGGGCAGCTAAGACATTGCAAGATAAGCACTTGAAGATCGAGAAAGGACTGTGACTTTCTACAAGTTAGACATGACTCTTATAATTTATTTCATTTTCATTTTCACTGGGTTGTTCACGTTAGAAGCAAATTGTTTCTCTTCTAGATATAAGCATATATCTTACTTCTTTTTATGGTAATGTCATTTTATTTATCGAATCGAGCAATGTGGATATTGGTAATATTAAAAATAGGTAATTGTGATGGTAATAATATTTTCTGTAAAAATATTATTTTATTATAATATTTATTGAGTGTAGGAGTACCTATTATTAATTTGTATTTGTAAAGCGAAAACATAGGATTACCGAACTATTACAATAAACAATTTCATTACTAAAATTTCTACAAGAAATTAGAGTACAACAAAAATGTTAAATTCTTGAAATATTATAAATATATAAAATTTAGATTTCTAATAAATAATAAACTGGAATTATTTTATTATATAAATTATTATTCCACTTACCACGACTGTAAACATTGTGTATATCACACAAAAAAAACATGTTAATGTTATTTTTGAAGCAGATAAGATATTAATTAAAAATAAACAAAGGAAAAATATATGTTCGGCTAATAACATTTTCTTTAGTTGTCTTCTTGATTTCGATTCATCAGAGCCACCCGCACATTTTATACTGTTCCTTTAAACAATTGATTAATGCCGCTATTAAACTAATCCATCAAAATCTTCATCCGTTTTCCCCGAAAGTCTTTTCCCCACTATATTTCTGTGGATAACGAGCTTCAGCAAATCCATATTGTTTCATCTCTCATGATGTATCTCAACTATTTGAGTTTACGCTTTTTACTGGGAAATCTCTAAGTTCGTAAGTTTTTGCACTCAAGAAACTTTCAACGTACGATGGTACATGCACCCTACAAACTAGTGTATTTAGATACTTTATACAAAGCTTTATCAGTGTTCCACCTTCCATCGAGCTACGCCGATTTGAAATGGAATATAAATTCAAAATCCAGATCTTTCACCTCATAATAATCACTTTATTTTAGGTAATTTTACTTTTGTTTTATCGATTGTACTTCGTATTTCATTTGGACTGTTACTTTATCTTATATTTATGCAGAAAGTTGCACCTGGTAACTCGTTCAATCGGCCTCATATTTACACTCTGTTTGAAATCAACAAAATTTGCTTGTGTCAATATTCAGCGACAAACAGCATTTTCTACTTGATTCTATTAGTTTGTTTTCTGTCTCTTCCAGGTCTTCAAGAAATTCAGTCAGGAGAACCGTATCGGTGCTCATAGCTACAGATAGCATAAATACGCACGCTAAGAATGGATAAGGTTTCCTTCGATTTCTCTTCGTTCTGCACCCGTTACATCTTTTAATAAGATGTCCTAGACTGAGTACAGTGAGGTCTATCCATGTTCATATCTTCATACTGGTCTTCTTTATGACACCGCAAAACTCTCGTGATTATTGACAGTTGATTGTTCTCTTGTTTGTTGTTGTTCCAGAGAAGTTTTGAACTACTTGCCATTCTACAATTCATTACATTAATTACTTATCTTTGCACTCGGATCAAGGTTCATATCAAGCGCTCTGTCCTGGCTACTCTACATAAATTTAAGAACGATTTTATACTTTTAGTATATTTAATCCTTTTTGCTAGTGCTGGAAAACGAGTAGTGTCCTCTAGCCTCACTTATTTGTAAAGTGGCCGAGTAAAGTGACAGATTTGTTGCATTTTTTAAAATTCTACAAACTATTTTACGCACACGGATTATAATTAGAAGGATACTTTAAAATATTCTGGCTTAGAAAACATCTGAGCGCTGTGTTGTTATTTTGTGTATGGTTGTTGTATCACAGGAAAATATTCTACACACTTAAACCAGTTACAACGCACCTATGTCTAACTTGCTCTTGTTAGATTAAATCAATTTCTGATTGTACAAAAGCTGTGACTAGCCTCAAAAACGTCTTCGTCTTTGGTGGACAGATACCTTTATAATTTTAAATGGACAAGATTTTAGTTTTTATACGTCTAAGATGCAAGTATGTAATCTTATATGATGGACTGAATATTAGAATCTTAGAAGACTAGTTTGTATTTAAAATCAGGACCTGTTTTTAAAGAGGAGAAAACTTGCCCCTCGCCTAGAAAGTAAAGCCTCTATCTGCTCTTGCAGGTAGCTGAAAACATTCAATTCATTTAAACTTTCATAGACTGATAGATTGTCCATTTAAACACCTCACGTATACATGTTTGCGTGAAGCGTTGAGGAAGGGGGGAGTGGTGCGAACAAGCTGTGGCTTTCTCTTCACTTGGATGCGGTAATGTTTGATCCGCTTACAAGTTGGATCAGACTCACGGAACGTAGTTTCATTAGCATCCTTAACTAAATACTGTAATTAGTTTAGCTTTACCTATATTATAGATTCTAATTGAAATTAGTGAAGCATAATTTATATTATCTTAATAAATACTCTTAGTCAAAGTGTTTTAATATGTTATTTTAACTTTAAGAGATGATTAGAACGTACAGATTAGAAATAAAGACAAGGGAGTGAGATAAAGTGAGGTACATTTAAAATAAACTAAACACAGTTTGATTTTTTTATCGACTGTGTGATCAGTAAATACACTAATGACATAGGCTATAATATAACTATTACAAGCTGTGAAGAATAAGAAAAGAATGATAAAAAACAGACGTGATCAAGATAAGAGTATAAACTCCCCTGATTTGGAAGATATATCCTCTACTCTCTTAATACTTACTATATTTCCCTTTCAACAACAATTATAATAGTAATAATATTTATGGGAAATGTTAAAAAAAATTAACTAAAATATTCGATGTGTTTTAACAAACAAGTTTAATATTCTGTTCCAGGTTAAATGAATATATTGGGTCGGAATTTAGTAGACACTTTTGACAGGTTATCACAGCTTTTATTTTAAAAAAAGTTAATTTTACTAGCTACTATTGATATTTCAACATGTATTTTGCACTGTTGACCAAGAATCCTTGAGACGTATCACGTATTAGGAGCCAGTAGTAATATTTAGGAAACATAATACAGAATTGCTGTTGTAGTATATATAAAGTACTGATTAAAATGCTGTAGCACATAAGGACACCAGTTTTATGTTGTGGAGAATTTGTGGCCGAGACTTCACTGTGTAAATTTCTTCCCAATTTTCGACTATCTCAAAGTTATTGAATTTTTTAAAACTAAATATGAAGTTGACATCACGATAAATAGTTATTAATAGGACACAGACAACTAAACTTCGGGCTGGAGCAACGTGTTGTTTGTGCTGTACAGGTTTGGGTTACACGATGAAATAAAGATATATTGTTTTCCTTTTATATTTATAAAGAACATGCTTTATTTTTATTAGTTTTGTTAATTTTTTCTGCTTGATTATTCTTATTTTACCATACGTGTAATCTTTGTATTGTTATGTTCCCATTCGTAAGAGAGTTTCCTTTTCACAATACGTACTGTCTTTCTTTAAGTTTCCTTGTATTAGCAACACGAGTCAATATTTCGTATCGCATTTGTTATAGTATAGCAGTCTCATATCTTGCGTCAATCGAATGCTTCCATTTTCCCTAATTTTGAAGATCCACCACGGTAATTGATTGGTTGGTCTATACGTTCTTGAGCGGAATTTACTTTCAAAACCTAGTTGCAATACAGGAGAACAAAAACATTTGCAGTCTGGACCTGTTGTGGCTTCTGATAAGAGCATAAATTACTGAATATTATATATATATATATATATATATATATGTATATATATGTGTGTGTGTGTGTGTGTGTGTGTGCGCGCGCGCGTGTGTACATATTTGATGGATAATTATTATCTGGAGTACATCCGTTCATTCTGCAGTGCGTAAAATCGTAGTAACGACGTTTCGCTAGAATCTCATCTAGCACTGTGACGAGATGAACCCAACAGTTTACTCTCTCTTCAACTGTTTTTGGGTTCACCTCGTCAATGCTAAATGAGATTCTAGCGAAACGACAGAACTGCGTTTTTACGCACTGCAGAATGAACGGATGTGCTTCAGGTAATAACTATTCATCATATTTTTCCATCCGTAAGAGAATGCGTATCACATGTATACATATATATATATATATATATATATATATATATATATATATATATATATATATATATGTATATTGTGTGTATGTGAATATATAAATACACAATATATACACAAATGTATGTATTTGTATTAATATACATAAATATAAATGGTTTATTGCCTAATATAGACGTTTCACAACTGACGTTGAAGAACAATTTCTAGATTAAATTTTAATTTTCTTTCATCATAACGGATTTGAAAGTAGCTTTTCCTCGTCACTTGGAATAAACAACACTCTAAAGGAGTTGCCAGTTATTAATTTAATGAAAACAGAAACTTCTTAAGTACATCCTTTATTATTAAGATTAAAGTATCGTTTCTTTTTCTAAGAAAAAAAGTCGAAGCTTGTTGTTGTCAGATTTTAATTAAATTTGTGACTTTAATGTGACAGTGTTATCTTAAAGTTTATACTCAACCCCTTTTACTTTCAGTATTTTCAGATCATAACGTTAAATGATGATTAACGTGTCGATAAAGGCTCAAAGTCCATTATGATTTGCACCAAAGTATTCTCCAAGGTCTACCTTTATGCTTGTATATCTAATCTCATTCAAATCTTTAGGCTCCGCTACACAGTAAGCTTCACGAGACACTGCTATAGTATGTGTGTTATGCAGGATTTGACCCGTGTAAAAGTGAAAGGGGCAGATAAAGAAATCCCGACGGGTGCGAAAGGATTTGTTTAGAGAGAGTCTGGTTTTGTTGACAAATTAATTAATAGTTCCAGTGAGACACAATGGTTATCTGTTTGCTGCTGCTTACCAGGTGTGTTGAAGCACGAAAGAATATAGAATCAAAGGCGAAATAGTGGATCAAAAGTGAAATAATTAAAAAGCTATATTCTCTTTATGTAAACGTTTTAACCTATCTATAAATTCAAAACACCTCCATAATTGAAACAATTTAAGCAGTTGAACATTGCTATTTTTTTCTAATATTTGAACTTTTCCTTGGACCCCCTACATTTAAAAGTCTACGGGGCGCAACAGGGTAGTTTTCGAATTAACTTTCAAATTAATTTGTAGAATCTTTTTTGGGTTACTGTTGATAAAATTTTACAAACAAAAAATTTCTTTTATGACATCACTAACATCCACCTAAAAACTATCTATTTCTCAGATGAAATGACAAATACGTCTTGTATAATATTTTATAAGCTGTTTAGACGTTTATTGAATTTTTTTTAAACTAATTTACTAGTGTTTCGGATTTTTTGATTGGACAAAATTAATATCTTTCTAAGTTAAAACTTTCGTCACCTACAAACAAATGATATTTGCGCGAGGTGGTTTTAATGTATTGATTGAAATGCTATGCTCAAACGTATGGTAGAACGCTATGGTAGAACGTATGGTAGAACATGAACATATGGTAGAACTTAGAATGTTCAAATATACTTCTGCCAAATATACCTTGTTGCATCTAATATCTACGGCGATAAAAAAATAAATTCAGTCTGAAATAGTATGAAGTTCTTTGAGAAAGGCCATTTTAACGGAAAAACTTGAACTAAAATTATTAGGGCATTTAATTTTTGGATGATGCTCACCAGGGTTTACATTATGGTTAGAGAAATCCGAACGCTCTGCAAATCAAATGTCAGAGTTTTTCAATATTCCTTTTCAAGGCTTTAGCGAGGTAAATATCTGAGGTGTCTAAATAATTGAAAAACAATTATGAAAACAAAACCCAACTGAACTGCGTAGAACATTTATTTTTGAGCTGTGCACAAACATTTATTTTTTCGAACATAAACTCTAATAAAAACTCTAATATAGTTCGTTTATTTATTTGAAAACGTTGAACTCCATAAATTGGAATTGCAACAGCTATCATCTTCAACGTGTCCCACATCCACCCACCATTGCCATCAGTGATCAGAACTAGGCATCGCATTACGTTAAATTTCAAATTGTGCTGCATTAGAGTTATTCAAGAACTCTGGAGTCTCATTTTAAATTGAACATATTTTAGTTGCGGTTTTTTTCTTAAGAGAGTCATATGAAAACATTGATACTTTTTGAATCAATGCAAAAAAATACATTAGCATTACATGATATTGAATGTTTTAACATTATAATAAATATGTAGCTAACATTTTATATTATTTGCATATCTTTAGTGTATAAATTACTCTAATAATGTTTACAAAATTTAGCAAGTTTCCCGTATTTATCAATAGGTAATTTTAAAGTGTACTTAAAGTTTGAATAATAATAATAATTGTATTCCTTTCTTCTTCATTTGGATTTCTTCCAGTTTGTTGTAATTTTCGTTACGTGGGTCTGTCTAAGATTATTTACAACCTCTAACTTCTATCCAGGCATTTGAAAATAATTTAGAAAGTTCTACACACAATCTGTGAATTTTTCCAAACTCTCACCTCTTCTTATTAATCATGGTTTTCATTTAAAATTAAAGCTTCCAGATTAAATGCACGAAATTACTGCAGATGACAGCTTAGATAAGCCGGCAATAATGCGCATTCCTTTCTTTGTTGCTTTAATATATATATATATATATATATATATATATATATATATATATAAGTAGAGATTGCGCTTGTTGAGATGGGACACTTGAGTCGTGGGAAAACCCAGCCTTCAGGCGGTCTTACGTCATTAACCCTTTTATCCCTTTCCCGTAACCCTTTCAAGACTGGTGCCGTCGATTCTGAAAAAAATCGTTTTACCTGAGCCGTATTCGAACCCCGTATGTTTGTGTTTAGAACCATCAACGCTAACCTCTCGGCTAACTTGTCCAAACAATAGAGACGCTTTTATTTGTGCTATATGACCAGTATTGTCGTTAGTCTTCTTGCATGATGTCATTGATCCTTTCTCAAGAGTTGAAAGGGTTGAAAGGGTTAAAAAGGTAGAAAGGGTTGAAAGGGTTAAAAGGGTTGAAAGGGTTGAAAGGGTTAAAAGGGTTGAAAGGGTTGAAAGGGTTAAAAGGGTTAAACGGGTTAAAAGGGTTGAAAGGGTTAAACGGTTAAAACGGTTAAAAGGGTTAAAAGGGCTAAAAAGGGTTAAAAAGGGTTAAAAGGGTTGAAATGGTTAAAAGGGTTAAATAGGGTTAAAAGGGTTAAAAGGGTTAAAAGGGTTAAAAGGGTTAAAAGGGTTAAAAGGGCTGAAAGGATTAAAAGGGTTAAAAGGGTTGAAAGGGGGTAAAAGGGTTAAAAAGGGTTGAAATGGTTAAAAGGGTTAAAAGGGTTGAAAGGGTTAAAAGGGTTGAAAGGGTTGAAAGGGTTGAACGGGTTAAACGAAATATTACTTTCCTCAAAATACATTTGAAGCATCGACGAGTATTCATTCTGGTGTAAATTCGAAGCAGTGGGAGAGAGAATATAACAAGCTTTGATATCTTATAAAAATTCACAACTTACCTTCCTTCTGTTCTAGTTGGATTACAATGTAATTACTGCAAAAAGAATATGCTCTGGATCGTTCAGGCAGCATCCTACATACGTTTGTGAGCCATCAGTACAAATGAGTCAATTTCCACATCACCCTTGAGGTATGACCATTGATGCGTTGTCCATTGTTTTACCTGGCGGACATCCCCAGTAGGCCTACATACCAGGTTTTATTGCATAATAACAGGACAATTGATGACATATCCTTTAAGTTAATCCAATTGAATACTTTCATAAGAGACATTCAGAATATCATATATGTTTCTCATTTTAGAGAAAAATATAATGCACAAAGAAGACAAAAAGACCAGCCGTTGTAATTTCAATAGTATTGAACGTGACATGTGAAACATAGATGTTTTAACATCAGAAAACCTTACATTAATATAAAAATTCACATTTCGTAGTGCCAATGGCATACTGCAAGAACATCCAGACAATTGTAGGGATGTCTTCATATTGGAACTACGGTGCTTACAGGATATAATAACAGGACATACAGAATTGATGACATAACCATTAAGTTAACTCAATTGAATACTTTCATAAGAGACATTCAGAATATCACATATGTTGCCCATTTAAAAATATAATGCATAAAGAAGACAGCGGACGTCCCCAGTAGGCCTACATATCAGGCTTTATTGTGTTTATTAATTTTGTGAAAGTTAGTATAAATTTTACTTTCAATAGTATTAAACGTGAGATGATTAACTTATTGGTGTGTTAACATGTTTTATTATCAGATTACCTTACATAATGTAAATATAAACATTCACATTTTGTAGTGCTATCGATTTTACTATCAAGATAATACGTGAGTACAAGAATTTTTTTGGCCTCTGTTTACGGAAAAATTAATTTCACGCCAGTGACAGTTTTTTATGTTATTCTCATGATAGTAGAATTGTTCAGAGCAATCTATACTAGAACATGTGTTTATTAATTTTGTGAAAGTTAGTATAAATTTTACTTTCAATAGTATTAAACGTGAGATGTTCAACTTATTGGTGCGTTAACATGTTTTATTATCAGATTACCTTACATAATGTAAATATAAAAATCCACATATTGTAGTGCTATCGATTTTACTATCAAGATAATACATGAGCACAAGATTTTTTTTTGCTTTTGTTTAGGGAAAAATTAATTTCACGCCAGTGACAGTTTTTTTTGTTATTCTCATGATAGTAGAATCGTGCAGAGTAATCTATACTAGAACATGTGTTAATTAATTTTGTGAAAGTTAGTATAAATTTTACTTTCAATAGTATTAAACGTGAGATGTTTAACTTATTGGTGTGTTAACATGTTTTATTATCAGATTACCTTACATAATGTAAATATAAAAATATTGTAGTGCCATACATTTTACTATCAAGATAATACACAAGATTATCTCAATGTTTTGCTTTTGTTAACGGAAAAATTAATTTTACGCCAGTGACAGTTTCTTGTAACCTGTTATTCTAATGATAGTAGAATCGTGCAGAGTAATCTATACTAGAACATGTGTAAATGACAAAAAAATATTAAGTAGCTTTACGTGCTTTTTTAATGTAGCCATAAGGCAGTGAGTCATACTCACCATCTCTTTTCCTCTTAAATCCTGTTATTTTAAAGTATTTTAATTCCTCGACAGTAACCACCTCACGATCTTTTGTTCTACGAATACGTGAGGCGGGTACCTTCAAGGATTCGTCTTCGGTTGTAACCATTGATTTTAAAGATTGAAAATTCACCAAACCAGACGTGCAGAGGTTTAAGGTCAGTCCTTTTACTTTGCAAACAGTCTCTATTGTGTTTGTAGAAGTCGCTAGTACTCTGTAACCGTAAGTCTTGGGACCTCCGGATACAAACTCTGTAATGTAAGATCCTTGACCGTAAGCCGAAAGTTCGTTTGTCATTTGTCCTAAGTAGTCTCCTGTGTGCACCATGTGCATTCCTGGTCTATGGTAATATATCACACTGTCCGTGTCGTAGTACAAAACCTGTCTTCCTAATTTATCTAGATGTTCGTACAGTTTAAGTCTGGCCTGGGCAGTAGTATAAGCGGCAATTACTACATTAGCGCTAGACACTACGTCACAATCATTTTCGACAAACTCCCAGTTCACTAATATCACGTCTTCGTTGACCTCTTGTATGGTGTTTACTTGTATCGAAGGCGATGTCAACATTTTAAACAGTTCCGAGGGTTGACGAACAATCGCGGTTTTTGTTTGATTTTCCCTCTGTCCGAATTTTCCCCAAAATGAGTTCAACATAAGCTTTGCCAGGGATCTGAGTCCTTCATTCTTTTCAATTGAATCCAGTCTAATGTTTTCGTGTTCGAAATAATCGTCTACGTATTTTTTCCTCTCCTCTTCGCTGATGCACCAGTCAGGATATCCTGAAGCTTCCTGTTTTATTTTCAGGAACTGATTGATATATTCGACAAAGAGGCCGTTACCTTTCTCGAAACTGGCTATCTCGTACTCCCACATTTCGTACATTTCTATGATGGTATAGCCTTTTTCAACGGCTTTCCTTATTTCGTCCATTGTCCAAGTTCCTACCAACACTCGTTCGTCGATAGTATGTTCACAGTCTTCTGATAATGTCTGTGCACAAGATCTGCAAAGTACAAACATAAGTTTGTCGTGAAGTTTTATCGGAAGCACAGGATGATATAGGTCACGTGGTGGAAGAACTTTACACTTCAAAAGTCCTTCAGCGTTCATTCCTCGTTGTCTGCACTCTCTGTCGCCTACGTGAATTGACGGATGACCAACGGGAAACTTTCCGTACTTGCATACCCAGGGATAGAGTGAACATATATCAACATACTGTATTGTCTCTCCATCCTTACATGCGTAATATGATTTCGTGTTACCCGTTCGGCCTCCAAAAAATGCATCACGTGGATTGAGGGGTGTTTTGTTCAGAACCGGGTGAGTGTCCAAGTAAGTCATAGCCGTATTTCCTTTCTTCATCTGTTTAAATTCGCACTCCCACATCTCCACAACATTGGGGAGCTTAGCCGATTTAGCTTTCGTCCTTTCTAGACGTAAGTTGAGGGTATCGGAAGGATCGTCTTCCAGCGGGTCGTTGCGTCCATTAGAGAAGCACTTAGGACATCCGTGCCAGTAACATCCGTGAAACTCGAATATTTCTCCTTCAAAATACCCGTCCACTCTCATCCCTTGCACTTTTACCTCACGTCCTCGACCAGCGTGTTCGATATGGATTCCTCTTTGGTCTTCTATCCAAGTCAACCATTGCAGTGCTATTTTGGACTGTGTGTCCACAAGCCTGTATCCTTTTTTAGGGAGAATTCCGATAGTATTTCGTCTTAAAAAGTTTCTTCTAAAAGCGAGGTTACAGGCGCTGGCAATAGTCACCGCTTCGAGGAAGGGATCTACATTACATTGGCTCAAAAATATCGATCGAAATTTGATGCACGCCTGCGCCAAAATATCGACATCGGAACAACAGTATTCAACTATTTCCTTCTGGAAATCAAACACATATCCGCTACTTGTCAGTTCATTGTGCCAATTAATGAAAGTATCGTAACTCTTTTTGTCCATCATAGAATCTGGACAATAGAATTCCTTAGGAGGGATAGGGCCTATATACGATTGGTTTGCCATCGTATTGAAGAGGTGGGGGAAATAGCCTTTTTTCTTTTCTGGTGGAAGACCGAAAGACTTGGGTAGTTTAGATAAGGCCATGGGCATGTAGTTTAAGGAATCGATAAACTTTGTGTTATCAATTTCCATCAGAATCACCTTTGTGCCACGCGTAATCAGAGTAGGAGTAAATTGCGTCTTTTCCAGCACGTACTTCAGTATGAACTGAAAATCAAAACCTTGACCGTTATGCGCAATAACAGCTAATTTCTTGTACTGTTTCCTCACGTCCATTACATATGTCATAAACTCATCGACAGGATCTTCCTTAAAGACTCTGTTGCTGCAACATCCACATGAATTCCCTTCTATACATCGGAAACAGTACTGTTGAGAAACGCACAAGGTAACTCGATGAACCTTTGAATCCTGTAGATTTTCGTCTTGTCTGGTTTCAAGATCAAAGAATACAAACAAGAAATCTTTCTTCATAGGACTACGGGAATCGATTTTCATGTAACATGAGTGTGGTGAAGACATGAATGATTTGCAAGTTTTGCAATATACCTCTCCACATTCGTGAGGTGAAGTGTGGCTAGGCTGATATATTACTTTCATACACGACGGACACGTTTTTAAGGAGTTACAAACACCACCGAGATGATTCGCAAAACAGTCACTGTTTTTAAATTGTCTATTGCATTTGTCACAATGTACTACATTGTCAACCAGAATGCATGGAGGAGACCGTTTGCAGGAGTAACAGGTTACCGAGCATCTGTGATTCACACGATGGTCAAAAGGAGTATGGCAGGTTTCGCAATAGTAACTACAAGCAAACGCAGCCGTCAGGCTTGTAATCACATTGAAATGTCCATTGTGAAATATAAGATTGATTTTTTTCTCCGCGTCTTGTCCTTCAAAAAAAATGTTGCGTCCCTTACTACCGTACTCGTACACAGTAATTTTATAACTACTGAGAAATGTTTGGAACTTTTGTAACTCCTCTACACCAGCCCCGGTGTCAGAAATTTGAACTCCAGCGTCAGTCATTAACTGTTGCGCTTTGAATGTTTGTATATTATCGTAGTTTTTTCTTATTGCAGAGTATTCATTGTCTCGGTCGACATTCGCTTTTCCTACAACAATGGATCGGGGTAAACAGAGAGCATCGGAATTTTTAATTACTACGATACCTCTTCTTTCGTGACACTCCTCTTCGTAGTTATTATAGAAACCTGGCCTGACACGTCCCATTCTACTTGATGCCTTAGGACATGTATGAAAATTAACGTTAAACGGAGAGTGGCAAGTTTCACAATAATACCCACATTGAAACGCCGATGTCAAACTTGTAATGACGTTAAAATGGCCATCATGAAACAGCAGATTGATTTTCCTTCCTGCATTTTCGCCTTCGAAAAAAATGTCACGTCCTTTGCTTCCATACTTATACACGGTAATTTTATATTCAGAGAGAAAATCTTGAAATTTTTGTAAATCAGATGTATGAACGTCAGCATCGATCCTCAACTGTCGAGCTTTAATCGTCTGTTTATTTTTAAAGTTGAGTCTTAAGGCTCGATATTCGGGATCTTTGTCGACGTACGCTATTGCAACAACAAGCGAACGAGGGAGTGAGTCATCATTTTTAATACCCACGATTCCCTTTCTCCTACGACACTCTTCTTCGTAGTTATTAAAGGATCCTATACGCCCTCGCCCCAGCGGAACCCATACCTTCGTACATGTAATCTTGAAAGTGTCACTCGAACCAAAACCCTCTGAATTACTCTGGATGATTTTACCAAATATTTCAAACAGGATGTCCGAAGTGATTTGAGGAGCCGGACGGAATGCAACATAGCCGGGTTCTCGATTTTTGAAATTCAAACTAGTCAGTGTGAAGCCTAAATGATATTCTTCAGTCGTATCTTCTTTCATCATGTCAACAATATCGGCAAACCCTTTCTTAACCCAGTCAATTTCCTCTACATCGTCCGGTGGTGAATTAAATTTAAACAAAAATCTATTTTCGTACAAACGGAACTTTTTTACATATGATTTATTATTAGAAATAAGTCTTGCAGCCATAGCTCTTACTTCGAATCCAGTAAAGAACAACGTATAACTAATAAGCTCTTACTTTGAGTTCACTAAAGAAAGAAGTGTATCAAATTCTAAAGATTCACTCTCATTTATACGAAACCTGTTTACTACTAGAGTCAAAAGTTCTCCTGTTTACGAACAGATAATGTATAATAGGTTTACGAGAATAATGACCATTCGATGCTAATCTTATCTGTTTTATAACGTAATTTCCTATTAGTATCTGCCGAAGATCCTCAAAGTGGAACACGTTTCCTGAATTAAGTCTCTTGTAAATCTTCAGTGTAACACAAAAAGACTTGTAATGTTGGCAAAGACAGTTTCAACCCTGTAAACACAAAGGATAAGTCTAACACCAATAACTTATTAATAAATTTGTACAGGATAAGCAAAACCTACTACAGTCGAAGGTAAATTCATTCTATCAATTTAATTACTGAAGATGAGAAGCATGCATTACTGAAAATTCCACAATGTCAAAGATGGTTTGCTTCAAAAATAAAATTCAATTTGAAAAAATAAACATTATGTCCTTTTGAAATAGGTATGAGCATTACTGTTTGGGTGTGTCCAAGTCAAAAGAGGGTTTGCTCAAAAGTATGTAATAAGTATGTTAGTAGACACATTTTGAAAATTCAATTTGAAAAAATAAAGTATGCTCTATATGAGAGTACGTTAAGTAGATGCTTAGCTAAAAATAATCATAATTACATTTTAAAAATATTTAAAACACTATGGTGTGTGTGGACAGACACTTTTTTAAAACTGAATTTGAAAATTACTGGAAATTCCACAATGTCAAAGATGGTTTGCTTCAAAAATAAAATTCAATTTGAAAAAATAAACACTATAACCTTTTGAAAGAGGTTTGAGCATTACTGTTTGGGCGTGTCCAAGTTAAAAGAGGGCTTGCTCAAAAGTATGTAATGAGTATGTTAGTAGACACATTTTGAAAATTCAATTTGAAAAAATAAAGTATGTTCTATATGAGAGTACGTTAAATAGATGCTTAGCTAAAAATAATCATAATTACATTTTTAAAATATTTAAAACACTGTGGTGTGTGTGTGTGTGTGTGTGTGTGTGTGTGTGTGTGTGTAGACAGACACTTTTTAAAACTGAATTTGAAAATTACTAGAAATTCCACAATGTCAAAGATGGTTTGCTTCAAAAATAAAATTCAATTTGAAAAAATAAACACTATAACCTTTTGAAATAGGTATGAGCATTACTGTTTGGGTGTGTCCAAGTCAAAAGAGGGTTTGCTCAAAAGTATGTAATAAGTATGTTAGTAGACACATTTTGAAAAATAAAGTATGCTCTATATGAGAGTACGTTAAGTAGATGCTTAGCTAAAAATAATCATAATTACATTTTTAAAATATTTAAAACACTATGGTATGTGTGTGGACAGACAGTTTTTTAAAACTGAATTTGAAAATTACTGGAAATTCCACAATGTCAAAGATGGTTTGCTTCAAAAATAAACACTATGTCCTTTTGAAATAGGTATGAGTATTACTGTTTGGGCGTGTCCAAGTCAAAAGAGGGCTTGCTCAAAGGTATGTAATGAGTATGTTAGTAGACACATTTTGAAAATTCAATTTGAAAAAATAAAGTCTATGTTCTATATGAGGATGCGTTAAATAGATGCTTAGCTAAAAATAATCATAAATACATTTTTAAAATATTTAAAACACTATGGTGTATGTGTGGACAGACACTTTTTTAAAACTGAATTTGAAAATTACTGGAAATTCCACAATGTCGAAGATGGTTTGCTTCAAAAATAAACACTATATCCTTTTGAAATAGGTATGAGCATTACTGTTTGGGCGTGTCCAAGTTAAAAGAGGGTTTGCTCAAAAGTATGTAATGAGTATGTTAGTAGACACATTTTGAAAAAATAAAGTCTATGTTCTATATGAGGATGCGTTAAATAGATGCTTAGCTAAAAATAATCATAATTACATTTTTAAAATATTTAAAACACTATGGTATGTGTGTGGACAGGCACTTTTTTAAAACTGAATTTGAAAATTACTGGAAATTCCACAATGTCAAAGATGGTTTGCTTCAAAAATAAACACTATATCCTTTTGAAATAGGTATGAGCATTACTGTTTGGGCGTGTCCAAATTAAAAGAGGGCTTGCTCAAAAGTATGTAATGAGTATGTTAGTAGACACATTTTGAAAATTCAATTTGAAAAAATAAAGTCTATGTTCTATATGAGGATTCGTTAAATAGATGCTTAGCTAAAAATAATCATAAATACATTTTTAAAATATTTAAAACACTATGGTGTGTGTGTGTGGACAGACACTTTTTTAAACTGAATTTGAAAATTACTGGAAATTCCACAATGTCAAAGATGGTTTGCTTCAAAAATAAAATTCAATTTGAAAAAATAAACACTATCCTATTGAAATAGGTATGACCATTACTGTTTGGGCGTGTCCAGGTCAAAAGAGGGCTTGCTCAAAAGTATGTAATGAGTATGTTAGTAGACACATTTTGAAAATTCAATTTGAAAAAATAAAGTATGTTCTGTATGAGAGTACGTTAAATAGATGCTTAGCTAAAAATAATCATAAATACATTTTTAAAATATTTAAAACACTATGGTGTGTGTGGGCAGACACTTTTTAAAAACTCAATTTGAAAAAAAAAACAAGTCTACGTTCTTTGAAAAATTAATAGGTCTGAGCTTATAATGTATTTTGTATGGAGGTGTGTCCATTTAAGTCAATAGATGGCTTGCTCAAGAGTAATGGGTACGTATACGGACACAATTTGAAAACTCCATTTAAAAAAAAAAACAAAGTCCGTGTTTTGTATGAAGGTATGTCAAATAGATGGTTTACTTAAAAGTAATGGGTATGTAGAAGGACACATAAAGTCTATGTTCTATATGGGGGTGTATCAAAACGATGCCTTGCTTAAAATGATCGTGAATATATTTAAAAAATATTTGAAACACTATTGTATGGTTTATGTGTGTGTGTGTAGCTGACTTGGTCCTATTTTTTAAAGTACATTTTATATGCAATTAGTTATTAGTATGTAACAAATTTAATTCATTTGGGGAGTTAAATCACTCCTGACATGGTTTCAGAGTTCTCTACACCTACACCAAAAACTGTCATAAGAGCAGATACAGGTGTCTATTTTTAAAACTGACTAAATTGCAAACCCTCACTATTTTAACAGTGGTGAATTAAATTTAAACATAAACTATTTTCGTACAAACGGAACTTTTATACATATGATTCATTACTAGAAATAAGTCTTACTGCCATAGCTCTTACCTAGAATCCAGTAAAGAACAACGTAACACTAATAATCTCTTAGTTCGAGTTCACTAAAGAAAGAAGTGTACCAAATTCTAAAGATTCACTCTCATTTATACGAAACTCTTAATTACTTGTTTACTACTAGAGTCAAAAGTTTGCCTGTTTACGAACAGGTAATGTGAGGATATTGTTAAGCCTTAATGATCTGTTTACAAGAACAAATATTCTTACAATGATGTTATTCTATCTTAATTACCTGTTTATAACGTAATTTCCTATAAGTAAGTGACAAACATCCTCTAACTGAAAAAAAAAAGTTAATCCCTGACACAGAGTTACGTCTTTTGTAAATCTTTAGTGTAACAACTAAAATATTATCTTGAAGATCCTTGACACAGAGTTGAGTCTCTTGAAAATCTAAAATGTAATAACAAAAACGTTACTTTAAATATCCCTGGAGCAGAGTTACGTCTCTTGTAAATCTTCAGTGTAACACAAAAAGACTTGTAATGTTAGCAAAGACAGTTTCAACCCTGTAAACACAAAGGATAAGTCTAACACCAATAACTTATTAATAAATTTGTACAGGATAAGCAAAACTTACTACAGTCGAAGGTAAATTCATTTTACCAATTTAATTACTGAAGATGAGAAGCATGCATTACTGAAAATTCCACAATGTCAAAGATGGTTTGCTTCAAAAATAAAATTCAATTTGAAAAAATAAACACTATATCCTTTTGAAATAGGTATGACCATTACTGTTTGGGCGTGTCAAGAGAACTTGCTCAAAAGTATGTAATGGTATTAATTAGTAGTAGTAGCAATAATATTTGATAATAGAGACGTATATTTACAATAATAATATGATGTGAACATTAAACATAATTAAACCTTCATTAGTCTTCCTCTTCCTTCAATATTAAATTTCTTAAATCTAGTTATAATCTACTGTTACTCTATATCCATCACCACTACGATATTTGTGCGAAAGTCTGACTGGCGGGAATCTGTCTTGCCCAAGACAAATTAATAGAAATTTGGGTAATTTATATAATAACTCTGTATCATCTTCTAAAATTGGTTTCACAAGATTAACACTATCCCTTAATATTAGACATTTTTCTGTAAATTGTAAAAATTCTCTATATCTGACGTAATTTTGTCTGTAGGCTAAATTTAATTTATAATTGTTCAATATATATTCACTAAAACATGTAAACTCATCTCCCTGTTCTATTGCCACTTTTAGTGTTGTATTTCTAAAACGATTTAAACTCTCGTTAAAAGCTGTTAAAAATTGATTAGGGCAAAACGCACTCATGGCGACGTTATTGTAAATTTCCTTTGATAACCAAATGGTATGGCCTTCCATGTATAACATAAGATCTCTTGAAAAGTTTACATCCAAAAATATTTTTTTATATTTTATTCCTACATTATCGGCAAACTTATTAAAAGTTTGAACAGTTTTCTTATACACATATAGAGGATTATAGGTATAAAAAATATTTAAATAAGTAAAAATACTAATGAAATCATTATCTAAATAACTTATAACCTTGTCGCTAATTATCGGATTGGTGAAGCATTCAACTGTTACCATTGTGTATCTGAAATTTAATAAAATAATTAAGTTATTGACATATGCTTCTTTAGAGACGTATATTTACAATAATAATATGATGTGAACATTAAACATATTTTAACCCTCATTTTTCTTCCTCTTCCTTCAATGTTAAATTTCTTTTAATTATCTGGGTTCTCTATACTTATGTCCAAAAGTAGTATAAGAGCAGGTACAAGTATCTATTTTAAAAACATACCATTTCCAGTAAGTTTATAATAACACTGATGATGATTTTGTCATTTAAACATCAGTTAATTTGTGAGTTTTGAAACGCGCCTGAGTTAACTTGTGTACGTCTTTCACAAAGTAATTGCCATAAGTTTAGTAACAAAATTTTAAAAACAACTTAATTCAAAGTGAATAACATATAGTTTCTTGACTATTGGGTTCAATTTGTAAACATCCTAGGGTCATATATTGTTAATAAAATTAAAAAACACTAGCGTTACCCGAAATCATAACTGTATACATTATTAATAAGAAATTCAAGCATTTAAATAATTTATTTTATTTATTACATTAGGATAAACAATGTTTCATTTCATTAGGTAACTAACCTACAAATTTTATACCATCATATAAGAAAAGCAAGAAGGTTTGTGACTGATTGTCCTTGTGCTTTGTTTATGGATATTACAAACCGTTCCAATTATATTAACATCGATTTATGTGTCATTAGAAACATAGATTTTTGAATGCCTCTGTATCTACACCAAACCTCACACAAACCAAACTAACCTTTTATATTTAACTTCTGTTTAGACGTTTAGGTATCCATAAGATACATATCTTTTTGAACGCCACTAGATCTATACCAAAAATCTTAAGGAACATCCTGGGTTAAATAAACCCTTTAAATTTAACTTTTGTTCAGCCGTTTAGACGTTCATATGATACAATTTTTAATGGCCCTGGATCTACACCAAACGTCACAAGAAACATCCTGGAGGGTTAAATAAACTCTTTAAATTTAACTTCTGTTCAACCGTTAAGGAGTCCATAAAATGCATAAGATTTTGAACGTCTGTGGAGTCCTGGTGGTGTTCTCAATTTACTTTTGAATATTTGAATTTAGTAAAATATCAACTTGCCTAAATTTTAAGCATTAATTGACAAAAATTGCACTAAGTAACGTTCAGCAGTTTCTAGATTCATCTCTGAAAAGCACTGTACATCTAGGTGGAAGTAATTTTAAATGCAAGAGTTCTAAATAAGCACAAAGTTAACATAAACTGCTAAGAGGACTAGTTCTAAATAAAATTATATTTGGTTATAGAAAATTCAATACTGTCATATTGTGTGACAACCTAAATTGAAGAGAAAGGTCATTTAAACTTTCAAACACTGTCTGAAATAATGTATGCAAAATATGGAATACAAATGGATTCTCATTTTAAAAAATATTTTCATGATTCCATCTTCACTTTAGCTACTAGTTTTTAAAACTCTTAAAAAATATCTTAATTAACATTAATATGACTGTTATAGACTAAACTTAAAAACTTTACTAAATTAGAACTTACCTGTAAGACAGTTTTACCACTAATAAAACAATTCTAGCAAAACAATGTTTGCTCAAACCTTATTAACTTTCCATAGCGACTGTGTAAACATATTTACTAAATGTAGATTATACCTTCAAGGCAATAGTTAAATACTTGAAACTTTTCCTCGAAAGGTATCCCTTAAGGCACTTTCCATACCCTCAATTTGTAAACAGCGTTCTATTGTTAGCATTGGGATACTTAAACAGAACTCTATCTCTAGCCTACTAAACATAGTGGTTGATCAATGATGATAACGTTATCCGAAACTAGCATGTTCTGGTAATTGAGCTTACTTAGAGGGCGACAAAGTTTTAATAAGTTCAAACTCTGACCCTAGTTTACTAAACGGAGTTGTTGATCAATGATGATAACGTTTTCCGAAACTAGCATGTTATGTTTATTGAGCTTACTTAGAGGGTGACAAAGTTATAATAAGTTCAAACTCTGACCCCAGTTTACTAAACGGAGTTGCTGATCAATGATGATAACGTTTTCCGAAACTAGCATGTTATGTTTATTGAGCTTACTTAGAGGGTGACAAAGTTATAATAAGTTCAAACTCTGACCCCAGTTTACTAAACGGAGTTGTTGATCAATGATGATAACGTTTTCCGAAACTAGCATGTTATGTTTATTGAGCTTACTTAGAGGGTGACAAAGTTATAATAAGTTCAAACTCTGACCCCAGTTTACTAAACGGAGTTGCTGATCAATGATGAAGACAATAAACGAAACTAGCATGCTCGTGTTTGTGTTTTGAGTATCTTTCAACAAAAATGGTGAAAAAGATTTGTTACAGGGTATATATTCTAGTTGTATGTTCATAATAACACTGATGATAACTTTGTCATTTAAAAGTGATTTAATTTATGAGTTTTTAAACGAGTTAACTTGCGTACGTTTTTCTTTGTCATAACAAAGTAATAACCATGATTTAAAAATGAATAAC
The DNA here is from genome assembly GCA_036971475.1 of Prosapia bicincta. NCBI lineage: Eukaryota > Metazoa > Arthropoda > Insecta > Hemiptera > Cercopidae > Prosapia > Prosapia bicincta. The sequence goes on along the minus strand of JBAIZL010000001.1, from coordinate 314,040,564 downwards.
ATATAGTTTCTCGACTAATGAATTCAATTTGTAAACATCCTAAGGACATATATTGTTAATAAAACTGAAAAACAACGTTACTGACCAGCGTTACCCGAAATCATAGTTGTATTTTAATAAGAAAATCAAACACTTAAATAATTCATTTCATTTACTGCAATAGGATAGACAATGTTTCATTTCATTAAGTGGTTAACATACAAAGTTTATATCAACGTATAGTTATTCGTGTGACTATCAAGTATGTTTGTCAATGATTGGTGCATTGTTTATGGTTAATGTAAACCGTCCAAATTAACATCGGCTTAGGCATTCATAAGATACATCGGTTTATGAACGCCCTTAGACCTATACCAAACCTCACAAGAACCATCCTAGGTTAAAAAACTCTTTAAATTTAACTTCTGTTCAGCCGTTTAGGCATCCATAAGATCTGTTACAGGATGATATGTACGACTTATTTAATGTTATTTTAAAATGTCAAATTATATATTTCGGAACAGAATCGTATCTATATGCATAAGAAGAATAGAACATGACTATAATTAAGGTATGGACCATTTGTTAGAGAATAATCTATACGATTAAAATACGAGTAAAATATCAACTTGCCAAAACTGTTACTTAGACAAAACATGCATTAAGCATGTCTAGATTCATCTCTGAAAAGCACTGTACATATAGGTTGCAGTGATTTAAAATATAGGTGATCTAAACTAAACACAAAGTGAACATAAGCGGCATAAAATCTTTCTAAAAGAATAATTCTAAAAAATATTTATATTTGATTATAGAAAATATAATACTGTCGTCTTGTGTGACACTCTAAATTGAAGAGAAAGACCATTTAAACTTCCAAGGTCATCGTTATAAACTAAACTTAAAATATTTTGTAAACACATGTCTTGTGGTATATAACAAAATAAAATTGGTTTTACTTAGCTTTAAATATTATGCCATAGTTTAGACAAACATTTTTTTCAAATGAAATACTAAATTAGAACTTACCTGTGAGACAGTCGTAGCACTAATGAAAGCTATTAGCAAAACAGTAGTATGTGACAAACATGTTTACTAAATGTAGACTATACCTTCAAGGCAATAGTTAAGTATTTAAAACTTTCCCTCAGCCTTCAACGCCTGTACTTCCAAATTGTAGACAGTTTTCTATTGTTAGCAAAGGTTATGATTTAACTTTAGAATTTAAACTGACAAAATTAATGTAAATGAAATGAAAATACAAAGTATTATTTTATTAATAGTTTATAATTATTGCTTGATAAATTGCTACTAGCAAAGAAATACTCTTAAATTGTCAAAACCTTTTTTTTATCACATAATTGAAAAAACATTATTTCATGCAAATTGTTCGAAAAGGCCATAAGAATTATTTAATACTAATTTTCTTTATAAACAACAATCAATATAAAATATTTCTTTTATACACTAAGAATATGAACATGTAACACATAATATATTTTTCAGTTGGTAATAATTTCGTAAATTTTCGTTTATACCCTGTAATAACTACAAATTCGATTCATCAGTAAATCTTCTGGATCTGACTGTACCATCATTTAATAGTTTGAACTCTCTTTAAGTTTTTATATGCTTTACATTATTTTCTTTCAATTCCTTATAACACTTCATCAACTGTGTTGATATCACAGAAATTACTTTTAAATAGGTTAAGATTTTACATCATGTTTGGAGTATATATTATTTTAACTTTAATATAAGATTAATGTTTAACAGGAATGTCATGAGAGTCGGAATGTTGTGAATATTTTAGATTTGTATTTTAGAAAAATGTTTCACAAAATGGGCAAGGTATTTAATATAGTTTTTTCTTTTCAGTTGACCTAAAACAAGTGATAACATATAATTTCATAAAACAGCTGATTTAAATTGTAGACCATGTTGTAGAACAGGTGTTTTAACATATTGGTTATGTTACTTTATTAATATTAATTGTAATTATTCAATAAAAAATTAATTAACATACAATATTTCTTTGTTGATCAAAGTGGAAATTTGTTTTTAAGCATGTTTGTTTATATTACTTGTAATATTGTGTATTTGACTCTTTATTTAACATGAAAGCCAATTTAACAATTTATAATACACTAATAAACTGAGAACAAAAATTAAATTATTAAATATACAATATTTATAAAAATGTAACCGTAAAATATGAAAACAAATAAGTAGAATTATTAAAAGCGCATACTAAATTCATTTGAAAACAAATAAGTAGAATTATTAAAAGCACCATAATAAATTCATTTATTCAACATTTTTTAAACTTGTAGTAGATAGCACTTCATGTTAATACAGTTTCTCAAATATTTTAGATTTATATTTTAGAAAAATGTTTCACAAAAAGGGCAAGGTATTTAATATAGTTTTTTCTTTCCACTTGACCTAAAACAAGTGATAACATATAACTTCATAAAACAGCTGATTTAAATTGTAGGCCATGTTGTAAAACAGGTGTTTTAACACACTGGCTATGTTACTTTATTAATATTAATTGTAATTATTCAATAAAAAATTAATAAACATAAAATATTTCTTTGTTGACCTAAGTGGGAATTGGTTTTAAACATGTTTGTTTATATTACTTGTAATAATGTGTATTTAACTTATTAAGTATTTTATTAACGATTGAAAATTTAAACAAGTTATATGTAACGATGGTATGAACTAATAGAAGGATTTGAAAGAGTTCAATAGGTATTCGAAAACTTTAACACTTAACTCAAAAGGCATTTGAGTGTTTGTATGGGAATAATGTTAAAGGGTAGACGCGGTAGTAATTAACATATTAAAATTAATTGTAGTAGAAATTAATGTGTAAATACATAGTTAAGAATTACGACAAAGGTATTCTTTACATGTTTTTAAACTTACTTTGTATAGTATTTTGCATAAGTAGAATAACACAAACATGTCTAGAATTAAGGTCGATATCCTCTGTTATTGGATTTATAATTTAAGATATTATAACATAGGCTACAGTTGCTCAAGAAGTGAATAAAGTTATTTTTGTGGTTATTGGGTAAAATATTAAAACATAGGCTACAGTAGCTCAAGAAGTGAATAAAGTTATTTTGTGGTTATTGGGTAAAATATTAAAACAGACATATTGTTGAACTTAAATTATAAATACAAAGATAATAACAAAACCTTGACTTACCTCTAAGAAAGTCTAGCAAACAACTGAAGCAACAATCAACTGCTATTGTGTTGAAGTAGGAAATTCCTAATTATATAGTAAAACTAGAATAAACAGTTAGAGCTATTTCAGTTTCGTTTTCTCTACTAAAACTAGAATAGTTTGAGCTATTTCAGTTCGTTTTCTCTGCCAAAGGCAAAAGTAACAATCAGGACAAAGTAATTTACGAAACAAGTAACCATCTACGCATTTATTGACAAAAATAATCTAGAAACGAAGCGACAGTAAATCTGATAAACAACTTTGATTTTGTAAATGCTGTTATATAGACTAATGACAGATCACAGACAATTAACTAAAATGTCTTGTAAATAAGATTATTTATTAAAAGTTCGGTATTGTTGATTTTTTATTATGTTTTTTTTTGTAATGTTATGAATTTTAAAATTGTAAATTCACGTTGTATATTGGTAATAAAAACGAGCTCTTGGAAAAGAAAGAAATGTAAAACGTTTAGAACATGAATTAATTGTCTGTGATCTGTCATTAGCCTATGTAAAACCAATAATTAATTTGCAGAGTACGGATAATGATAAGACTTGAGGCATTTGGATAAGGGAGGTACAGGGTTGAGTCACTATTTTGTAAATGCTGTTATATAGACTAATGACAGATCACAGACAATTAACTAAAATGTCTTGTAAATAAGATTATTTATTAAAAGTTCGGTATTGTTGATTTTTTATTATGTTTTTTTTTTGTAATGTTATGAATTTTAAAATTGTAAATTCACGTTGTATATTGGTAATAAAAACGAGCTCTTGGAAAAGAAAGAAATGTAAAACGTTTAGAACATGAATTAATTGTCTGTGATCTGTCATTAGCCTATGTAAAACCAATAATTAATTTGCAGAGTACGGATAATGATAAGACTTGAGGCATTTGGATAAGGGAGGTACAGGGTTGAGTCACTATTTTGTAAATGCTGTTATATAGACTAATGACAGATCACAGACAATTAACTAAAATGTCTTGTAAATAAGATTATTTATTAAAAGTTCGGTATTGTTGATTTTTTATTATGTTTTTTTTTTGTAATGTTATGAATTTTAAAATTGTAAATTCACGTTGTATATTGGTAATAAAAACGAGCTCTTGGAAAAGAAAGAAATGTAAAACGTTTAGAGCATGAATTAATTGTCTGTGATCCGTCATTAGCCTATGTAAAACCAATAATTAATTTGCAGAGTACGGATAATGATAAGACTTGAGGCATTTGGATAAGGGAGGTACAGGGTTGAGTCACTGACCAGGGAGGTATCGGACAAGAGGCGTTTGGATAAGGGAGGTACAGAATCAGTATCTCTTGAATACAGTAATAACAAGACCTGAGGCGTTTGGGAGGCAGTGGCAAGACCTGAGGCGTTTGGGAGGCAGTGACAAGATCTGAGGCGTTTGGGAGGTACCAGATTTTTTAAAGGGTTTCGAATACGGCGTCATCGGGTAAATTAATATAGGCTAAGGCACCACTCCACCACCCTCTGTCGGATACCTCTGGATTAGGAATTGCCACATACTTTATCAACAAAGAATCACGTATATTGTAATTGACTTTTCTTATATTCTATTTATAAAGTTTAATTTCTTTAATTAAAAAATAATACTATATATGCTAATTGAATGATTAAAACTTAATGATTTAATTTATACTTAGATGTAACATACTCCTGTACTATGTGTTTTACTTGCAAATAATGTCATTTATATTTTCGTGTTGAAATATCAGTGTTTATACACAGTGTATAACTTACTGTCTTTTAAACAAGAATATATTTCATATAACGAGCCAAACGTCTTGTTTTAGAAAAATAATTAAAAAACTCCAATATTCTATTTATATTCGTTTGATTTATAAGAATTATAAATAATAAAGAAAACAATTAAGCTTGGAAGTAAACAAGTTCATACAGTACTAGCATGTTGATTACGCCTAAAGACATTATTTCCTCAAGACGGGGCGCAGAAGGTACGAATACGACGATTTTTGACATCAGGTCAATTTGGACTTCAAACCCTTTCAACCCAACCCTTTCAACCCTTTCGTTTAACCCGTTCAACCCTTTTAACCCTTTCAACCCTTTTAACCCTTTCAGTCCTTTTAACCCTTTCAACCCTTTTAACCCTTTTAACCATTTCAACCCTTTTAACCCCTTTTAACCCTTTTATCCCCTTTCAACCCTTTTAACCCTTTTAATCCTTTCAGCCCTTTTAACCCTTTTAACCCTTTTAACCCTTTTAACCCTTTTAACCCTTTTAACCCTATTTATCCCTTTTAACCCTTTTAACCATTTCAACCCTTTTTAACCCTTTTTAACCCTTTTAACCGTTTTAACCGTTTTAACCCTTTTAACCGTTTTAACCGTTTTAACCCTTTTAACCCCTTTTAACCCTTTTAACCCTTTTAACCCTTTCAACCCTTTCAACCCTTTTAACCCTTTCAGCCCTTTTAACCCTTTCAACCCTTTTAACCCTTTTAACCATTTCAACCCTTTTAACCCCTTTTAACCCTTTTACCCCCTTTCAACCCTTTTAACCCTTTTAATCCTTTCAGCCCTTTTAACCCTTTTAACCCTTTTAACCCTTTTAACCCTATTTAACCCTTTTAACCCTTTTAACCATTTCAACCCTTTTTAACCCTTTTTAACCCTTTTAACCCTTTTAACCGTTTTAACCGTTTTAACCGTTTTAACCCTTTTAACCCTTTTAACCGTTTTAACCCTTTTAACCGTTTTAACCCTTTTAACCCTTTTAACCCTTTTTAACCCTTTTAACCCTTTCAACCCTTTTAACCCTTTTAACCCTTTCAACCCTTTTAACCCTTTCAACCCTTTTAACCCTTTCAACCCTTTTAACCCTTTCAGCCCTTTCAACCCTTTTAACCCTTTCAACCCTTGAGAAAGGATCAATGACATCCTATCATGCAAGAAGACTAACGACAATACTGGTCATATAGCACAAATAAAGCAATAAATATAGCACAATACTGGTCAATAGCGTCTCTATTGTTTGGACAAGTTAGCCGAGAGGTTAGCGTTGATGGTTCTAAACACAAACATACGGGGTTCGAATACGGCTCAGGTAAAACGATTTTTTTCAGAATCGACGGCACCAGTCTTGAAAGGGTTACGGGAAAGGGATAAAAGGGTTAATGACGTAAGACCGCCTGAAGGCTGGGTTTTCCCACGACTCAAGTGTCCCATCTCAACAAGCGCAATCTCTACTAGCAAACACGAAAGACAATCAATAAAATAATTATCTGGGACCAAATCATTAAAAACATCTATTACTGGGACGGCAGACACAAACGATTAATAATTTACAGGACCTCATTTCTTCAAATTCTTTAAGTTCTTTAAATTTAACAACCTTTTAAAAACGAGTTTTCCCAAACGTTATACTGTAAACAGAAATTATCTAAAAATAATATATTTACTTCTTAAAATACCTTGTACGTATTTTTTTTATTCAATAAACGAATTTGATGCAGACAAACCTTATTCTTTTCAACCTGAAGCCACAATACCATCCCCTGAGAAAGGTTTCTTTATTTTTGTTTCAAAACAAAGAACTGTAATAATCCCCGAAAATAAACATTGTAAAAACACGATACCTCAAGATTTTTTCAAAAGAAGAAACGAGGGTCGAGGGTCGCTATCACCCCGAACTTCCTTTTACCTTGGGGGCACAATAACTGACACCCCTGTTACAGAGTTAAAATGAGCATCCAGAAATATTTTCTCTCCGTATTTAATGAGAGTGGAAGAGAGGGTGAGTCTATCGGCCAAGTTTTTAATTGGATCATATATTTGTAATTGAATAGGATTTATAAAGTTGGCGGGAGTGTGATGTTTAGGCTCCTGTAATTAGCCAACTTTGCAATCAAACATTGATCTCGTGCTTTGCGTAAAGGTACGAACAGTGGCCGCCGAGTCAACAGTAAGTTCTCATTTAAATTTACACCATTTAAAGTATAGATAAACTTTCCCTAAACTCTAGATATCACAGAATTTACATTGCAACCCTGGTTGACAGTGGGGTACATTTCCCGAAACGAGTGTCCTCATTCTAAATCAAAGTGCTGCTTTAGTCAAGCCTATGTGGTCTTGAATTTTGTAGTTCATTACGTTCGGTAAAATTTAATTAATCACTTTTACACAAGTTTATGACTTCGAACATTAATTTATTTTGTAAATTTGTAAAATATTACTGAGACATAACGTTTTCTAGCGCTCTGTGTCTAAATTTTCCACTTGGAGTTGTTAGGTTAAGCCGTGACGGTTTTAAAGGCATTTTTTCGATAGTGACATAGAGTATGTGTGATTTGTACTGGGTTTGTTCGTTTAATATGTCTGTATGTTTGTATTTTGTGTGTTTGTAAGTTTTATATTGTTCTAGTGTGTTGAGATGCGGTCCTTTTTTTATGTATAAGATTTCTAGGTTATGGTTAATGCCTGTGCATTTGTGTCCTGTTCCTTTTAGGTGATTGGCGAATGCTGAGTCGATGTTCTGTTAGGATGATTGTGTGTGTTCCTCGACTCTTTGTTGGAGATGCGACCTGTTTTCCCAATGCAGAATTTGTTGCAGTTTGTGCAGTTTAGTTTGTATACGCCTGGTGCTTGTAGTTTATCTTTGTTGTTGGTGTCGTGTTGTAAAGGTTAATTGTTTGCTTCTAGCGACTTGTATTTAAAGTAATAGATTAGGTACCTAACGACCAGCACGAGACGAATAATTCAAATAGTGTTTATTTAAACAATATTATCGATGTTTCGATTATATAGACATCCTTTGTTATCTTCTTCAAAGCTGTTCAACATATATTTTTCTAATTGTTAACGTCGATAGTATGTAATAGTGAACGATGATTGAATTTTTCGTATTTTGGGAGTCGTTTAAAGCTTGTTAAAAAAAAAAAAGAAGAAAGAACAGTGGTGAAACTTAGAGAAAGTAAACAATAGGCACCTAGGTTTAAGCATCTTGTTCGAGAAACACAAATGCATAATATAATGTTAGGGATATCTAAAATCCACCATTAGAATCCTCACTCCCATGAATCCAACTTCAGTTCGAAATCCCCGAACCTGTGACTATCGTCAGTCCTGAGGCGGATGATCCGTGTTGGTGCTAGCAAGAGCCCGAAATTTCTACTGCAACATAGCCTTTCAAATACAACACCTGGCCGTGCCGAGCCAAGCCGAGCCGTTTTGTGCAATCCTACCTGCCGCCAAGCTGTTTCTGCCTTCGTTCAGTCTATTTCATTGTTCTAGCCCAGTGAGTATAGAAGCATTACGCAATATATTGTTTCTTTATTGTTTCAAGTTCTTTTTGTTCTTTATATTTTGTTAATTCAAAAATACTATTATAGTGAATATTGATATTAAAATATTAATTTGTTCCATTCTAGAAAGACCTCCGTTGTGGGATCAATCTACCAAGAAGTAGACCTACATGGATACAAATGTGCCACTCGACCATATGTAATATATTTTTTAACACTCTATTATCCACAATAATACAGTTGTTAACAATTTATTTTTCGTTTCTTGTAGCAAAGAATTCAGATATTGCAGCAAAGAAAAATGGAAACACTTGAGGGACAATTTTCGGAGTGAATTAAAAATTCGGAGTTTCTCGTAAAGAGTTACGAACTGTCCACTAGTCTCGTGATATTTATTGTTATCGTGTGTCTAGCATCGCCTTCTTTCTCCCACACATTCATCATTAAGTGAGGAACTATCCAATAACATCATCAAACGTTAATGACGTTATTACACTACGTTGCAACTGAGACTGACAGGAAGGTAGCACTTCGCACTACAACGCTAGGAAACCCTACTACGTGCGAATCGGCTTCAGTACGAACGCATAGCAGATCTTGCTCAGCTTGGCATCGCTGCATCACCCCGCCCGGCACAACTCAACTTTGGAGTGTACGTAGCCCAAAGCCTGCACTAGTCGCCAATCAGATACTATGAGGAGTCGACAGCTTTTCCAGAGCTTAGAGCTATTAAGACCTTCTTAATGGCCTATAGGAGTATTTTTCGTACCTCTAAAACACCCCTTAAATTAGTTTTATGCTCAACATTAGAAAAATGCATCTGCACTACATGGAGACGATTACGTGACGTGTATTCCTACGGAAATGCATAAGTTACGCGGATACGGTTATTTGTGCTGCATCAAAAGTGCACCATTTTCAAATGGTCGTATCTCCGGTTCTCAATGGATGTTATATATATTTGCAATATCATAGTAAATAACGTTTTTTATAATACCAAAAAAGACGTTTAAAATAATTTTTATTCAAATATGAATTACAAGTGAGACTATTCTATGTAGTCAAAAGTATGGACTTTTAGGATGATCAAGTCACAGGTCTCGGCTTTTTAATATTGAATTAATTTAGAAACATTTTTAAAACGAAATCTCTCTTCTCCCCCTGCGCTGACATTTCCCAAATGACGTCACTCACTTCTTAATTAATCTCAATAACTTACTCTATTTGTCATCTTTTTCTAATATCCCCTCGCGACTTGTTCTTTCTCTTGCGCCCCCTTTGAATACATAATATAAGACGAAACGCTCGTTCCAGTATTTACCCAGCATCGTTTCAGCGTCTTTAATTGGACTCTTCTCAACGTGTGTTAATACTTTCTTCTTCTACTTCCAATTTACTTTGAGTTCTGACTTTTCAAGTTCAACATTTATTTAATAACGTTTTAACATTATTACAACGACTCTGGCTTAGTGTTTGTCTTAGACTGAGATGCGTCTTGCGCCTAATTGAAAGCTCAGTAATGAAACCCCATGACGGGTTCAAACTTCAAACACTCGTCAAGTAGTTAAGTTGTGAGTGGGGCCTGATTGATGCATTATAAAACGAACTGACGGCGAAAGAATGTAGGGGTTATTTGAAAGCTTTTAATTTGACTTAATTAACTTTAAAGGAGGGGCACTTTCAAAATTTTTCTTTAGAGTTTACACTTACTTTTGTACTTCAATTTTCATTATTTATATTTAAGGAACTTTTAAAATTACCACGCAGAAACTAATGCACACCATGCCAATGTTCTGCTTTGCTTCATTGTAAAACATATTTAAAAAATGTGAACCGTATAGCTTCTCATGTCCAATAGTAAATCTAAATGCGCCTGTCTGTCGAGAGGTAGTGTCTGTCCCGATGTAATGAAGTCCCCTGTGAGAGAGGCGGGTTTACTCAAGTTAGCTTGCTTTACTAGGAACATGGAGATTATATACACAAATTATAAGTAGAGGTTATGGTCAGAAGCTGCCTCCACTTTTCATTAACAGGTGTTTCTTGGTAGAAGCCAACGTTCCTCTCCTTCAGGCGACAAATATTGATAGAAGTCTTTACTTTTAAAACTTTTGGTATCATGAACATGGTGGAAAAGCACGGAGTGGTAGTTTACTGTAGGCGCCAACCCGTTTTCTCTCTCTGAAGTAGGTGGTAAGCAAGGACTGAGATTAGCTTATCTTGAACAAGGAGGGAGGAAAGTAAGGTTTAAAACAATGGCATTCTCTCGGATTTCCACCTCTTTCCTTCCAGTAGAGAAGGTGAATTATAGTTTGTATTAATGACACTCTCTCATGCGTAGACAAGTTTTCCTACAGTGGACAAGATAGAGAAGCACATCTTGAAACCATTCCCTCAAATAATAGCCCTCTGCCCTCAGGGACAAGATTTGGAAGCACAGGTTGTAATGATCTCTCTCCCTCTCTCTCTGATTTTAACATCTATAGGGAAGCACGGACTGAGTTGGGCTTATCTTCGACCAGGGGGAGAAAAGCATGGTTTAAAACAATTGCATTCTCTCATACGTAGACCCGTTCTCCTGCAGTGGACAAGATTTGGAAGCACGGGTTGTAATGATCTCTCTCCCTCTCTCTCTGATTTTAACGTTCTATAGGGAAGCACGGACTGAGTTGGGCTTATCTTCGACAAGGGGAGAAAAGCATGGTTTAAAACAATTGCATTCTCTCATACGTAGACCCGTTCTCCTGCAGTGGACAAGATTTGGAAGCACGGGTTGTAATGATCTCTCTCCCTCTCTCTCTGATTTTAACGTCCTATAAGGAAGCACGGACTGAGTTGGGCTTATCTTCGACCAGGGGGAGAAAAGCATGGTTTAAAACAATGGCATTCTCTCATACGTAGACCCGTTCTTCTGCAGTGGACAAGATTTGGAAGCACGGGTTGTAATGATCTCTCTCCCTCTCTCTGATTTTAACGTTCTATAGGGAAGCACGGACTGAGTTGGGCTTATCTTCGACAAGGGGAGAAAAGCATGGTTTAAAACAATTGCATTCTCTCATACGTAGACCCATTCTCCTGCAGTGGACAAGATTTGGAAGCACGGGTTGTAATGATCTCTCTCCCTCTCTCTCTGATTTTAACGTTCTATAGGGAAGCACGGACTGAGTTGGGCTTATCTTCGACAAGGGGAGAAAAGCATGGTTTAAAACAATTGCATTCTCTCATACGTAGACCCGTTCTCCTGCAGTGGACAAGATTTGGAAGCACGGGTTGGAATGATCTCTCTCCCTCTCTCTCTGATTTTAACGTTCTATAGGGAAGCACGGACTGAGTTGGGCATATCTTCGACAACTGGAGAAAAGCATGGTTTAAAACAATGACATTCTTTCGGATTTCCACCCTTTTCCTTCCAGTAGACAAGGTGAAGCATAGTTTGTATTAATGACACTCTCTCATGCATAAACCAGTTTTCCTACAGTGGACAAGATAGAGAAGCACATCTTGAAACCATTCGCTCAAATAACAGCCCCCCTCCCCCAGGGACAAGATTTGGAAGCACAGGTTGTAATGACTTCTCTCCCTCTCTCTCTGATTTTAACGTTCTATAGGGAAGCACGGACTGAGTTGGGCTTATCTTCGACCAGGGGGAGAAAAGCATGGTTTAAAACAATTGCATCTCTCATACGTAGACCCGTTCTCCTACAGTGGGCAAGATTTGGAAGCACGGGTTGTAATGATCTCTCTCCTTCTCTCTCTCTCTGATTTTAACGCTATACTGTGAAATAGACATTTGTTTTTGTAGTTAAAATTATTCAAAATGATGACAACATAAAAGTCGTTCTACAATATAATCTCATTCACTTAAATTGCGACCAATTAAATTTATCGACCACTTTAATTAAGCCAGATCATTATTTATAGATACTACAGTGGCCTTCTCTCAGCACATAACCATTGTGGGTTGCTTGGAACTTGGATGCTTTATCAAACAGAACTGTTATTTACGTTCATGGCATCATTATTGCCAGATTTCTTTGAAACAATATTGCCAGTGTAGGTCAACTGTATGACTGTAGACATAAATAGAGATCTCGTGACATCATAAATCGCCTGTCTATAAATAAAAAAAATGTTAAATTCATGGACACGTTTCAAATAACAAGTCATACTTCATTTAGTATTGGATGAACGTATTAGAAAATAGTTTTTAAATGTATATAGGGTTTGCGCGAGTACGCGCGTGCGTGTGGATTATTTATTTAACGCATTATTCTTTTGAAAATGCGTCTATCTTATCGTTTTTATTACGTATATTACGTATTTATCTTAACGTTATATTACACGTATTTATTTTTTAATTCATCGCTTTTCAATAACCACTAAACCATGAGAAGTGGTTTATTCAGATTCAAGATGTATATTTTAAGAAAAAAACGTGAACAAACTATTATACAGAAAAACACACGAACACGACAAACAAATAATTGAAAAGGGATATTCAGTAGATACCTCATTATATCGGGCCCTATTAAACCCAAGTTGATTGTAAGGGACTGTATTTTGAAGACAGGTGACATCATGCACCACAGGCGTTGCACAACACGCGCCGTTGAGACGCCTTCGGGAATGCTGACAGGAGCATTTATACGTTCTGTCAGTTGACAGTCCTCTTTAAAATTATGCAAAGAACTGTAATTAGTGTAGACATATTTATAATACTGATTCGTCAAGTGTTGACAAGTCTTGTAAACAAACCAGTGGGTCACTGGCTGGATACGTGACTTCTGTCTCTGAAAACAAAACGCAAATAATTATTGATGATTCTCTTCCTCCCACTCGCCACTACACTTCTGTGTCTACTTCCAGTGCATCCTAAGTGCCGTACTAGGGGGGAGGGGGTCCCAGGTTTCTGGCCACGCTAAAACTTTAAAGACCCAAGCATTTCTTAATACACGTAAAAAACGTTAAAATCTATTTGTTCTTATTTTGGAATAAAATATACTAATTAATAGCCTCTTAATTTTGTTCTTTTTTAGACAAAAAGTATTTTTATTGAACAAAGTATATTGTTTTTTTTTTTTTTTAACTCCTCCTGGGACCAGAAGCACTCCCGGTCCCTCCTTTACTGGAGGAGGGCTTATTTCGAACAACCAGATTCCACAGTTTGGCCAATACCGAAATGCAACCTCTGTTTGCTCTGTGATCGTCCTGTATCAAGTTCATTGTACTAAAAAATGCAGAATATTTCTAAGTGACACTTGAGTGAATAAACAAAGCTGGCCACAGTCTTATGAGATGTGATGTGATGAAATCGACGACAGAGAAAGGCATTGAGAAAACAAGGTTGCCATTGCCGCACAACAGTATGGGTACTAAAGTGTAATTCTCTTAGATTAGCCATTTAGTTCTTTGACGTTATTTGCCGTTGAGTGGTTAAATTTGAAACACAATGTATTGAGTTAAAGTAATTTGCATTAAGAACCGCATTTTAGAATTATTAAAGGCAATAAAGATTATGGGTCAGCTGCCATCAAGGGTTCACATCCATTCCTGAATACGAAGAAAGTTGCAATGGCTCTACCACCAGGGAACCCTTCGGTTCAATGTACGTTTCTCAATTTTTATCAAGTAAATCCACACATACTTATTCAGTTTTTGTATTTTATTGTGTTAGAATGGCGAAGATAATCAATATTGATTTTTCGGGAGGAGCATAAGTTTCTGCTAATAGCCTCATAAAGGCCATTAACGTAAACATTTTGGATTCCTTGTCGAGCTGTTGTTTCAAACCTTCACGTTTTCATAATTAATTATCTATATACATTTTTAATACGTAAATTTTTAATACAGTTTATTTAGCAACCAATTAAAAATAATTTGAAATATGTATAGTTTTTTTACAACCACAATAACAACTTTAACATTTTAAAACCCAATTATAAATAAACAAATTATTGTAACAAAATATTTTACTTTAAACATATCACTTCACAAAAACGCGTAAAAGCCTACATTAATATGATTTTATTTTGTTGTTAATTATTTTATTTATAAATGTTATTGAATTGTTGGATTTGTGTTTGTGGTTGCACTGTTATATGTATTTATTACAGCGCTTTTGACAGAATAGCATACCCAAATTATCTATAATTGATTGTTAAAAGACCCTATACATATTATATTAACTTTTTATTTAACTTTATATTAATAAATAAATCATTCGTACTTGTAAGAGAGTAATAAAAGCTTTCGACACTTTAATGATGTAAAATGGGAGACATGAACAAATCTTATTCCATGTATTGCTGTGTGCGGTCGCCCAGGATTACTTTGGCACTGGCATGAAGGTCTGCCGACATCTTTTTTAAACATAATTGTTATCAGAATTTACGTTTCCTCCAACAACTTCCTCAAAGCTCCTGCTGGACCTTCATGCACTACAACCTAACTAGTGCGTTTCATTTCTAAACGTCTCCATTTTACAGAAACAATTCCCAGTTACACACTCTTGCATATAAGATTCCCTACAAAGCGCGAGAATATGCAAGCCAGATAAAATCAAGAGCATTCCAGAATCGCGCGCAGCGGGACGAAGTGTTATCTGGAACGATCAGTTTTGTATTTTGAATTTATTGCCCGCGTCTCCTTCCCGCGATCCAGTCTCGGATTGTCCAGACAATAGAAACAAAAGGGAAACGTCTCCTCGGGAGGGTGTAAGAAAGCTGTTTACCCACTGGGTCAAACCGACACCCTTGGCTGGGATGGGGTGGGGTGCGTAACCGGCACGTGACTTCCTCCATCCCCTTTTCCGTTTAACCCTTCTGAATACGAATAAGAGACAACTTAATGCACAGGATGCTCTCCGTTGGAAATTTTCCCAACCATTTTCAAGTTTGATTAAATAGGTATATTTTGTAGGCTAACAAAAGTATTAAAATTCAGGAATAAAAATTTGAAGAGAAATTATTTTTTATAAAAACTTTAATAGTACCGTTAAGTTAGAGAAAAACAGAATGGAGAAATATTACTTACAGATGTCATGGAGACTGGGAACCATTTGAATTTGTTTTCTGTAACGCTAGCTGACAAACGGACAACAACTAATGTACGTCGGAGTATAACAACACATGTAACGCTTTCAACACAAAACAGAAAAGTTCTAAGAATAAGAGGTACAAAAGAAAAAAAAATATTGGAAAGGAACTCACCTCAAGACATCCTTTGCTGTGCTGTCTGGGGCTGAGGAAGAACGTGCCATCTACCAGGGGATACCTGTCAAACACTAGCAAAGGAGCGTGACAGAGGATACACGGCACTCTGGACGTGTGCTGAGCGGCCAGAGTAGATAGGATGAAGCACCGTGTGTCGTCGTTGCCATGGTTACCTTCATCTTCCATCTGCAACAAATACAACACATGTTCAACAACGTCGTAAAGTCAACTACTATTAGAAAGAGAATTAAATGTTACAATACTGATCCAAGACGTTTTGTCTTTCCGATGAATTTTATCAATTACCCTTAAATATAGAGTAAAGGAAATGAACTCGTCTCCACCTCAAAATGTTCATTACCTTTTTATTCACTTAAATTATACCTCCACCATATTTACAATTTTACCAAACTTGCAGAGCGGATATAGAACATGTTCTCTCGCGCGCATGCACGCACAGTGTAGGGAGAGCGGCCGGATATAGAACATGTTCTCTCGCACGCATGCACGCACAGTGTAGGGAGAGCGGCCGGATATAGAACATGTTCTCTCGCACGCATGCACGCACACTGTAGGGAGAGCGGCCGGATATAGAGCATGTTCTCTCGCGCGCATGCACGCACAGTGTAGGGAGAGTGGCCGGATATAGAACATGTTCTCTCGCGCGCATGCACGCACAGTGTAGGGAGAGCGGCCGGATATAGAACATGTTCTCTCGCGCGCATGCACGCAGTGTAGGGAGAGCGGCCGGATATAGAACATGTTCCCTCACACACATGCACGCACAGTGTAGGGAGAGCGGCCGGATATAGAACATGTTCTCTCGCGCGCAAGCACGCACAGTGTAGGGAGAGCGGCCGGATATAGAACATGTTCTCTCGCACGCATACACGCACAGTTTAGGGAGAGCGGCCGGATATAGAACATGTTCTCTCGCGCGCATGCACGCACAGTGTAGGGAGAGCGGCCGGATATAGAACATGTTCTCTCGCGCGCATGCACGCACATTGTAGGGAGATCGGTTGTATTTTCGTTCCACTAATCACTTAGTGGACTTTTCCAGTCAATCTCTATTTTTTTTATTTTATCTGAAACTGGTTATGAAATACATATTCTTCTAAAAATTACAAGACATTATACCAAGCGTACTACGGTTTTGAGCACATCTTATTAGATTACAATTTTTAAATTTATTTTATCCTCAAGAACAGTTTCAAGAAATTAAACGTTTGCTATAAATATTCTTGTAATGATATGTTGGTGTATGCACCAAACAATTCGCGAAGTATAAGCGCAATTTGAAAGAATCAAGGAAATTCGCTATTTTTGTGTTTGACTAATAGAGCGGAGCGCCGGAGTGTTTATGTCTGCGCGCGTGTGCATGCTTGCGCTTTGTATGCCAGTGGACCTACCTGGCGACCAGTTGTACTTCACGCTATGCGAACCTTTTACAACAGATTTATGTTCTCATTGTTTTCCATTCATCCTTTACAAGGCTGCAGTTTTCACACACGTCAGTCAATGTTTGACACTCCCATTCATCAACTCCACACAAAAAATCCTATATTTATAGCACATTTTAAAAACCTTTTCTGTAGACAATCTTCTAATATAAAGTAAGGGTCACTAGATAAGTGTGTTAAATATTTTTGGCGGACTTCTGTACACAAACCTGTACCCCCTTCCCCCAAACACCATGAATTCGGTCGCGAGTAGTATACCCAGAGAAATCACGGCGCTGTAAGGGTTGGAATTTGCTTACATTCCGGATTCGAACTGTCCGTTTAATTGCCACTTGAAGATTTTTTAATTTGCATTTAACGAATGGGACGACAGGGTGTGCTCAAGGTAAATGGGAAGGTCTTGAATACAGCTGGGACGGGGAAAAGGGTGTTAGGAACGTGTAGCGGCAAAACTAGTGACTGTCAAGTGATGCTAATATAAGTTATCTTATTCTTAAAGTAATGCACTATATCGATGTTTAGAATCGATTGTATTTTAAGTTAGGGAAACGCATGTTTTCAGGCAATTATAAATAAAATATTTTGAGAGTTAATCGGTATTTATTTTAATTTGGACGAGATATTTTCTGATTTAGAAATGAATAATTAAGTTTTTACCAATGAAATAAAATTATGTTTATATTGTAACAACGTTCATGACTTAGCTAACACTCCTCTCTCTCTCTCTCTCTCTCTCTCTCTCTCTCTCTCTCTCTCTCTCTCTCTCTCTCTCTCTCTCTCCGCACACACAAGCGTGCGCGCAGGTACAAACACTCAAGCAACCACAAAAACTGAGTTCTCGTATTTTAGATAACTGAATAAATAGAACTCACTAACCACAATACAAAAATCTTTATTTTACTCAAGTTACTTTATTTACATTTTCATTACATGGATAAAACAGTACTTCTGAAGATGATTACTATGTAATCAAAATGTACAAAATGTAACTTTAGTAAAATAAAAATTTTCGAATTGTTGTTAGTAGGTTTTAATTATTTAGTTAAAAAATTAGTCTTAAATGCTAAAAAAATTATCAATTAGTATTTTAGCGCGGCTAGATTTTTAAAAATCTTCAATTAAGATTGGTTCCGAAGTGAGTTGTAAACCTTTTGCAATTTGGATTTCTTTCTCTGTTTAACATCAAGTGTTTAGTTTTGAGGACTGCATTTCTACTTTCGGTAAGGGGCTCCAAGGCACTTGTGGAGAAAACTCGTGGGATTTATCTCCATTATGGATAGCATGCAAGTTTGACCGCTCAACTTGCCGGCCGATACTTTTGCTTCATCATAAAAGATGTGTTCAGTTTTAGGTGCAGTTTCGTGTATTTCGCACTGTTGGTTCAGCTTCTCCGCTCTCAGCTAAAATTGAAACATTTGACTACAGATTTTTTCTCGATTTTATGTAACCTGTTATATTTCCGATCTTTTATTATTTTCCCCTAAAGGTGTTACACAAGATAAATGGAAGGACGTCTTCTCGTTGGTAGCGTAATGGGCAGAGATTTCTTACAGAGATGCCATTGGGTTTATAACGATGAATGTCGTGTGTTCATGTTGAATGAACGGTTGGGGTGGAGTGCTACAGCTCGCATTTGGCCGTATCACTCTGCATATTAAAAGGAGGCTATCAGTAATTACATAAATAATACTTGACTGTGACTTGTCACTCAGGATAATTCCATAATGCAACTCACCCACACTCAGAATGCATACGTTTTATATTAAACATGTTTCAATTACCAAGTCATCATCTTCAATATTTTGAACTACGCTTTAAAAGTAAAATGTATCAGCGGATGTTATAACTAAAAGTTATATTTCTCTTGTAACAGTTACATCAAAATCACTGAGTAAATCATATCAACAGGTTTGCTGTAATAAACATATTTATTGTATATTTATCGCATATTTATATATGTTTATAATCAAATAATATTAAATGAGTAGTCAATAAATTGAAACACGCTCCACGGCCAAAATAGAGGATCCACATCTGAGATACAACCTTAAATATGTTGCCATAATTTCTTCTCAAATGACTGACCAGGAAAATTTCAAATATCTATATAAACAGAGGCGTAGCCAGGGGACACTGGAGTCACGTTCTCCCCCACAAACTTTGGTAGAAAGATATTAACCTATAAAACAAAATTATCCCACCCCATCGATACTAAAAAAACAAACCTAATAATTACAAAATGTATTTTATATCCTAGTATGATTTAACAAACCAACTTCCTGTAGAATTTAAGAGCTAAAATAGCATAAAATATGAATTTAGTGACACAAAATCTTCAAAATGTCCCCAGGGGTGTTCCACTACCATACCCCCCCCCCCCCCCGGTAGTGCTTTTCAATACATACCCCTGTGTATTAATCCAAAAATTCGCATCCTTTTTACAACACTTCCGGCCCACTACATCCCTAATGGGTTTTATTAGTAGTATTATCATTAATATTGTTAAATAGGGGCAAGTTAAATTTAAAACAACCCCCACATTCCAGCCACAACGGGCCGCAGCCAAGCTTGGCTTGGAATACCTCGGTCGCTCCTTGATGGCGGATTCCAAGAAGCAGAACTGCCGTTTACAATACAAGGCAGCCTGATTGCCGAGTACAACAATACCGAGCCACGCTATGTCGAGTGAAATGAAATAATTAAGGGCACGTTTAATTAAGGAGATTCTATGACAGAGGGGAGTCTATACAAACTTTTCTGGATAAACTCACTTCTGTTCCTTGATTGAGAACGCTTCCATTGATTTCCACATCACAGAACGGGTATTTAGGGATTTCATTTTGAACAATTTCAGGATTATGGCTTAGAGTTGATACAGATTATAAAAGGGACGAAACAAAAGTGTATATAAGAGTATTATTCAGTTATTAGCTTTATCTTGATTTTAGCAAATTAAAATGCTCATTCCTCTGTTTTATTATTGAGTGTAGAGACAACTGAATAAACGTATCGAAGTTCTACGAGTCGCGTCAACAGACCGAATCAAACTAATCTACCTTGTAATAAATAATACACAACCCTCTCTAACCATAAAATAATTGTATTCTTATCTAATAGAAACATTTATAGTTAAAGGTTTTGCGTATTATTTATTATTGTTTAACCACAGTAAATTAATATAAATAATTAGTAATCTACGTTGTTCTAACATATATACAGAACAAAAAACCTATACTTCTGATTAACAGACCGTATCGAAGTCCTCTAAACCGTATTAACAGATTGTATTGACGTCCTCTATATGGCATCAACAGGCCGTATCGAAGTCCTCTAAGCCGTATTAACAGATTGTATTGACGTCCTCTATATGGCATCAACAGGCCGTATCGAAGTCCTCTAAGCCGTATTAACAGATTGTATTGACGTCCTCTATATGGCATCAACAGGCCGTATCGAAGTCCTCTAAGCCGTATTAACAGATTGTATTGACGTCCTCTATATGGCATCAACAGGCCGTATCTAAGTCCTCTAAGCCGTATTAACAGATTGTATTGACGTCCTCTATATGGCATCAACAGGCCGTATCTAAGTCCTCTAAGCCGTATTAACAGATTGTATTGACGTCCTCTATATGGCATCAACAGGCCGTATCGAAGTCCTCTAAGCCGTATTAACAGATTGTATTGACGTCCTCTATATGGCATCAACAGGCCGTATCTAAGCCCTCTAAGCCGTATTAACAGATTGTATTGACGTCCTCTATATGGCATCAACAGGCCGTATCGAAGTCCTCTAAACCGTATTAACAGATTGTATTGACGTCCTCTATATGGCATCAACAGGCCGTATCGAAGTCCTCTAAGCCGTATTAACAGATTGTATTGACGTCCTCTATATGGCATCAACAGGCCGTATGGAAGTCCTCTAAGCCGTATTAACAGATTGTATTGACGTCCTCTATATGGCATCAACAGGCCGTATGGAAGTCCTCTAAGCCGTATTAACAGATTGTATTGACGTCCTCTATATGGCATCAACAGGCCGTATCGAAGTCCTCTAAGCCGTATTAACAGATTGTATTGACGTCCTCTATATGGCATCAACAGGCCGTATCGAAGTCCTCTAAGCCGTATTAACAGATTGTATTGACGTCCTCTATATGGCATCAACAGGCCGTATCGAAGTCCTCTAAGCCGTATTAACAGATTGTATTGACGTCCTCTATATGGCATCAACAGGCCGTATCTAAGTCCTCTAAGCCGTATTAACAGATTGTTTGACGTCCTCTACACGGTACAACAGACCGTATCGATGTCCTCTAAACCGTATTAACAGATTGTATTGACGTCCTCTATATGGCATCAACAGGCCGTATCGAAGTCCTCTAAACCGTATTAACAGATTGTATTGACGTCCTCTATATGGCATCAACAGGCCGTATCGAAGTCCTCTAAGCCGTATTAACAGATTGTATTGACGTCCTCTATATGGCATCAACAGGCCGTATCGAAGTCCTCTAAGCCGTATTAACAGATTGTATGGAAGTCCTCTACACGGTACAACAGACCGTATCGAAGTCCTCTAAACCGTATTAACAGATTGTATTGACGTCCTCTAGATGGCATCAACAGACCGTATCGAAGTAGTCGGAAACATATATAAACAAACCGTACCGAAGTCTGTACGTCGCATTAGCAGACCGTATCGAAGTCGTCTAAGCCGTATTCACAGATTGTATTAAGTTCTCTACACGGCATCAACAGACCGTATCGAAGTCCTCTAAGCCGTATTCACAGATTGTATTGAAGTCCTCTACACGGCATCAACAGACCGTATCGAAGTCTTCGGAAACATATAAACAAACCGTATCGAAGTCTCTACGTCGCATTAACAGACCGTATCGAAAGTCATCTAAGTTATTAACAGACCGTATCGAAGTCCTCGGAAACATATAAACAGACCCTATGGATATTCTCTTCGTCGCAATCACAGACCTATCGGAGTCCTCCAAGTACCATGATCAGATATTTTACATTACCAGGTATAATGTTTATGGCCAACATCGATTACGCCTTAAATGGCGATAGTTGTCAAATTCGCCAAAAAAACATTAAATTCATAGGTATTCGTAAAAAGCAGAAATAGTGCTGTTATTGTTTGGAATAGAATCAACATAACTGTCAAAATCTTTACTAGTTAAACATTTGTCGACACAGCGCCATTATCAGTACAGTGCAACATCTCAAAAGTGAATTTTACTAAAATAAAGACCCTTTTTTCACAAATCAACCTCCACTCCAATAATATGACACTAGTGAGGATCCAGCCGACAAATATTTTCCTAATTTCGTATTAAATCTTGACAGGATCTGTAGGCATTAAATTACATCCCCTCGCCATAAATACATCAGCAGCGCCCCTAGCGGCGTGGGGTAACACCACGACGTAAACTGTCCACTTGCGATTATTGCCAAGATATTAGCCCTGTCACGTAACGAATTAAGCGCACTTTATTGGCCAATTATACATTACGCTAGGCTTTATCGGGGAACAAGTCTGATCCACGTTTTTCATTTTATGTTTACGGTTGCTCGTTTTGGCGGGTTTTATTTTCGGATTTGGAGGTGTTGTGCAACCGATAACGCCCTTGTTTTGTTAGGGCTTAAGTCTTTATAACCTATTATTGTATTTATGTCTTCACTTTCGGCGTTAACAACAGATTGGTTTTGGGCGGGGGAATATAATGAAAAAGGTTGAGCAGTGAACGCTTTGTAGACTTCTAGTTACGCATTACCAAATAGGAAACAATGGTGGTTTTTCCAATAACCTGATGTATAAAATATATTTACTCTTTAAGACTTATTTCCCGTTCTTTTCCCTTCTGTTTCTCTCTTATTTTACTTGTGATCTAATTTCTATTTTCTTCTTAGTATTACCGGCTCCCTCTATCTTCTTTGCTTCATATCGCCTTATCAACTTCATATTTTTCTGAACGTTTTGTATTTATTCCATCTTTTTCTTAATCGATTTAATCATAAAGTTATGTGTCGATTCCAGTGCGTTTAACTCTTGGGGTTTCTGATTTTGTTTTCCTTACGTTTTCCGCTTTCTTATTCCACAAATGTTTTTTTTTCAATAATTTTATTTCCTCTTACATATTGTATTTTCCTCAATTTATTTAGTTTCTTCACTATCTGTCTTATTTGTTTCATTAAATATTTTTTAATTTTTATTAATATATTTTCTGAACGTTTTATATTAATTCAGTCTCATTCTTGCTTTGCTGTGTTTCATTTCAAGTGTCCTTTTCCTCTTGACGTTTGTAATTTTTATTTCCTTATCGCATTTTTTAACTTGATTCCACTAATATTTTTTCATTAATTTTATTTCCTTTCAGATAGTCTCTTCTTTTCTTCTTATTGGTCTTTCAAAATTTTCTTCTAGCTACTTGTGTAACTTCTTTTTCTGTGCCTCCTAAGAAATTCAAAATAATTAAGACTGGGAGCAAGGAATACACATACGGAGTGAAAAATGTTCGGCGTTAGGTTTTGTTGTAGATGAAATATTATAAATCAAATTAGTAGGAAATGAAACACTGGCGTCATTATTTTAAACAGATTTTATTTTATCTTGGTCGACATAGGTGTTTTTAAAACACATTAATTCTTGTATTATTACCTTTTAATTTAAACAGCTCAGGCTGCACCGATTTCAGTGTATTTCTAATTTACATTTCTATAAGCCTGTTCATAAAAGTGATTTATAAAGTTTTGTTGAAGCTAAAGCTTCTAGAAGAGATGTCTCCTTTTTATTCAACTTGAATCAAATTGAATGTGAGCACAATATGAAGTAATCAGCTCTGGGGGCCTGTCGGGGCCCTCGACAACAATACCGCTTTGTTACGGGAACAGGAGCATAGAACAAAGATAGAAGGTTGATTAGATACAAATTAAAAGTACAAGGGGACTATAAGCTTCACATTCTATCCCCATTCCGCAGGTGGAGTCTGAGCCGATTTTGTGGAACGACAAGATATATTATTTGTATTTACGACACTCTTAGTCATAATTAAACTAATGCTAATTAAATTTTAATGAATATAAAGGAAATCTAGTTATTGTATAATACAGGATTAGAATGTACCTTTCGTCTAGTCTGAATATTCACTTTTGATGTAAACATCATCTGCAGCTTTGATCTACGTTCTTGCCCATGAAGTGTGAAACCAATATCAAACATTTAATTAGCGATTTCACCTTGAAAATGCAAGCTTTGCGCCTTAATGACAAGTATCAAAGACATTGCGTTTAAGTAATAAAACTATTCGTAGGCAAACGAGGGGGGTTAAATTAAAGTTTATATGAAAGTTGCGACTTGTCGAGGAAGCGTGCGCCTAGCTCGATCATCCGATAATAATGATCAAAGTCACATTACTAATTGCAAACCCAACGGTGCCTCATTAAGGGTAGTCACCCTCCCCCCCGTCAATCAGCTGCTAGCTGTCAGGATAAGCGCCAAATTAGGGGATGTGCGCTTTGAAAGCCCCGTGTTTAGGTAGTATCTGTCGAAATATTAATCCCACGCAGATGGAGATCTTTTGCAAAATCACGAGCAGGTGGCAGTTCTTTTGGAGATTTAGGGCCGCTGATCGGTGCCAAGGTGGAGTGTGATGCTTAATATTGTTGGACAATTTTTGATAATTTGACGGAGCAAAAGTTAAAAGAATTAATGGTCGGTTCCAGAAGAACGTTAAAGTTGTTTTTGAAGTTAATTATACGTGATCTTTTCAAACCTAATTAAATTTTAAAGTCTTAAAACTTTACTCGAAGTATACTTTATAAACGTAGGAGCTAATAAAATTACAATACACAACGAGACGTTGGAAATAATATTTATATGCTAACAATAACGTGATAAAGATATTAAATTACATGTAATACTTAATAGGTGCATATAACTCCTAGTATGTAGAAAGAGAAGGTATAAAGAGGTCATAAAGAAGCAGAGGCGATCTATCTCGGAGTAATAAAGAAGCAGAGGTGATATCTACCGGAGTCATAAGCGAAACAGAAGTGATCTCTACCGGAGTCAAAAGAAACAGAGGTGATCTCTACCGGAGTCATACAAGAATCCGAGGTGATCTCTACCGGAGTCATAAACGAAACCGAAGTGATCTCTACCGGACTCATAAAAGAAACAGAGGTGATATCTACAGGAGTCATAAAAGAAACAGAGGTGATATCTACCGGAGTCATAAACGAAACAGAGGTGATATCTACCGGAGTCATAAAAGAAACAGAGGTGATATCTACAAGAGTCATAAGAGAAACAGAGGTGATATCTACCGGTGTCATAAACGAAACAGAGGTGATATCTACCGGAGTTATAAAGAAGCAGGTGTAATATCTACCGGAGTCATAAAGGAGCGAGGGCTAACCTTTCACATCCCTGATCTACCTCCGAGGTAATGTTGAATCATAGACTCATATCAGTGACAAACCAAGGTATAATCGCTACATAGAACGAGCGATCTTCTTATTAAAACTGTCCAAGGATTCAATTTTCCAGAGACTGAAGAAGTAAATTGTGCAAGAGGATAATTCCAAGGCCGTCTATTGTGTGGGCAAACAATTTAATATATCAACAAATATAAGGATCATTTTGTCCTATGATAATAATAATAATGGCCGCCACTAGTATTACAAGCACGGAGGTTATGAATTCTAGATATCTTGCATCAACCCCAAATCACTTTAACCAATAAGCAAAAAAACAACGATAAAACCGTCCATTTAGAACTTTCTCAATCTTTCGGACATTTCTCAACCTCTAACCGACATTTAACGTTTTCAATTTCTCAAACCTTCACTTCTAACCGTCCATTCAACGTTTTCAATCTCTCGGACTTTTAGCTCTAACCGTCCATTCAACGTTCTCAATCTCTCGTACCTTTACCTATAACATTACGTGACATACACCGTTATTCACCAACGTAATACTAGCAATGCCTTCACCCATCTCTTTACAAGTAATATTATATTTCCTATATGGAGATATAAAATCGCCAATTGTTCTTAAGAAACAAAAACCCCTACTTCGAAAACAAAATATTTCGGAAATTCACTTGTAAATCTATATACAGCTATGTTAACAATTTTCGCTTAAAATGCAAACAAAGGGCTGCAGAAAATTTAAATTTCGCTTTTATTTAACCTTTGTGCGCTCTTTTTACGTTTGAGTGGCTCAACAAAATAAAGGGACGTGGGATGGGTCGCAGGTAAGCTTCCGCGTGTTCAAATTTTTAGGAGAGGTTTTTTTTCAAAATTATCTCCCCTTTGAGCAATACGTAAGCCATTTAAATGCGCCAGGCAACAGTACGATATTAGCCTATAACAATGTTTCACCAGAGCTGCGCGCTCTCGCTCATAAAACCCGGGACCTTGTCAAAAGGAAATTACAAGGCAGCAAGACATGTTACACTCTCCAGTAAATCATATCACAGATTAAACTCTTCCCCCCTTTTCTTATTCTTCTTCCAATCTATGGTCTGGAGTTGTAATCTTTGATAAAACATGAAAATTGTTTTGTATTTTACGATGCTGCGAGGTAACGGGATATGTAAAGTACAAGTTATGTCAGGAAAGGGAGCCATATTGAACTCAGAAGGGTGGAAGACAGTGTTTGGGGGGTTGTAAATTAAACGTTATAAAATTTTGCATAGTACTTGTTAAAATGGAAATTTACATTAAATGTGTTTTTGTATATTTCTTTGAAATATATTTCAAAAAATTTGATTTACAAACATTCTCTAACGACATTTATTCTGGAGAAGCCTTTAGTCACATGCAAGAGAATGCTTCATTTTGCCTTACAACTACGTTTTGTAAATAGAATTTTGTGTTTAACACTGTAATAGTTCGATATTTACCGACGTGCAAACCGATACAGCTATATTGCTTACACAGTTTTGGACTACACACAAACAAGTACATGAAGCCTATAGTTATACAACTTTGAAACGAGGGACGGCAAGAAAAATGGAGACTAGATTAAAGACTTTTCAAAATAAATGAGTTACAGAATAAGTCCCTGAAACATTTGAGAGTATACATCGTGCTCTCAATTAATTGCCATTTTTTATTTTGGTTTTCTGAGTAATTGTTTTTAAACAAGCAAGTTCAATATCAGTGAATTGGTAACTAGCTAATTTATATTTTACAGGAATTAATGTGAGGGACAGGGTATGGAGCAAAAGATTTTGTTTCTATTCTAGGTTTCATCGCGGCGGCCATTTTCAGAGGAGTAACGTTTGTCACGAATATTAATTTAGGCCCTTCAATAACGTTTTTGCAGCATTATTTTCAATGTGCTGTGTTCAGGTGGTGGATAGTGGCCCAGGAAAATAGGCTTTTACTATTTATAATTTTTTGAAATTTGTCAATAGAATGTTGAAAAGAAATTTGTAAAATTGATGAAGATTTACATATCCTATATATTTATTTATATTTATATATCGTATTTATATATTATATCGTATTTATATACGAATCGATAAAACTTATGGAAAGATATATTCACCCGTACACACGCGCGCGCACATTCACAAAATCAAAAAGGGAAAACATTTAATCGTTTATTTTATCCTTTTATAAAAAAAAGTGCTGAAACCTTTTAACCGTAGGCCTACTCTCAGCATCTAAAAATTAAATCAGAAACCGGAGGCTATTTATAGGTAAAACCGCGCAAATACGCGTCTTCAGCATGTAAATAAAATCCGATCCACTTTTGCCGCACAACAGGATATTAGGTTATCCGCGTTTCTCGCACTTTCTCGTTTAATAACGTGATTTGCGAGAAGCTTAATGCGTCAGCAAAAACGTCCGAAACCTCCCAAGATGGCGCCCTATAATCCCACTAGGCCTAGTGACAAGGACATGTAGGTTTGAGGTAAACTGACTCCATCATGTAAGTAGACATGACAATGTGCCCTTGTCTTACAACTCCTTTGATGGGACACAATCTGACGTCATGAAATTAGGAAAAGAAAAGTAAATACAGTGAGGGACTATATATAAATATATCTCATTGAACCCTAAAACAGTAAAATATTTTGCATATGGCCCTTATCTTACAACTCCTTTGATGGAACACAATCTTGACGTCATAAAATTAGAAAAAGAAAAGTAAATACCGTGAGGGACTATGTATAAATATATCTGATTGAACCCTAAAACAGTGAAATATTTTACATAGACTATGATCAGTACATGAATTGCGTCCATTAAAAGGTATTTTCACTAAGGTGATTTTGCTTTTTCTAATTTTAAAAGATAAAATGAAAATGTAAGAAAAGGTGTACGATATAATTTATAGAATTTCAAAGCAAATTTTGTTTTCCTTATTCTGTAAAAACTTTTAAAATACACAATTCCTAACCTCTTAAAGTCTAGCTTTTGAAATATATTTGATTTTTCCTTTAAAGACTACTTTTTTTCATTTTACTAAATAAAGACAGAACTTCTATTTTTGAAGAAAAAAAAGGTAACTATTCATTGAGCCTAAAACATAATCAGCCCTAATAGGAGGAATTATAACTAAGAATCGCAGAGTAATTTCGGTCAAAGGGCCAGAAATCGGCGTTACGCGATCCTTTAGGACTAGGACTCCGGTTAGAAAATGTTATATTAAATTTTATTATTTATAAGACAAATTTAAAACTATTTATTTTTTGGCGTGCTATTTTAAAATGAAAAGCAAACATTTTTATTAATAAATTTCACGCATTTGATTTTATTTTATTATTATATTTTCCAAATACACCACCTTGATTAAATGAAGAGCTTTTTTATGTCTTAATCTATTTAATAATGGAGTAAATGAATTTGTTTTTAAAAACGTAAATTTCACGATGTGGTTTTTATTATAAGAATATTTGTTAGCACACATATATTATCGTTATTTTCAATGTCACTACATATTAAATCAATAAAACTTGTAACACAAAAATGTTAAATGTAAACATAGAGTTCATGTAAATATAATTCATGATATAATAATTTGAAAAATAAACATAGAGCTGAACAAAGTACGAAAGCCGACAAAAATACCTGTGTAAACTTACAAATGTCCTTTACTCACTTCAGTCAATCTGAAACGTGACTTGACGGCGTAGGTTATGCAATATTACTACTTTATAACACATTTTTTTGAATTTTCATTGGAATCACATGCTCCTCAGGTAATTTTTTCAATATAAATCCAGAACCTGTCTTGATGGCGTAGGTTATGCAATCTGATTAATTTTCAAAAAAATATTTTTAAAATCTTATTATAATCACATCCCTCTTCCGGTAATTTGTTATATATATAATCCAGAACTTGTCTTGAAGGCGTAGGATATTCAATTTGACTACTTTCGAATAAAAATATTTTTGAACTTTCATTGGGATCTTCACATCCCTCCTCAGGTAACTTGTTCAATATAATTCAGAACGTGTCTTGACGGCGTAGGTTATGCAATTTAACTACTTTCGAACAAAAATATTTTTGAACTTTCATTGAAATCACATCCCTCCTCAGGCAGTTTTTTTCCATATAATCCAGAACTTGTCTTGACGGCGAAGATTATGCAAGATTATGCAAAACGTCAAACGTGACGTATGATGATTGTATGCAAAAACCCAGAAAATAGAAATTAATTATGGTTTTGCGAACACACAAAGAAGTTTACTGACGAAAATAACAAACTAGAGCTCAAAAGTAAAAATAGGGAATACATCCTAAAATTTCAAAATAAAACACAAGGTAAAACTGCAGTATGAAAAGAACACTTGGTCTAAAGACATAAAATAGTATTATTTGCGTTTAGATGACGCAAAAGGGTGATGGCGCGGTAAACAGGCCAACATTATCACCCAACGCCACCTTTGAACATATGTTGATCAAACCATATTCAATTTATATGTTCACTTATCAAAGACACAGATCTTGAGGCCCACTGAAGTATGAATTAATTCCGATGTTAAACTATAGATCTTGGCGTGCACTGGAGTATCGATTAACTTATAGCTCGGCCGATTGTAAAACGAGAAACTACAAACTCCTTACTCGACCCAGATACATGAAGGCTCCATGGTCTGTCATCTTTAGTTTTATGATTTCATCTACATCAGAATTTTTATCATCAGTTTTTTATTTTTGTATTCTGCAGTTTTCCACATCATAAATATTTTAAACAGAAAAACACTTGCCACAAGTTGTGTAGTTTTTTAGGTGCTTTATTTGTTTTTGGGTTTGTACTTTTACGTGGATACACTGCAGCGACCAGGCACCTCAACAAAGAAATCTGTATTTTTATTTTTGTATCTACATTTTATGTTTTATAATCAATTTATAAAACTGTATTACAATATAATTACTAAAAGAAATAAATTCAATGTTTTGGCCGTCTAGTGTACACTCAAAAAATTGTAAGGGTTCATAAAATTTGCAATAAATTATTGTAATTATATGGGTTTTAATTATATTTTTGAGTCTTATTTTCCGAGCAATAACTTTGTAATAAAAATACTTGTATAGACCTAAACAGTTTTTAAATTTATAATTATAAACCGTATGCTCCGGAAAAAACATATTAATGAACCAGAACAACAAAAATATTCAACAAAACAAAACAAATTCACCAAAGTTTCTAAAACACTGTGAAACAATTACAAATGACCACTGAAATTGAGCTTCCACAGCCCATGCACTGTTTATGATGCGTGCTTAAATAAGACGCTACTGAAGGCAATCAGGCCCCTCCTCAGCTTCCACTCTCCACCACCTGTAACCTTCCTTTCATCTTGCAACCGCATTACTTTGCTTAATAGACCCGGAATTACTTCTCAAATTCTGTTTTGTAAGTTCTTCGCCGTGCGAGGCAAGTGTCGTTATTAGCACACACTCAAAAGCCTGTTAGGTTCTTTTCGCTTATACTACTGTTTCCTAAGTAGTAAAACGTAAATATAATAATAACGTTTTAACGTCATATTTCGTAATTACTTGTTATGAAACTTATAAGTTTGTTGTTATAAACCTTTCTACAGTAAAGTGTTATTTTAATATGGTTTCGCTATTATAGTTTTGTCTTTGTTTTACTTATTTTTTTCAATTCCTAGTATATGTAATTATACGAGTATGTGTGTGTATATATATATATATATATATATATATATATATATATATATATATATATATATATATTTAAAACAACATAGGTTGTTTTATATTGGATATAAAATAATAAATATTCTTGTATTTGAATAACCTATGTTGTTTTAAATTATTAAACAAGAAAACGTATTATATATATATATATATATATATATCACTTTCACAATACAAGAATCTTACTTGGTATTTATGCGAGTTAACTTTCAAAGATTGATAGTAACTCCATATCGCACATCACTGACCGGGGGTTGTATTAGATTGCGAGCTGTATGGAATTTCCGTTGTCACAAGGTGTGGTGCACCGTTATTGTTTTATTTTCGGATTCATTGCACTGCGGGAGTCTTTTAAGTTTGTCAATTAGGTTGAATAATTTATCGTTTTTTAATTTTATTTGTATTTGTTCGTTTAAGATATTACTTTTATGTTTATAAATTTGTACTTGATCCCAGATTGGTCATTTTGAGGCATTTTTGTACTTTTTTTATTTCTAATGTGGGGAATGTGTGTTTGTTTTTGATGGCGTGTGTAGCTAAGTTTGAGTTGTAAGTTTTAGGTTTAGTGTATGCATTGAGATGTTCTTGATATCTGTCTTTTAATTTCTTTTTTGTTTGGCCTATGTATATTATATTACAGTCTAGAAGACTAGTTCTAGAAGATCTAGAAAACTAGATGACATCGAATCTTTTAATAAAAGTTTCAATGTCCCCTTTTTAACTTTTGTAAAATAAACTTTTAACCTGTTTTTATTTTATTGGCAAGAGGTTATATAACTAATAATCAAACAGCATCCATTTTGAAAAAAATGAAAAGTTTTTGAAACTATTTTAATTAACTTACAAAATTATATTCCAATCAAGCCTTCATTGCAATTTAAACTTTCCCCTTTTCATATCCTTTGTATTGGCAATTGTTCTTAACATTATTAAACTTCAGTTCTCTTCAATCCTTGCTCAGACTTACTTTTTCTTGAACAATGGCTCAGTAAATCCGTTTACATTCCTTTGTAAGTATCTCTATGTACAATCCCCAACTACCTTCAATGCAATTTCATTTGATCGTCATTAATTTATATGTGGCCTTACCCACGCTCTTGACACCTTTGGCTGTTTCTTAGCCCTTTTCGCAAGTCGTTAGGTGTACGTTTGCCATCCGCTACGTAATTGAACCCCCTCAACGTTTCTTTAGCCCTTCACAAACCGTTAGTTGCATCCTTGTATTACCTGCCCTCAGCTACATCATGTGCCAAGTAAAGTTTTTTTCCTTTCCCCATTTGTTAATTTTATCCTTATGACCTAACCTGGATTACGTTCTTCTGCCACGAGGATGTTCCATTCTTCTATTCCGACTCTTACCATCCTAAATATTGTCTGTCATCGGCTAAGTTCTTGCTGTTCCTGACGATACTCTACCACTTCACCTTAATACGGCCTACCCTGGGCTACGTTCTTGTATCCCCAGAAGTTTATTTGTTCCACCACTCGTTAGGTGCAATCTTAGTATTATGTTAATAATTTTTAGGATTTATATTATTGTAGTAATATGTGAAATGGTTGGGGCCACAGAGACATGAAAAATAAGTACAAAGGGAAAAAATAGTGCTATAAAAACAGTTTTTGCCTAACGGAATCAGCACATACGAGGCGATTATAAGATGGCTGTTAGTGTAGAAATCTGTGTACCACCATACTCGTTAATTCTTTTAGACGTTTAAATACATTATGCTTTTACGTGTGCTCCATAATTTAAAAACATTCATTAAATAAAGTTTAAAAAATGTGCATGTCGACTTCCTGTTGATAAGACGTACGTAAATCCGTCTGTGCTTTGCCCTCGTATTATTGTGTTCAGTATTGCCATTACATCTGTCGAGAGTTCCGTGTTCAAAGTATTTTGTAAAGCGTAAAGAAGTGAATATGAACAATAGTTCCATTATTAAATCACTTATTTCAACGAAGCGCAAAAGACAATGCGGATACAGAGGTATTGCGAAATAATCAGAACGTTTTTAGAAACATTTCATCGAACCAGCCCTAAGACTCTGGAATCTTTGTCTAATGAAGATCGATGCCACTGTTTGATCTTTTCTGCCGAGATTAACGCTTCACGGGTTTTTAAAAAGGACATTTAATTGTTTGCAAACATTCTTTTCTCTTTTTCCTGCTGCCGGTCCTAATCACATCTTCAAAGATTCTTTTCACGAAGTAGCTTACATCACTCGGCGTTAATAATCGAATTTGCAATTTTACAGAGCTCTTCAATCAAATGTTTTGCCCATTCGAACGCTTTAATTAGCCATTGTTCTTTTTGGTTCTGTAATATTTAATTTTTAGGTCCCGAACACTATGCCTCTCGGATGGGAGCATTTGCTTATGGAAGCAAACAAACGTTACTGCTTAGGTCGCAAACACCGGAACCGATCAGGTCTCCTTGGAACCATTCCTCAGCTAAGTGCAAACCCGGCTTCCCGTCTACAACACCCAGTTATATCCTGCAGATCCTATTTTTACATTCTACCCTTACCTTAAAATGTGCGGTTAAACCTTATTACTGGATGTTTCCCTGTTAGTTTTCGAATAACTTTGGCCAAGTAATAAGTAGAAAGATTTCAATTAAATCTCGGACAAATTTAAAATTAAAAATTCATTGCTTAACTTTTCGACATCTAAATATATAATCTTCAGGATCATTCATTTAAAAAAATTATATTATAAAAAACAGTATTACAATGAATTTATACATTTTCATTCATAATATTACTTTAAAAAATTATAAATTTAGTAAGATTTGTAAAGTTCAGTAGTGGTGAATTGATCTTAAAAGTTCAGTAGTATCGAACCGATCTTAAAAGTTCAGTAGTATTTAATCGATCTTAAGCGTTCAGTAGTAGTGAATCGATCTTAAGCGTTCAGTAGTAGTAAGTAATCAATCCTAAAAGTTCAGTAGAATTAAATCGATCTTTAAAGATCAGTAGGAGTAGTGTATCGATCATAAATGTTCAGTAGTAGTGTTTCGATCTTAAAAATGCGTGTACTCTAATAATATTCATAGTTATTAATATGATTATTAAATCATATTGTATGTAACTATTAGAGGGACTAAAGATTAAATATAATTTCATGCAACCTACAAGGAATGACGTTTACAAAAAAATTGCAACATTAGCTGTAAAAAGTAAATCTGTTTTTGTGAATTGTGAAATTATAATTTTTAATGTAATAAGGTTTTTTTTAATATTATAATGTTTTGAATAATTGAACCTAAAGTAGACCTTGTTTGGAATTCGAAACGTTGGGAAATGAATTTTAAAAGTTAAATTTGTGATTTGATTCCAATATTTTTAGTAATCCCTAATTATATAACAGACGTTAAAATATTCTACAAAATGAAGTATATTTTATTCTTCATGTTGTCCTATTTCATGGATTTAGCAGCCCTACTAATGTTACTTACGCGTTGCTTCATTCCACAATCTGACCTCTCCAAGTGCTGAATATATCTGTCTAGACTTCGAACACAATGGCAGGTAATACAGTATTTGCAACTGAATTAAAAAACGAATTTCTGGTAATTATTTGCAACGTAGATGTCATAGATATTGGCCAAAAAAAAATATACTTGGTGATCCAAGAGCTCCTCAGGGACGTGGACGCTTGGTCTTGATGACGTAAATTTAAAAATGTTGATAAAAGATAAGAACAACTTCACAACACACACAAAACTTTATTAAATCTTATTTTACATAGAAAGGAGAACTATATTATATTGAACTAGAATATAGCTACGACGTAGCTATTTAGGGTGCATTTGGTTATGTAAAAATATGACGTTTTCCAATATATACAAAGTGTGAACAAATTAAGCTCTATAAACTTTAACGCCCCACGGAACGAACACTTAGTATTGCATGTTAACTCTTCAGCCGTTGATATCGTGCATTAGTAAAGTATATTTATTATTTTTAACCTATCTTTCCTAACTGTATCCTTTGTAGATATATTGTTATGCGATAATTTATAAAAATACTTGATTTTCTTAGTTAAGTGTACGTTGAAAGTGAGTTTAAATGTAATCTTTACCAAAAGATTTTTCATGGCAACTTTTATTGGTAATTTATTATTTCTAAGGTGTGCGCGCGTGTATGCGTGTATATATATATATATATATATATATATATATATATATATATATATATATATAGAGAGAGAGAGAGAGAGAGAGAGAGAGAGAGATTCGACAATGGTCTGGCAAGTGACCGAAAAGCACCTCATCACATTGTTGCACTTTCTAGCACTTAGAGGTGGAAAAAATGTTTACAAGTACTAATAATAACTTCATATATATATCACCAGGTATTTTTTGCGACATCTATGATATCAGAGACTCCGAGAATTACTGTATTTCTCCCTCAAATATACTCCTTACACTTGTCCAGATAGTTTTTTTATTTGCTCAAACTTATGCCCGGTTCTTAAGCATAAGATGCCCGGTTCTTATTTCATTCTTATGCCCGGTTCTTATTTCATATCAATGTTATTGCCGACAAGAGGAGGGAGTCGTTCTTCTATATTTCCTCTGGTCAGATTTCTCAAATTGTTTTTTAACGTTAATTTAATTCGAAGTGTAAACTTTTATTAATAGCAGATTCAATTCTAAAAGTTTTAAGGACTCCGAAATGTCTTCCTCCAGAGTAAAATAAAAATGTTTGCCATTTAGACTTAATGGCGTTTAACTTGGCAATATGCGTAAACATTTGCATAAATCTAACTACATTTCCATCAAACAGCTGAAAACTCTTTTAATTCTTTCGCATTAAAAGAAAAAATTAATTTATCAGTTAATTCCCTCGCGGCTGGCGCAACTCATTGAAACTGACAATCCCGCTGAAAACAATCTAAATAATTAACGTACCTTTAACCGGAAGGCGGAAAATTGAGAAGAGAACTCAGCCAAAGAGGGTTTTAAAATATAGTAGAAAGTTTGAGGGGAGGCGACAAGTTGATAAAATTTACCCCTAGGGTCATATCACAAGTTTTACACTCCATTCCAGCCCCGCCGGGTCCTTTCAACACCCTCCCCCCTCTACCCCTATTTCTTTCCACTCTTGAAAAGTTTCAAATGAAAAAAATGTAAACGAAACGTGTGCAGATATGGTGGATAGTTGATTAAACTGCTACCAGGAGCGCAGGCGAGAACTCTCTCCGTTGCAGAAATCTTGCAATATGTTTAATTAAATTTCTTTGGCGGTAACGGTTGCAAAGGAGTTTTCCGTTTCACTGCAGTAGAACAGTGAATTGCAATACTTTAGAATATTGTTTTCAGAAACAAAATTAGTAACACTTGTTTGTAAAACGGAACGCGTTCAGATTAACATCGACTCTAATATGAAATAGTCTTAGCCTCGTATATTGTGAGGAAAGTGCCAATTTTCGAATCAGAGATTCGTTAGCTTACTGTGAACGCCTCGAACATACACCAAGGTAAAACATAACTTAATTGCCGACGTTGAAGTCATTTTAGCCCTGTTTTCCGTTATAATATAAAACTTCACCCAAAACCTTTTTCTGTAATTATTATTACCCTGAGGAGAAATGAACAGAATACTGAAAACGGGAAAGGCGACACCTTGTGCTGTAACAATGACAGAACGAGACACATAGGTGCTGTCACTATGAATGAAAGCCTGGATATAATCAAGCTAAAGAAAATACAACCAAGTAAGGAAAGTCAGTACATTATCCCGTAGGTCCAAATCTATACTGCCAACAAGCAAAATATATATATATATATATATATATATATATATATATATATATAACTGTGATAAGTCGCTTATAAACACCTACGAAAGTGAAAGTTGTCGAATATAGAAAGGAATCAAGAGGACGCTGAGTGAGATATCTCTAAGTTAAACATAAATGTAGAAAATATTGGAACTCAAAAACTGAAGTGTTTCTAAAAAACCCAACGAATGCCTGAAGTAGGAATATCAGAACTCAAACTGAAATATTTCTGAAACGCCCAACGAATTCCTGAAGTAGGAACATCGGAACTCAAACATAAGTTCTTCTGAAACGCCCAACGAATGCCTGAAGTAGGAACATCGGAACTCAAACTGTAATGTTTCTGAAACGCCCAACGAATGCCTGAAGTAGGAACATCGGAACTCAAACTAAAGGGTTTCTGAAACCCCCAACGAATGCCTGAAGTAGGAACATCGGAACTCAAACTAAAGTGTTTCTGAAACCCCCAACGAATGCCTGAAGTAGGAACATCGGAACTCAAACTAAAGGGTTTCTGAAACCCCCAACGAATGCCTGAAGTATTAACATCGGAACTCAAACTGAAGTGTTTCTGAAACGCCCAACGAATGCCTGAAGTAGGAACATCGGAACTCAAACTGAATTGTTTCTGAAACGCCCAACGAATGCCTGAAGTAGGAACATCGGAACTCAAACTGAATTGTTTCTGAAACGCCGAACTAAAGCCCGAAGAAGGAACACCGGAACTCAACAACTGTGGAGCCTCGGACACGCACAAATAATGAATATCGAAACAGATTTCACCAAGAACATTACAAGAAATATTCACGGTAAGATAATCAAGACGAAAGGAAGATCTGGAGAACAGAAAACAGAAAAAGAACCGAAAAATTTAGGTTGGGTATCTGAACTGACATAGATTGTTGGATATATTATCATTAAAACGCCATTTTGTTTAGACTTCGTATCACGATATGGGGAGTTCTAATTGGGGAAGAATTATGAAACCAACTAATATGCAATAGAAAACGTTATAGCTTAGCCCTTTCTTTATATAAACTTACTTTTACAGATATACATTTAAACATGAAAGTTCAATGAACGCCATGTCGAACAAAATCTGTGATATATTTTGAGTGTCATCAGTGTAGCAAGTCCCATTACATATATCACTTTCTCTTTTCTTAGCACCCAACAAATATATTTTTTTGATATCCTCAATCTGCAAAATGGGTTTACGTACATCTATATCTCCTGTAGACAGTTAAGTACTACCCTAAAGATAGGAAAAAAACACCCATACACACATGTGCGCGCTTACAATGCTATTTGAAGTTCAAAATGTAGCAGTAATTAACTGTCCTTAATTGTATTAGCTTATATTTTAACTCAGATCAAGTATTTTCGAAACGTTTAAAAGTCGTTGATATCAAAAACAAAAACCCCTTTCTCTGGCGTAACGACAATTAACCGTAATCAAAAGAACTTTGACAAGTCTTTTAGAGACAATTTTTTTAATGAAATTTCCGTGAAGCAAGCAATCAAATGTTCCCAACCCCTCGACATTTTATACAGTGCTCAGACAACTTCATGGAGAAACTTCTTCCAGCTGTTGATAGCCTCGACACAAGTTGTTGAGTTTCAATGAAAATTGAATTGGCGAAACACACGGCACCCTGTTAGCAAGTGGCCCAAACTTGGGAAGCCCCTCCAAATTGTTTTTATCAAGCAAGAAAATCTTTTCCGATTTGCATTTGTTAATCACTTTTAAAGTTGATTTAGTGGAAAGGGAGTTAATTGGGGGTGGAAGACAAGATTGTTCCCCTTTGCTTTTGTTTACGAATAATAATCGGGAAATAAATTCAACGAAAATAATTCTATAACAAGTAATATAAAAAATAATGTAGGTACATTCCTACTTAGGTCAACAAAGAAAACCGTTATTTTAGTAACTTTTTAATAAATAATTTTAATGATGAGGAGTACACTCACAAAATTTCTTTAACTAAAAACGCGGTTGATGCGTGAGTCAAAGAAACCCGATATATTAAGGATCTGGCACCCTTCGACGACTAAATTGTCGTCCTCATTCAGGCCTTATCTCCTCCTTTGTACTATTTTCAAACCTACTAAAAGACAACTTCTCTTCTACATTTTTAATTAATTCAACCATAGAACCTCTGTCCAATTGTCTACCTAACTGTCGTCGAAACGTTGCCAGATTCTTAATAAATCATGTTTCTTTGACTCGCTCATCAACCGTGTTTTTATTTAATTTCAATTAATATAAACATATATACATATGACAGGATCACAATATTAAGTGGCAAAATACAAAGCCATATTAGTTATTAAAATTAATAATTTTATTTAATTTTCTAATTAAATATTGATGAATTGTATCAACATCAAGTGACATCCACTACGATTTTAAAAAATGTATATGAACTTGAATGGACGAACAATAAAATTTTTAAAAAAAAAAAAGTAAATTCGTAATCAGGTCAACAAAGATGAGTTTCTTTAAATTTTATAATTATATTAATATAAATATGTTTACACATATGTCAGAATAACAATATTAAGTGGCAAAATAGAAAACAAATTTCATATCGCTTTTCCAATTATTCTTTCTGATGTATGGTGTTGGAATATTATTTTTGTTTGTTACTATTTATTCACTTTCGTTTTTCGACGTTTGCGTTTTGTTGTAGTTTCTTTTCGCATTATCGGTTTGTGAAACAAGGTTCGATAAGTAAATCCAGTTTAATTGTTTATTTTATTCTTATCCTTCATTATTAATCCTAGAACATTATTTACCATATTACTTGGTAACCATGGCAACTATATAAGGTTGTACAATGGAGGGTCCGACGACAACCAGTTTGAAGGCGAAAAACTCTTGAAGAATGAATTTTTCTAGCTATGGAAAAATTGCCTCTGTACCAAAGTGCTGCAATTCAGACAAGAATTCATTCACTTAGAACCCAACCTAGACGTCCCAACTTTTTAAAATTTATGTAAAGAATAAATATTTGACAAACTGTATTAACATCAATTGTCATCCAGTACAGGTTTAAAACAATGTATTTCAGCTTGAGTGGATGAATAAAAAAGTATTTTATTAACGATTAAAAATTTGAACAAGATATAATATATACAGTATTAATACAATAATTATATATATATAATTAATAAATTAAAAATATTTCAAATACAAGAATACTTTTAATGAATATATTTATTCAAAGCTTTTCGCCAATAAAATAGTACCAGAATCTTCAGAAAAATAATTATCTAATAAAAAAAAGATTTTTTTAAATTCTATTTCATTTTTTTTACTATTTTTTTATTAGATAATTATTTTCCTGAAGGTGCTGGTACTATTTTATCGGCGAAAAGCTTTGAATAAATATATTCATTAAAAGTATTCTTGTTTTTGAAATATTTTTAATTTATTAACTATATTACAAGAAAACATATCACCATATTTAATATATATATATATATATATATATATATATATATATATATATATATATATATATATATATATAAACGAGAGTCTTAGCTAATAGAAGGAATTTAAAAATGTGTAGTCAATCCTTCCCTAAGGAAATGTGTGTCAGTTACAAAACTAAACAGCGCTGTTTGCAAGGTATGGAACAGGGACTGTTAGAGACATTAAAAGCAACAATTAAGCTTGTTTACAACTGGCGAGACAGAAAGTAAACCATATAAATAAATAAGTAGTCAATTATTCTTAACAACTATTATTTTCTTCAATAATAATATTTATCTTCAATGATATAAACCGGAAAACGTTGAAAAAATCTTTTATTCTTTCATCTCAAATACCTAGTCAATGCGGGAAGCAAGTTTATTTGATATCACACCCGATTGCGTTACAGCGTGGAGGAAAATAAATTAAGATTGAAAAACGAAGACTTGTCGGAAAATCGTGATAAACGTTTTGGTCAAGTTGAAGCGGATGTTAGTACCAAAATACAAGCTGTCATGTCCAAATTATATAACCGGCCCGGTACTGAACGATTTTGAGAGCGCTTACTATTTTTCAAATTTTCTACCACTGACACATTGTCAAATTGAACCCACACAGTTTCGTAGTTCCTTCATCTCTAAAAGCGTCCACATGAAAATAGTTCTATTGTCTATTTTTTTAGCCCCACCCCTTTTCGACTATTGCTGTTAGGTCTCACGAGTTTTAAAGTCTTATGTAAGTGATTATTTTTATGTTGTTCAGTACCTACATACAAAGTAAAGATACAGATCAGTGTGGTGAGAGCACGGGCCAATAGCAACACCTCTTGTGGGCGGGGCGAACATTTCAGAAACATAATCTTTAAAAGGAAAATACTAAAGAATGTGTGGATAAGAATAAGCAAACTGATATATGACAGAGCCTTATTAGTCTCAAAGTAGAAGAACCTATTCAAACAGTCAAGTGGCAGGTAGTTTCTTTTTAAAATTTGTTATAAAACATCAAAAAAATAAAGAAGGGAAACTAATATAACTTGATCCAGATAAGAAAGGGGGTGCAACAATCTTTACAAACCCTGAACACAATATTTCCATATTTTCCGATTTGTTTGCGTCAGAATCCTCTCCCTTTGACCGACAAACTTCTGATTCAATTCCCCACATAGGAAGGTAGGGAAATAAGCTTCCCACAGCCTTTAATCTTCTAAAAGCCAAATTTGCTTCAAAATTTACGGCGACGTCCTTTCCATTTCATTTCCTAAATCTTGCTCTAATGTCAACATGAATAGGTCGGGGGATGGGGTTCCCGTGACCGCCTTTCAAGGATACGACATGTGTTTCGAGCCACCCCTTTCTCCGGTACTTAACATTAATATGCCGGATGCTATTTAGGGGGTGTCGCTAAGCGAAGGCGTACGAAATTACAAAATAGAGAATTTAATCTTTGTTTTGATGCAAACAAAACGAGGTGTAATGAGATTGACGCGTTATTGATGAAGAGTTAATCGCGAGACAAACAGGGAGAAGAGGGGCGCCTTGGAATATGCGATCTTTGGAATAAAGGAGGCCGGAGGGAAAATATAGCGAATTATGTAGGGCAAAGTGTTTGTTGGAATATTGC
Organism: Prosapia bicincta; assembly: GCA_036971475.1. Taxonomy (NCBI): domain Eukaryota; kingdom Metazoa; phylum Arthropoda; class Insecta; order Hemiptera; family Cercopidae; genus Prosapia; species Prosapia bicincta. The sequence goes on along the minus strand of JBAIZL010000001.1, from coordinate 313,998,284 downwards.
AAGTGGAAATTAATTTTCTCACAACATATCAACTGGGGTTCAATTTAAAAAGCTTCGCTAGTTCCGCGGGTAAAAAGTTACTTGAAAGCTTTATGAAAATATTTGATTTGCAAAATTTCAAAACTACCTTAGAACAAAAATGTGTTCTAATAACTATAGTTGATTTTAAACAGCAATCCTCACTCCTTTGTTTCACCGTCTTAGTAGGAATAGGGAACTGCTGCCGCATTCTAACAGAATTAGTTTCTAATTCACTTGTTTTTTTATCGATCAAACCCCACTAACTAAAATGATTACTTATCTAATTTTATGACTTAAATCTGGTTTTCATCCAAATTTTTGCAGATATACCCAATTTTTATTGATGCTTAGGAACATACAAAACCTCTTTTAATGTAATCAAATTTGACTGGACGCCAAAATGTCCTAAGATTGTGTGGGTTTCTAACAAACTGGTTTGCGGCCAAATTTATTAGGCGTAAAAATAAGTTCTGGGTTTTTAGACAAGGAGGAGTCATAAGAGCCGGATTCTCCTCGTCAACACTCTCCTTTCTCTTCCGCTATCTTTCTTTCTTCTTATACATTTTCACATAACACAATTCCGAACATACAACACATAGAAGACAGGAAAATCCTAGCCGTTCGAGAGTAGTTCCGGAAAAGCAGACGAAACTGTGGTGTGTGGTTGGAGTTCGGCTCGTCCCAGGGACGTTCCGGTCAGCAGTCCACGACTTAAAGTAACACCGAAAAACTTATAGATTAGCATCACGGGTCGTGTCACCAAGCCCCCCCCCCATCTCCTATTCGGAGGGCGTGGATTCAAATGCTTGACTTGATATTAACCTAATTATGCATCTATATTTGTGTTCTTCTTTGTAGTTTAGTGGTAAGAGCCTAGATACTACATATAAGACATAACTTTTTTTCTTTCGCCCTCTTACCTTCTATAAAAGTTGTAAGAGCAAACTTTCACAATACAAAACTTGCTTCAATACATAATGATATGCAGCAGTTAAGTGTAGCAACCTAAACATCGATTTAAAAATATGAAATGAACTTTTACCGGAGAAGAAGTCGGAAAATAAAGACTATGGTAAAAAATGAAGAAACAGAGAGATAATGAAGATTACTGTAACTGTTGTTGATGTTATAAAGTTTCGGTGATTGGAATGGTGGTGCAGCACTTGCAAAGAATCCAAGACAACAGATTACCAAAACTAATATTATGGTGGAGACCTCATTTACGAAAGGAAGTTAAAGAGCTGGAGGAGGACCTTTGGGCGCTCAGGTGGAAGTGTAGATTGGAAATAGTAGAACGTTTCAACTTAACATTAAATATATTCTATTTATAATTCCTATTGTAATTCTTCTCGCATCCTTCGAGAGAACTCGCTCCAATAAGCCACATCATTTCGGAAACCGCTCACTTCCCTTTCCTCCAGGTTTCCTCCATCCTAACGAAAAATTAGTTCTTAAAAAAATTCAACTTCACGGATACTTCAACTTTTTATTAATTAATTTTTATTAACATATTCAACATGAGAAGAATACAATGATTGTTTATAATATTTTATTATTTATTCTCAGTAAAAATTTCAGGTATTATATTATTTCTTTCTTCAACGTTCATGAGGAAATTTAAAAAAAAAAAACACTTCACAAACAACAAATAAAATCTTGACATCGACATCCTGATACTACATTACAAAATTAAACATCTTAAATCTATTCACACAAAAAATATTTACAACTAACAATTCTTGCTGAATCATACTTTTCCAATAAATTAGGGCACTTTGTTTAACCGCCTTTATATTCTATCGGTTACAATACAGCTGGGCATATTTACAAGAACAAATTTTCCATTTTGTAGAACTACGACCAGCAAATCACGATAGCACATTTCGGCGCTACATTATCTTAAATATGTTTATATTACAATCCAATTTCTCTCCTACATTACCGTATTATCCATTCATGTATGTATTTATTCATCACTTTTGAAAAGATACAAAACAAAAAATAGGCGCCCACACGGAACCGCCCAAAATTTATGACGAGGAAAACCGCTCGTTTTGAGTGCTCACATCTACGACACATTGAAAGTACTTTGCATTAGGCCCGCCGCTTTTGTTCCACTTACTTTGCCAAACCACAGGTTTATATTCAAATCACAGGTTTTGTTTATCTACAGCTTTTAGGTTATGACAATGCTTATACATGCAATAAAACAAATAATTTACTTTTGGGAAAACATTTTAACACGAGTAAAGTTATAAATATAGCCTACGTACGTGCATGCGCGCGCGCGAGCAAGTGTGTGTGTGTGTGTGTGTGTGTGTGTGTGTGTGTGTGTGTGTGTGTGTGTGTGTGTGTGTGTGTGTGTGTGTGTGTGTGTGTGTGTGTGTGTGTGTGTGTGTGTGTGTGTGTGTAAAAGAGAGAGAGAAAGAAACAAAATTGTGTGTGTGTGAGAGTGTGTGTGTGTGTGTGTGTGCGTGTGTGTGTAAAAGAGAGAGAGAGAAAGGAACAAAATTGTGTGTGTGTGTGTGTGTGAAATAATTTACTTTTTGTTGAAACATTTTCTCAAATGTAAAAATATAAATATAGCCTAAATGTAAGAGAGGGAGAGGGAGAGAGACAGGAAGGGAGTGAGAGAGAGAGGAGGGGAACAAATAATTTACAATAGAGAAAAATCTTCTCAAAAGTAAAATTATAAAAATTGTCAAAATGGAGAAAGAGAGAATCCAGAACTAAAGTAAATTAATAGTCTAACTTATGATATCATTGTCTATGTGAGAATCATTAAAAAAAAGTAAAGTAGGAGTAGTTCTACCATATGCTTTGAGAGAGATCATACCTCCCATGGATGTGTTGAAGCTGAGTAAATGTATTAGGAAAGTGAAATCATATTCCCTCATCTCGGTGGTAGGAGACAGCGCTCTCTGTCAGTTTCTTCGCTCCTATCTTATGTTTTACATTTCCCCATCCTTCGTAGCGTGAACAAATAACTATAAACATCATTCTTTAAAAAAAGAGTTAATCAAATTCTAGAAGAACACAATACACACCTTGAAATAGATTTATCTCACTAAAACACCCTCGTATCGGGGGTGTAATCTAAGCGTTCCTCCTACTGATGAATTTCCTCACAGCATCCGTCAAGTAGGATGTTTGTTAAATAGAAATAATGACGATAATCAAATAATTATAAGAGTGGGGGAAGAAGTTTAAAGGGAGGGGTGTGGTGAGGCGTGTGTAACCGAATACGTGTTCATACGGATATTTCAAATTATCCAAGTTGGCGTGTGTTTGGATGAAACTGTACGCGGGCTTTCACACACCTTCTATTACAAACTGTATTAATTTGCGAGAAACCTAACCTTTCCCAGTTGGGAAGAAGTGTTACAAGTATATTAGAAGGTAATATTAAGAACGACGTTTACGTAAACAGATTTTTTATTTATTATAACAAAAGTCGACAAAACATCCCCTTGAACAAACATTGTTCACGTTCAAGAATAACAAAAATAAGAATTGGCTCGTATTGAAATGTTTCAAGTCATTAATTATAACGGGGAAAATGCTAAACATTATTGCAAATCTATGCTTCCTTACAAAAACTACGTTCATCATTTTTCAAAAACTGAAAATTTTGTTTGAAATTTTCTCTAAATTAAAAGACTATATACCACTGAAAGTAACAAAGGTCGAACTGTTTTAAAAGCTGTTAAGAAACATATATATTTTATTGTTTGGCCATATTGAGTGTAAACAAAAATAGATATTGGGGTAAATAACAAAATCTAAATAAATGTAAAGTTGATTTGGAAAATTCATAAGACATATTGTAGAATAATGAAACTAGTAGAGAAGGGTCATATTGAATGTAAACAAAAATACATATTGGGGTAAATAAGAAAATCTAAATAAATGTAAAGTTGATCTGGAAAATTCATACGACATATTGTAGAATAATGAAACTAGTAGAGAAGGGTCATATTGAATGTAAACAAAAATACATATTGGGGTAAATAAGAAAATCTAATTAAATGTAAAGTTGATCTGGAAACTTTATACGACATATTGTAGAATAATGGAACTAGCAGAGAAGGGTCATATTGAATGTAAACAAAAATACATATTGGGGTAAATAAGAAAATCTAAATAAATGTAAAGTTGATCTGGACAATTCATACGACATATTGTAGAATAATGAAACTAGCAGAGAAGGGTCATATTGAATGTAAACAAAAATACATATTGGGGTGAATAAGAAAATCTAAATAAATGTACGCAGGCTATGTACAAAGTTCTACATTCAGCTTTGTCGAGGTTTGAAAATGCTAATTCCAAAATTACAACTAAGAAAACAAGAAGACATTACTAGTGGAAGTGTCAATATATTTACAGTATTACTATTTTTATAGTAATAACGCTATGATAGAGTTTTAATACCCCGGGGGTATGTCGATAATATACAGAAGACCCTCGCTATTCGCGGTGGACAAAATTACAGGATACCTGCTAATATTATCGTATTTACAGTGTAGTTACTGTGCAGGTTGTAGGGCGTGTTCACGTCTTATTTACTTTGTATAGAACTGTCGTTATTTATCACAGAGAAATCTTATTATTTTCCAAACATCTGTTTCCTGTAAACTACTACACGAAAGATAGGCATTCTTTATTTATAACAAGAGGCGTTATCGTCACAGACAAACAAAGATGAGTCAATCCGGCGCCTGCATCCAACTCCATACATAAGTTTAGCATTACTTCTGTTTTCTTACTGTTAGTTTAATAGCTTCGTAATCAAAACATCGATAATCCTGTGCGGACCTAGAAACATATTTTGGGGAGGGCTGGTGTGAGGGGAGGAAAAGGGTTCCTGCGTCCAGAAAATATCTAGGAGATATTGTAGATATATTGTAAACTCTAAGGGTCTTCTATCTGAGGAAAATAGTTATAGGCCTGCTATGTAATATTACACACGAATGTTTTACCACATATTTACAATGTAAACTACCTATTTATTAATGATTACAGTGAGGTATTAAAGTGATTAATATGGATTTGTAAATACATTCTACTAATTATTAAGTAGATTTAAATCGGGGACAAACGCAAACATCGAAAATGACATTTTAGTTTACATTTATAGTGTTATTTTATAGTTTAAAATTTTCAATTGTCCATATTTTTGGAAGGGTTCGAGTCCCAAAGCCGCCTTTAAAACCCACCACTAATCCTATCCGGCGGTCGTAACTAACTCGGATATTGTTTTTCCCGTCAGTTGTTAAACAGGTGTGACATTCGATTGTCGTGTGCTGCTATAGTTTTGGAAACGTCGCGTCTACTTGTGGGAGTGTTTAGTTCTGATTAAAGGGAAAAATAAACAAACAATATAAACATGTGTATGTAATTATCTAGTACGTAAACATACCAAACTGTATTAGAAGTGTACAGTATAGCTGTAATTATTGTTAACAGTTGTGACGTGGAAAGTAACCCTTCCTTTCTTATACAGTTGGCTTCAGTATTCGCGGAAAGTTCGGGGAGCGAAACCTCCGCGAATAACGAGGGATCACTGTATAATGAAAGTGACGAAAATATAAAACGAAAATGTAGGTAATATATAGTGAAACATATCGATAATACTTGTTAAAGTTTTTATAGTGTGCAGTGCAAGTATCGGTTATACACAGTGAAGGAGTCGATATTATTAACATTTTTAAAATATACAGAAATGTTACAGTAAAGTATACAGACTCAGTGCCTACTGCAAGCAATGATGAAGGCTTACTGAGAGACAAGCACACAGACTCAGTGCCTACTGCAAGCAATGATGAAGGCTTACTGAGAGACAAGCACACAGACTCAGTGCCTACTGCAAGCAATGATGAAGGCTTACTGAGAGACAAGGACACAGACTCAGTGCCTACTGCAAGCAATGATGAAGGCTTACTGAGAGACAAGGACACAGACTCAGTGCCTACTGCAAGCAATGATGAAGGCTTACTGAGAGACAAGGACACAGACTCAGTGCCTACTGCAAGCAATGATGAAGGCTTACTGAGAGACAAGCACACAGACTCAGTGCCTACTGCAAGCAATGATGAAGGCTTACTGAGAGACAAGCACACAGACTCAGTGCCTACTGCAAGCAATGATGAAGGCTTACTGAGAGACAAGCACACAGACTCAGTGCCTACTGCAAGCAATGATGAAGGCTTACTGAGAGACAAGCACACAGACTCAGTGCCTACTGCAAGCAATGATGAAGGCTTACTGAGAAACAAGCACACAGACTAAATGGCTACTGCAAGCAATGATGAAGGCTTACTGAGAGACAAGCACACAGACTAAATGGCTACTGCAAGCAATGATGAAGGCTTACTGAGAGACAAGCACACAGACTAAATGGCTACTGCAAGCAATGATGAAGGCTTACTGAGAGACAAGCACACAGACTAAATGCCTACTGCAAGCAATGATGAAGGCTTACTGAGAGACAAGCACACAGACTCAGTGCCTACTGCAAGCAATGATGAAGGCTTACTGAGAGACAAGCACACAGACTCAGTGCCTACTGCAAGCAATGATGAAGGCTTACTGAGAAACAAGCACACAGACTAAATGGCTACTGCAAGCAATGATGAAGGCTTACTGAGAGACAAGCACACAGACTAAATGGCTACTGCAAGCAATGATGAAGGCTTACTGAGAGACAAGCACACAGACTAAATGGCTACTGCAAGCAATGATGAAGGCTTACTGAGAGACAAGCACACAGACTAAATGCCTACTGCAAGCAATGATGAAGGCTTACTGAGAGACAAGCACACAGACTCAGTGCCTACTGCAAGCAATGATGAAGGCTTACTGAGAGACAAGCACACAGACTCAGTGCCTACTGCAAGCAATGATGAAGGCTTACTGAGAAACAAGCACACAGACTAAATGGCTACTGCAAGCAATGATGAAGGCTTACTGAGAGACAAGCACACAGACTAAATGGCTACTGCAAGCAATGATGAAGGCTAACTGAGAGACAAGCACACAGACTCAGTGCCTACTGCAAGCAATGATGAAGGCTTACTGAGAGACAAGCACACAGACTCAGTGCCTACTGCAAGCAATGATGAAGGCTTACTGAGAAACAAGCACACAGACTAAATGGCTACTGCAAGCAATGATGAAGGCTTACTGAGAGACAAGCACACAGACTAAATGCCTACTGCAAGCAATGATGAAGGCTTACTGAGAGACAAGCACACAGACTAAATGCCTACTGCAAGCAATGATGAAGGCTTACTGAGAGACAAGCACACAGACTCAGTGCCTACTGCAAGCAATGATGAAGGCTTACTGAGAGACAAGCACACAGACTCAGTGCCTACTGCAAGCAATGATGAAGGCTTACTGAGAAACAAGCACACAGACTAAATGGCTACTGCAAGCAATGATGAAGGCTTACTGAGAGACAAGCACACAGACTAAATGGCTACTGCAAGCAATGATGAAGGCTTACTGAGAGACAAGCACACAGACTAAATGGCTACTGCAAGCAATGATGAAGGCTTACTGAGAGACAAGCACACAGACTAAATGCCTACTGCAAGCAATGATGAAGGCTTACTGAGAGACAAGCACACAGACTCAGTGCCTACTGCAAGCAATGATGAAGGCTTACTGAGAGACAAGCACACAGACTCAGTGCCTACTGCAAGCAATGATGAAGGCTTACTGAGAAACAAGCACACAGACTAAATGGCTACTGCAAGCAATGATGAAGGCTTACTGAGAGACAAGCACACAGACTAAATGGCTACTGCAAGCAATGATGAAGGCTTACTGAGAGACAAGCACACAGACTCAGTGCCTACTGCAAGCAATGATGAAGGCTTACTGAGAGACAAGCACACAGACTCAGTGCCTACTGCAAGCAATGATGAAGGCTTACTGAGAAACAAGCACACAGACTAAATGGCTACTGCAAGCAATGATGAAGGCTTACTGAGAGACAAGCACACAGACTAAATGGCTACTGCAAGCAATGATGAAGGCTTACTGAGAGACAAGCACACAGACTAAATGGCTACTGCAAGCAATGATGAAGGCTTACTGAGAGACAAGCACACAGACTAAATGCCTACTGCAAGCAATGATGAAGGCTTACTGAGAGACAAGCACACAGACTCAGTGCCTACTGCAAGCAATGATGAAGGCTTACTGAGAAACAAGCACACAGACTAAATGGCTACTGCAAGCAATGATGAAGGCTTACTGAGAGACAAGCACACAGACTAAATGGCTACTGCAAGCAATGATGAAGGCTTACTGAGAGACAAGCACACAGACTAAATGGCTACTGCAAGCAATGATGAAGGCTTACTGAGAGACAAGCACACAGACTAAATGCCTACTGCAAGCAATGATGAAGGCTTACTGAGAGACAAGCACACAGACTCAGTGCCTACTGCAAGCAATGATGAAGGCTTACTGAGAGACAAGCACACAGACTCAGTGCCTACTGCAAGCAATGATGAAGGCTTACTGAGAAACAAGCATACAGACTAAATGGCTACTGCAAGCAATGATGAAGGCTTACTGAGAGACAAGCACACAGACTAAATGGCTACTGCAAGCAATGATGAAGGCTTACTGAGAGACAAGCACACAGACTCAGTGCCTACTGCAAGCAATGATGAAGGCTTACTGAGAGACAAGCACACAGACTAAATGCCTACTGCAAGCAATGATGAAGGCTTACTGAGAGACAAGCACACAGACTCAGTGCCTACTGCAAGCAATGATGAAGGCTTACTGAGAGACAAGCACACAGACTCAGTGCCTACTGCAAGCAATGATGAAGGCTTACTGAGAAACAAGCATACAGACTAAATGGCTACTGCAAGCAATGATGAAGGCTTACTGAGAGACAAGCACACAGACTAAATGGCTACTGCAAGCAATGATGAAGGCTTACTGAGAGACAAGCACACAGACAAAAATGGCTACTGCAAGCAATGATGAAGGCTTACTGAGAGACAAGCACACAGACTAAATGGCTACTGCAAGCAATGATGAAGGCTTACTGAGAGACAAGCACACAGACTAAATGGCTACTGCAAGCAATGATGAAGGCTTACTGAGAGACAAGCACACAGACTAAATGGCTACTGCAAGCAATGATGAAGGCTTACTAAGAACGAAGTAAATCCATATAATGTAAAGTATAGACTTTTGTGTCTACAGCAGCGGGGAGGTAAAACTAAATATTAACTCTTTAATACTAACAAGTTTCTCTAAACTAAATCGTGTAAATTTAGAAAAAAATCATATTTCAAATTATTCCTCACCAAGCCTGGCATTTCTCGTTTTAATAAACTTCACTACCACTCTTCAATTGTTGCAAATATAATCCTTATTCGAGTGCAGACTATTCTGCGCTCCCTCCCCCGTGGCACAACATGGACCCCCTACCCTTAATATCACGAATGTGTTTGTTACACTCAACGGCCTATTTGCGTCACTCTATCCTTTATTAAACACTCTTTTCCTGAATTACGGAAAAAACATGTTACGCGATATCAGAAAGTTATTTCCTTCCGAAGGAGGGCGGGGGAACGTATCAATATACCTCCGGTGCCATGGCAACCGGGAAACATGTGATTGGCGACAATAATACGACAGAAAACGAAAGTGCTTAATTAAGACTCGCTGTAATGAAGACGCGAAGATCAATGACGTAAGATAGGGAGTAATGACAGCGCTGGGGCCGGACGCCCGTCATTACATGTGCAAGGTTAGGTTACTGTTTCAAGAAGAGCGGGGTCTGTGCAATAGGCTATTCGGTAAATTTACTCTTACTTGTAGGTCAAGTAAGAGAGTTACTTCTCAAAAACCTGGCGCGGATATAATTTAGCTTAATTAAATTTAATTGTGCTTAATGACAATTAACTGAATTTTAAACCAACCTGAAACTTGAGAAATCTACAAAATTTCACTTAAAGTTGCAGTTTTCAATTCAAAGTTGTGAATAGAAGAAAGAAATTTATTCCAAACTGGATATACACTCATACAGTCTCTTTTAGCCATTAAATTTTAAACACTGGTATTATACGAAATGGAAGCAATTTTGTTCCAAAACCAGTTGAATCTAAATATCGGCTCTAATGAAGAAAATAATTCATCCTTTATGCTACTAAAACTAATTTCAGGTAAATGATATAAATTCTTAATACACTCTACTTCACTACTGTTAGAAGGTTTGCATATATTCGAGTACATTTTTCTGGTTTTCTAAACATTACACTATTTTCCTTTCTTGACGCGTTTCGAAACGACTTCAATTTCAAAACTTAAATAGTAAGTAATAATAATAAATACACAAAAACCTCTTAACCATAAGCTTTCTTTATTTTACCCTTATGTACATTTCAGTTACCAAGTAACCATTTTCAGAGGGATAACATACAAAGACTGATTAACACTACAAAAATGCCTTATTTATAATCTACGGAACTACTTACCCCCACTTCGACTGCCGCAGCCCCACCTCTTAACCAAAGCGTAGCCACGCCCATCGAGTGAAAAACAAGATATCCAAGGTCAACTTACTAAAATATAAATTAAAAATACAATGAACTCTAAATTAATTTTTTTTTTTTTTTTTTTAATAACCAATACAAAGTTAAATATAAAAATCATAATCCTACTCAACAAGTTAATATAAAATTAAACGAGGAATCAGACCTCTATGAGAATTTAATATACTCTCAGGTTTATGTTTACCAATGTATAAACTTCCGAAACTATTTAACAATTCATTAGTTCTAACCTTCTTGATTAACAAAGTCCTACGCTTTGGTTAAGAGGTGTGGCTGCGGCAGTCAGAGTGGGGGTAAGTAGTTCCGTAGATTATAAATAAGGTATTTTTGTAGTGTTAATCAGTCTTTTTATGTTATCCCTCTGAGGATGGATACTTTGTGACTGAAATGTGCTTAAGTGTAAAATAAAGAAAGTTTGTGGTTAAGAGGTTTTTGTGTATTTATTATTTAGTTAAAAAAAAAGTATGTTCCGAATAAATAGTAAGTAATAAACTGAAGTAGTAAATACGACTTAAATAGTAGATTGGATACTATTTAAATTTTAAAAATAGAGTCATTCCTCAACGCAATCAATAGTCACTCCTCAACAAAGTAATAATATTTTAATGTTAGGAAAGGTAGAAAAATGTATTACTGATATAAATTATATAGAATATACATGAAATACAAAAATTAATGGTAGTCGAATACCAGACGTATATTGGTCTTTGGACCAATTATACTAAAAAGATTATATAATCTGTAAATTATACTATACAGATTAAATATCGGTGCACTTAGGTTAGTTTTGTTGATTAGAAAATAAACTCAAAGCGGGCCTCTATTACCAAACTTTAGAGCTAAACAAATTTTAGTCTAATCAAAATAACTTATCTTTGTATTTGCCGATATGAGATTGTTTCTAGCATGTGTATCAAGCGTTACTCAGCACAGGAATATAAATTTAACAAATTTGTATTATTACAGCAAAAACGAAACTAAGTAAAGATGTAATATATCACTTCACATACCTTTCAAGTTAAGTAAGAATATTACTCTGAATTTTCCAATAGACTTCCAGGTTAAAATGGGATTATACCTTTTAAAATATCCAATACAATCGTTTATAAAACATACTTACAAATACACATACATTTGTGAATTTGTATTAAATAGGCTACATTTTTATTTCTTTAAAGTATAAACAAATGTCTACTATAATTTCTTATTCATATTTTAAAGTTCGTCTCCTACTTTACACCCTCGTTCCCAAACCTTACAGAGTCATGGTCTGACTAAGCAGAGAAGGAGCCGCAGTAGGACAACGCCAATTGATACCGGACTAAGACCTTTCCTGCGAGTTATGGCGAGATTAGCTGAGAAGTCATTTCTCATTGCCAAAGCCTCCTCTTCGACGGTTTTAAGCTGAGTATTCGTCTTAGAAGCCGGCTGTTTTGTGACAACCACAATTCTATATTTGCAATTTTGTTATAGTACTTGTCAAATAAAATTAAAATGAAAAGAGCTTCAAGCCGATCAAATAATTACAGAAGACGATTTCTGCTTGAAACCTATTCACTCTCATTATTCTTGTTCCACACATTTTCTTTACCTCACAATTTACTTTAAATATTTGCCAATTTCTTTATTTTATCTTCACCCATTTCAATGTTTAATCTATCATCCTATATATCGTGTTCCACACAATTTCTTTACCTCATAATTTACTTTAGACACTTACCAATTTCTTTATTTTATCTTCACCCATTTCAATGTTTAATCTATCATCCTATATATCTTGTTCAACACATTTTCTTTAGCTCATAATTTACTTTAGACACTTACCAATGTATTTCTTTTATCTTCACCCATTTCAATGTTTAATCTATCATCCTATATATCGTGTTCCACACAATTTCTTTACCTCATAATTTACTTTAGACACTTACCAATGTATTTCTTTTATCTTCACCCATTTCAATGTTTAATCTATCATCCTATATATCGTGTTCCACACAATTTCTTTACCTCATAATTTACTTTAGACACTTGCCAATTTCTTTCTTTTATCTTCACCCATTTCAATGTGTCATCTATCATCCTATATATCTTGTTCCACACATTTTCTTTAACTCATACATAATTGACATATCTAAATATTTGCCAATTGTATTCTTTTATCTTCACCCATTTCAATGTGGCATCTACCATCCTATACATCTTGTTCCACACATTTACTTTACCTCATAATTTACTTTAGATATTTGCCAATTGTTTTCTTTCATCTTCACCCATTTCAATGTGCCATCTATCATCCTATATATCGTGTTCCACAAATTTTCTTTACCTCATAATTTACTTTAGACACTTGCCAATTTCTTTATTTTATCTTCACCCATTTCAATGTTTAATCTATCATCCTATATATCGTGTTCCACGCAATTTCTTTAACTCATAATTTACTTTAGACACTTACCAATTTCTTTATTTTATCTTCACCCATTTCAATGTTTAATCTATCATCCTATATATCGTGTTCCACACAATTTCTTTACCTCATAATTTACTTTAGACACTTACCAATTTCTTTATTTTATCTTCACCCATTTCAATGTTTAATCTATCATCCTATATATCTTGTTCAACACATTTTCTTTAGCTCATAATTTACTTTAGACACTTACCAATGTATTTCTTTTATCTTCACCCATTTCAATGTTTAATCTATCATCCTATATATCGTGTTCCACACAATTTCTTTACCTCATAATTTACTTTAGACACTTGCCAATTTCTTTCTTTTATCTTCACCCATTTCAATGTGTCATCTATCATCCTATATATCTTGTTCCACACATTTTCTTTAACTCATACATAATTGACATATCTAAATATTTGCCAATTGTATTCTTTTATCTTCACCCATTTCAATGTGGCATCTACCATCCTATACATCTTGTTCCACACATTTACTTTACCTCATAATTTACTTTAGATATTTGCCAATTGTTTTCTTTTATCTTCACCCATTTCAATGTGCCATCTATCATCCTATATATCGTGTTCCACAAATTTTCTTTACCTCATAATTTACTTTAGACACTTGCCAATTTCTTTCTTTTATCTTCACCCATTCCAATGTGCCAACTATTATCCTATATATCTTGTTCCACACATTTTTTTGAGCTCATAATTGACATATCTAAATATTTGCCAATTGTTTTCTTTTATCTTCACCCATTTCAATGTGCCATCTATCATCCTATATATCGTGTTCCACAAATTTTCTTTACCTCATAATTTACTTTAGACACTTGCCAATTTCTTTCTTTTATCTTCACCCATTCCAATGTGCCAACTATTATCCTATATATCTTGTTCCACACATTTTTTTGAGCTCATAATTGACATATCTAAATATTTGCTAATTGTTTTCTTTTATCTTCACCCATTTCAATGTGCCATCTACAATCCTATACATCTCGTTCCACACATTTTCTTTACATCATAATTTACTTTAAATATTTGCTAATTGTTTTCTTTTATCTTCACCAAATACAATGTGCCCTCTCTCATCCTATATATCTTGTTCCACACATTTTCTTTAGCTCATAATTGACATTAGATATTTGCCAATTTCTTTCATTTATCTTCACCCAATTCCATGTATGTACCTTCACGTATTAATTTTACACGAAATGCATAACCTCAACTATCCGACTTCCATAAGTCACATTAAAACGCGACACAACTCTTCTATGAGATAAAATTTTAATTTACCAAAGTTTATGATAATGTTAACGCTCAAGATGAATACATGTGTTTGCTAAAACGTATTGGAAATTTACAAAATATAAGATTTGAAGGCTGCGCCATAAAACGAAATGTCAGCCAGGCCTTGGCGCAGTTTGAATGTGAAAGTACCGGCTAATTACGTCTTGAATATTCGCCGGAGATGGTGTTTGAAAATTATGCCTTGTGATAAGGTTTAAAAAGCCATAAAGACTATTTAAAACGACGAGAAGGCGGCCTTGTGTGTAATAAGTATAGGCTATAAAAACAACCTCAAGGAATGTTGTTGTGGTTTTAAAAGTGCCAAGCGTTTGTTTAAACGCAATTCAAATACATTTTTAAAACAGTTGGTTTTGCAATATTACATATTTCAAATATTCTATATAGGTACAGATTACAATATACTTCTTGTAACGTCTCGGGAGAAGTAGACTATTAATCGACAAAATCTCTTTTAATTTCGATTTCAATCGATTGAAAAAGATTTTGAATACAAAGGATCGCATGTGTTTATCAAGATAAACAAACATTTTACAAAATTATTAAGTTATCTAAAAACAAAAGGGGGAAAACTAAAGCCTGTAACGTGTCAGAAGAGTGCTGTTCCCCCAGATTGTCGGTCAACCCTAATTGCAACGCCAACGGTCAGCATCGCTTGTCAACTTCAGAATGTAACTTTTTTTGATTTATTCACAAAATTTTCAATATTATAGTTTGATTAAAAGTTGAATAAAAATTAAGAAAAAATACAACCAACAAGAAATATTTTGATTAAGAATTCAACTGTTTAATGTGTTATTACAATTATATAACTACTTTATAATATACCATATATGGGTTTAATTTGATGTTTAAATACAATTGTTTCGTGTTTGCATTTTCCCTAATTTTCTATCATCCTTTCAATGAAATTACAATTGTATTGATACCTTTGCAAATTAATTAAATAAGTTTTCATCTTGACTGTACAGCATAGGTGACTAACAGGATAGGCCAAGATAAGGGTTGGTCGGGCAGCATCCTGAGGTCACTCTTCCGAAACCTTACAGATTATAGGAGCAAAAGAAGAAATTTTTACAAAACACTTTTAGAAAACTCACTATAAAGTGTAATCTACTTCAAGATATGAGTAGGTACTGGGGATTAACATTGCGCGATTGCCACTGGCCTTCAATCAGGGGTGAGGCTACCCTATGTATCTCACCACAACTATTTTATCAGGTGGTAGTGTAACATCTACGCCCACAAGAGATAATGGGATTTACCAAACAATTTACACGTATACACAACACATTTCAGAACTCTCAGCACCAGGTCAAAGCTCCTGTCCCTTTATGTAGACCTTTTCGTCCAAACGTGGGATTGGAAATGGAGAGGTCCCTGAATGGTCTAATCTAGACAGATCCCTGAAAGAAGGCCTCTGGGAAGTCTATTGCAGAGAGATATCTGAAAGAGCCTAATGGGAAATCTATCCCAGAAAGGTTCCTGGAAGGAGCCCCTAGAAGGTCTATTTCAGAAACGTCCCTGGAAGGTCTATTCCAAATATCTCCTTTGGAGTTGGACCCTTGAAGGACTATGTCAGAGAGGTACCTGGGAGGTTTATTGCAAAGAGGTCTCAAGAAAATCTATTTTGTAGAGAAACCCGGAAGCCCCTGTGAGGTCATTTCCAGAGAGAATCTTAGATGGAAGCCTCTGGAAGGCCTATTATAGAAAGGTCCCTGGTAGAAAATTCCTGGTAGGTCATTTCCAGAGATGTCCCTGGATGAAAACAGAGAGATTAGGTTATCAAATATAACCAAAAAAAAGTAAAGGTAGAGAAAAATTCACTCCACATATGATATCCACTTTGTTTCAATCTCTCACACTTGAGGGATTTAATTCCTAGGTAAATATCATCCCTATGCTTCATAATTTCGCACGTTTATACATGTCATTTGAGAAAAATGTGTTACTTCATCTTTTAGAAAATTCTCCGGAAAGAATGAATTACTGTACTTTTTTTACCAAGTTCGTAATTATATTAATTCACTTGTAAATTGTTTCAACTTGGCGTTGGCGAAGTTTCGTTGGTTTTTTGTGACTATCTTCTTTACCATCTATGTCGCTAAGGAGACCTAAACGTACTTTAAAAAAACCCGTCTAAACAGGGATACTAAAACACTCCTAGCAGACGGCTATCCCTTTATATAAGCGACACTATCACTGTCACCTATTAAAAGCAATTTCCTGATCGAATTTCACTCTTATAAATCACACTTTCCAACCCCCCCCCCCCCCAAATGAGGCCCAATACAAGACAATTTACTTAATGTACGGCAACGTGGTTTCTCAGCATTAGGCCGTAACGACAATGTCGCCGCAGAAGATGCCACTAAAATTTAAGCCTATTATACAAGAAGTATGGTCATTAAGGGAGAGTCTTAAGAGGCATAGAAGGGGTAATAAGGAGAAAGAGCGTTATAAAGGGGCCTATTTAATTTGAATTTGGAACGGAGATTACGAGTCGGACCGTGGAGAGCTATTAAGCATTGTCGGGGGCTATTAGGGCAGAAGTGCTGAAAGGCCGGATTACGCTTGTAAGCTCTGTTACGCTAAAAACTAGACCAACGTGCTTTTGGCATGCAAATGAAGCCTAAGTCGCCTGTATTAATGTTCCTTTAAATCACCTAAGTTTGCGCAACTAGTTTAAGGGGTGGCAAGTGATTTGTACGTAAGGGAGCGCGGTACATTTCTCGTATTTATGGAAGCTAGCTACAATATTTCATATGGACAAATTTCAAAGGTTGTGGTTTAGTTTTTAGTTTTAATGTTTTTTTTTTAATAATTAAATCAATTTTATTTATTATGTAACCATTTCTAATGCTCAATCTTTACTTGTTGGTACTAAACAGCTATTCTATATTCGTTGAATCCGTATCTAGACAATAACCTTTCCTACTGTATTTTAAATACCCATGATAAATGTCTCCTTATCATGGGTGATTTTAATGCTAGACATGGCTCTTGGAATAAAGGAAATGACAACAGGAATGGCCTAATAGTTTACGAATGGATTGTGAACTCCAATTTGGTACTTGTAAACGAAAACAAGGAACCAACATACCAGTCACCAAGTACAGGATCATTGAGTACATTGGACCTTACCCTGTCTTCTCCAGATCTGTTAGACATAATCAGTAATTGGTATGTGGGTAAAGATCTAATTAGTGACCACTTCCCAGTATATTTTAATATCGACAGTAAAGAGGGAAATGTTAATGCACATAGAGTTATTACTACGGAACATAAAATAAAAGATGCAAATTGGCCCCTATTTAGACATCTTACTAATAACACGGTAAACTGCACAGAAAGTAATACAGAAAACATTGTACAGAATCTAATGATTGCTGCCTCGGAAAGTATCCCTAGCATTAAGGTAAATAAAAATAAACAAAAGCCTAGTAACATTTGGTGGAATAAGAGAATATCCCTCCTTAGATTAGAAAGACAAAAAGCCAGAAAATGTGGAAGAAATTTAGAACACCCGAAAATAGAAGCAAATACAACCAGGCATCGGCTAAATGTAAGAGAGCTATAAAAGAGGCTAAAAGGACCTCTTGGCATGACTTCATAGGTAGCATCAACTCAAACACACCTTGCTCAGCTGTATGGAAAAGATTTAAAGCAATTCAGGGAAAACCTGATAATAAAATCTATCAGATCACAAATCCGGATGGGATCACAACTACTAATGATAATGACATTGCTAATGTATTCAACAAATTATATGTCAAAAAGTCAGGTATTGAGGAAAATTGGCCGACTCATCTGAAGAATGAGAAAAAGAGCTTTCTTACAACTTTGAATGAAGCAATTTCCAAAACAGATGTCTGTGATAAACCTTTCACAGAAACTGAAATGAAGGCTGCAGTAGCACAATTGAAGTCATCTACGCCAGGAGAAGATAACATTCATAATTTAATGTTACAGCATTGTTCTGAGTCATTTATGGAAGAAATAAGATGCAATTTTACACAAATCTGGGAGACAGGTAACATACCACAAAAATGGAAACAGGCTATAATTATTCCACTTCTAAAACCAGGAAAATCTCCTGAACTTGCTTCTTCTTACAGGCCTATAGCCTTGACATCATGTCTCGGTAAACTTTTGGAGAGACTGGTTAATAACCGCTTAACTTGGAGGCTTGAAAATTATAATCTGCTGGGTCTTTTCGGGTTCAGACCTAAACGAAGCACCTGTGATGCTTTACTAAACTTTACAGAAAGTATATATACCGGATTCTCAAACAAAATGTGTACATCAGCGGTGTTCATCGATTTCGAAGCAGCCTTTGATAAGGTCTCACGCATATCTATTATTTCGCAGTGTATGGAAATCGGTTTAAAAGGGAGGATATTGAAATACATTGTAGACTTCCTTAAGGATAGGAAAATTAAAACTAAGATCAATGATACCTACTCTGAAGAAGAATATACTCTAAACGGAATACCACAGGGGTCAGTCATTAGTCCTACTCTTTTTAACATAATGATGCAAAATTTAGGGAATATAGACCTTCCAGGCATCGGCATGGCTATTTTTGCAGATGATGTCACTATCTGGGCCACTGATAAAGACCCAACTGCTTCTACTCACCAACTGGAAAAGGCACTTAACAAAATCTCTGAGTGGTCTGAAAAATGGGGACTAACCATTTCAATATCAAAAACTGAAGTATGCTTCTTCTCCAGGCGATACTTGCACACAAACTATAAACCAGTTATAAACTTAAATGGAAACGTACTGCGGCATAACCCAAATCCTGTACTTCTGGGTATTAAACTGGATCCAAAACTACTGTGGAAAGAACATGTCCATTTCATAGCGGACAAATGTGCAAATAGAATAAAAGCGTTGAAAGTTATAGCCAGCAGGGCATGGGGAGCAGATACATATATATTAAGGAATTTTTATTTGTCCTTTGTAAGATCAAAAATCATGTATTGTTGTGAAGTTTGGGGTGGAACAGCTGAAACTCATATTCGAAAATTACAAATATTACAGAACTCATCTCTGAGGATTTGTTTGGGTTGTCCAAAAACCACAAGTATACAGTCTATGGAAATTGAACTGTCAGTCATGCCCTTTGACTTATATATAAAAAACAGAATGTGGAAGAAACATTTTCAGATAAAGGCAATTTCACTTAACACTCTTTCTAACATTGCATTGGTAACTAACATCCGACAGTCACTGTTCTACCATCATAACAAACCCTGCGAATCATTAAACACAATGGAATCAGGAAAAATTCCAGTTGTTTTGGAACAACAACCCTGGCTTCGAATCCCAATAAAAACCAATCTTGAAATTCCTGGTTCACTCACAAAAGAAGATTCACCTCACCTACTAAAATCTGTCGCTATGGAATTGATAAACACCACATATAACAACTTTGTAAAAATCTACACAGATGGTTCCGTTGATAAAGAGAACCATAGGGGAGGTGCAGCTTTTCATTGTCCAGAATTAAACGAGGATTACTATGTGCCCTGCGATTCCTCTTCAAGTATGAATGCTGAATTGATGGCCTTAAATGCTGCTTTGGTTTTTAGCAATACTATGGATGCACAGAACATCTGCATTCTCACCGATTCCAGGTCGGCCCTTCAAGCCCTTCAAGTACAGCACACTACAGACTACCATTTTCGAACATCTGAAATAACTAAATTGTTAAAAAACTTAGAACAGAAAAATATTGTATTTCAATGGATCCCCAGTCATTGTGGTGTTCCTGGGAATGAGGAAGCTGACAGATCTGCCAAGGCGTCTTGCAACTTGTTTCCATCTCCTGAAAGTTGTTACTCCTTAACTAATTGCAAAGAGGCAGTTGATAAAGAATCTCACATCTGTTGGAGAAAGAAATGGAGAGAATGCAATACTGGGCGCGAATATTATTCATTACAAAAACAACCTAATGATCCAAAGATCTTCAAGTCATTATCACGTTCAGTGGCATCTTTTGCGGCACGAGCTCGTATGGGACACATTGTCACCAATACATATTTGAAAAGGTTTCATATTACTAACGACTCTATCTGTGGAGTGTGCAAGCAAGAAGAGGAAACATTAGAGCACATACTTTTGAAGTGTCCTGTAACAGCAGCAACAAGGAGTCCCTTGATAAAGCAACTAGGACGGGAATGTACCCTGGACAGAATCTTGAAAGAAAGTTGTTTCTGGCCATTGGCAGAGTGTGTGTATAGGAGACATCGAGCCATCGAGGCCAACCTTGGAAGCTCGTAATAAGAAGTAAGAAGTAAGTACTGTATTTTAAATAAAAATCTAAAATCCCTTGTCTGATTTTATTTTGAAGGGAGAGCTATAATCGATTGTAAAAACTAGAAAAATTTAAAAAAATCATATATATTCTTACTGAGTGAGAAAAACTTTTATTTTAGTTACTCTAGAGCACTATGTATGATATTGTGTGGTAACCTTGGCAACAATTTAAGGTTGTACAATAGAGGTTTCGAAGATAACCAGAAAAAATTGCTACGGGGAAAAAAATCATATACATCTTTGAGATATATTTCTAGGAATTGGAAAATTGGCGCAGTTTCAAGGCGCGCTAGACTATGAACATAAAGATTCTCAGTTCTAATCCGAATGGACCCCACAAATTTTATAATTTAATTATTGAAAGAATATATTAAAAAAAACTGTATTAACATCAATTGTTACCCACTATGGGTTTTAAATGCACTTGATTGGATGAATAAAAACGTAGTTAATTGATTGAAAATTTGTGCAAGATATATATCAGGAGAGTGTAAGCTAGATGTAAGCTCTCTAGAAGGAAATAAGCGAGCCGTGTTCAATAATATTTAAATTAGGAAGTCAGCGCTTTATAAATATTGTTTAAATAATCCATGTTTACGTTATCTTCTGGCACAAATTACTTTACTGTACTATATCCATTACCCGTACGTGGTTCTGTTACGTGAGCTGCATATCAAGAGATGATAATTGTCTTGCATTATTATACTGTAACTGCAAAATATTTTGCTAACTATTTTTAACAATTAACCCTGTTGCTATCTAGAGTAACACTGTTACAATTACCAAATATAACAGTGTTCTGGTTCTAGTAAAAAAAACTTTTCCCTACCTTCAAACTTTTCCCTCACAAGTTTCACTTTTTACCGAAACAAACGCGTCTAATTGTGAAGAGGCAACCCTAGGTTTTACGAAATCTGACACCGCAATTCACCCGTCTCCCCGAACAACACATTTAAAATCCTTTCCGGCAAAGTTTTGTCGTTTCCGAATTAATTGAACAAAACAAACCTCCCGTGGAACAAGACATCCAATTCGCCGACTGACGGCCCTGCCACTCGCACATCCTTCAACCCCGCCTGACTTTATCATTAACACGCAGTTGTAATTGTGTGAATATATGTCTGTCTGTTGAGCGGGAGGAGGGAGGTTTAATCACGTATCGACGCCTTACTTTCTGAATGACACTTGAACCAAAGCTGAGCCTCAAACTTTCGTCAAATTGTAATGGAAGTAATTGCTCGAGAGCTTACGTTCCCGAAGGATTTTGTTGTTGGAATTAATTGGTCCGGACAACCAAAAGCTAAATTTTATATGAGTTTGTTACACTTTTAGAAACAAAGGTTCATTCGAAATAATTTCGCAACCTTTCGACGGACAGGACTTCGGGTAACTGAAATGTTTTTAAAAAAACATCAATTATGTATAACGAATTTAATACATAAAACAAATATATTCATAAAATTAAAATCATTAGATCCCAAATTTTGGTTTTCTTCGAAGCGAGCATTCTGCAGTTGGGCCTAAAAAAATTTGTAAGGAAAACTAGGTGCAACCAGACCCGAGTGTTTAAGATAGGAGCGTAAGATAAGTATTTGCATAAACTTATTTTGCGTGTTTTCAGAAAGTATTAGGGTCAACCAATTATCAAGTTTTTTAAATGAATTTATTTAGCAAACATTTTACTTAAATTCAAATCGTAAAACGGAAAGCGCAAACAGAAACTGAAAGTTATTGCTCTAAGTAAAGGAAAAGAACAACAGTAGGAGGCGGATATTCAAAATTTTTTTAGGGGACAATATAACTGCAAAAGTCGCCATTTTGTTAGGACTATAAGTGGTATTTGTTCCTTGTTAAACCAGGAATAAAATTCCCTAAAACTTCAGACCTTTCCACAGAGCGCGCGCAAGTCGCTACAGAACCATCCCTTTGGAATACAAACAAGGAAATGGAACCGGCACACATATAAAATCACTCTATAAATCCTAAGCACACAGTATAAGACTACGTCCCCATGGGGCTTAATCAATAAACAAGGAGCTATAACGTTAAGCTGGCGCCTGAATGCTAGACCTGTTTATAGCTGAGTACGATGGGTTGTATCGTTTGCAATGAAGGGGCAACGCATAAACTTAGCACTACGATAAACTTACAAGAGCGACACACTTGTTAACAACTGGTGCGTGTGTCAAATGGGCGATAACCTTCGCCTATTGAAATCAATTAAATACTTCCCATACCTTATGGGTAACGATTGTTGATTTGTAAAATATTTAGTTTACGTACAGTTCGTATTATGAAATTTTAAACAGCTGATTTTCTAAAAGTGGATTCGTGACAATTAGGCTGTCTTGAAACAACATTTTTAATACATAAAATAACATTTCAAAGTAAATTTCAATAACGTTAGAACGTTCAATAAATCCCTCCCTAATCCAGTTATTTAAATTACTTTCACATTTACAGAAAAAAATCATAAGCCCAGAAACAAAACAGTTCACGCGTAACGTGAAAGTTACAAAACAAATATAAAAATGTGTTAATAAATACACAAAAACCTCTTAACCACAAACCTTCTTTAATTTACCCTAATGTACATTTCAGTTACAAAGTAACCATCCTCAGAGGGATAACATACAAAGACTTATGTATGAGTCTTTGTATGTTATCCCAATGAGGATGGTTACTTTGTAACTGAAATGTACATTAGGGTAAATTGAAGAAAGTTTGTGGTTAAGAGGTTTTTGTGTATTTATTATTAAATTCAACCACAGTATATTCCTAATAAATAGTATAAAAATGTGTTTAGTGAAAATTTAAATAATCTCGAAAGTGAGTTGGACTTATTGTTTGGGCTTGTAGGTTTTTCTAGTTGCGTCTATACTGAATTTATTTTTAATAAAGCAAATATTTAACAGCTCGTTCAGGTCTTGATTTAAATGGTATTTTTTCATATGTACAGTGCGAACTACAGAACCATGTACTTGGCCTTGAGAAATCGCAGTAGACGAAACGGGAGTTGGAGGGTCAGTATAAATTCTTTCCTACAAACATGATAAGGGCTGTAAATACACTGACTTGCATGACACAGTCAATATTAGATAAATTCGATGATAAATTTGCTTCTGTATGAAATAACAAACAATCTTGAATTATATGTAAGCTTATGGAATGCAGAAGCTGTTGATTTATAGAAAATTCTGAATATGTAGTGGTAATACACGAAAAATCTCGTGCTATCGCCCAGGGCCAAGTGCACTGTTACGTAGTCCGCATTACAGGTCTGCGATATTCTCAATGATTTCTATCTTCTTTCACCATCTCACTATAATTAATAACTTTAATAATGCCACTCACTTGTAACATTATTACAACACATTTGTAGACAATTTTCTCCAAGAGAAATATTGTTTCGCTTATTCTTCGTAACACACGGTAAAGTTCAACTTAAATAAATACTATATTGATACCGTAGAGAAAATTATTTCTAATTATAAACACTGAAACATATAAAGCATGTTTCTCGTATTTCCTTTTTAATAGACAAATGTCTCAAACAAATTGAACATCGAAAATACTTCGCTCGTTTCAAGCATGCATCACGTACCCTTACCTTATCCGAAGTAAATGGGACTTATTATTATTTATTCCGTCCCTACAGTATTGATATACTGGAAAAGTATCGAATCCGAGATGCGGTCATGTGTTCTGTGTACTTACTAATGTTCCAAGTTGTAACTCCTGAGAAAATCGTAAGACGGCGAAACCAAGGCATTGGTCTGATCACAGGGTCGATGTTTGTATCCTTATTGAGTTATAGTTATTTGTTTATTAGAAATAAAGCATTTTTTCAACGTAGTGTCAGAACAACATAATGAGAAGCCATTGCTCAGAAAACTCCCCCCTCCCGAGTACCATTACTTCCCATATCCACCCCCAAACGAGCGGTTAGAGGGCGAGAGTTGCTTCTAATAACACATTTCCTATGACAATAGTCAAGATGATTATCTTCGAGTTAGGCAAGACAATGACGACGTTAACCGTTAACAAAACATGGTTTGCATCTCCAACACTGTTTTATAATTAGCAAATGGCAGATAAGCTCGTCGCTCCGCTCAGCATTTGCATAATCACACGATACTTGTGTCTCAAGGCAGCCGTACTCTTCGTCACCTAATGCTGATTGTTGCTGAAAGCAGGGTTAAGGTGATTCCCGTAGGCATCGCCTTAACGTGCTTCCACACGCGAGGCAACCCTCAGCCGTTAACGCTATACGCTCTCCCTCCCCCTCTCCTTTTCTCTCCAATGCACCAAATAGTTTCACTGAATTTTATTCCACGTAGTCCATACCTTTTTCTGCTTAATGTTCCAGTTTAGTGGGCCAATAGCACTACCCACCCCTGCCATGACATTTCACATTTCAAACATAAAAAATTGATGTCTCCTGTTGGTAAGCCAAGAAATTTCTTTACGACTTTAGTCCCATCCATAACTCTCCATATATCACAGTATGTTATGTGTTTTTCGCTTTAAACACGATAATATATATATATATATATATATATATATATATATATATATATATATATATATCACAATAAGCGTGGACACACATCAAAAAGAGCAATGATTACGTTTTCTGGGATAGGTTTTATTTATATGGACTTTTTTTTATGCAATCGTATATAAAAAAATATTTTCGTTTGCTCGTTAGGCACAAAAATAAAACTTTAAATTGTTAAAGTAAGTCAACTGTCGATTCAAACACTTTACGTTGCCTAGCAATAAAATATAAACCGTCATCTAAAATATTTTACGTTGCCTAGCAATAAAATAAAAACTATAAATAAACTGTCATCCTAAACATTTTACGTTGCCTAGCAATAAAATATAAACTGTCATCTTCAACATTTTACGTTGCCTAGCAATAACATATGAACTGCCATCTCAAACATTTTACGTTGCCTAGCAATAAAATATAAACTATAAATAAACTGTCACCTTAAACATTTTACGTTGCCTAGCAATAACATATGAACTGTCATCCTAAACATTTCACGTTGCCCGGCAAAAATGTTAACTTTAAATAATCTCTCATTAAATCACTTTATGTTGCCTAGCAATAAAATAATAATTTTAAATCAACATTTAATTTTGACTAACAACTTTGAATAATCTGACATTTAAACACTTCGTGTTGCCTAGCAATAAGAACCCATTGTATATTTATCTAATGTTATCAGCCAATTAAACACTTTACGTCGCCAGACGTGTAATAGAATATTTAGGCCTACTCCAACAATTGTATAAAGAAAAATATGGAGAAAAGTGTGAACTTCGAAATGTTAATGCACCTGATTCCAAGACCTCCTCTGTTTAATTCCATCCTCTAAGACAGCTTTGCATTCCGTCTTACAGCGAAAATGGCATTTGCATCGAAATGTTTCATTTCTGAGCGGCCCCCTTTTTTTGTAAAATATGGTCGTAAGCGGATTTGCATTGTGCACCCGCCCTCACCCATGTCATTATGGACATGTGCCCATTTCGTCCTTAGTGCCTTTAACAATACTTTAGATTTAGTGTAGGCATTAATGGGCGGGTTTTGGCTACGCGGCCATCATTAGTCTGTGATGGTGGTGTAATTTATCCGGTGATTATGTTCTGACGATGTTGTTTTGTCCAAAATAGAGCTCGGGGTCTAGCTTGCGAGCACTAGGAATTGATATGAGGGGGGGGTTAGACTTGCTTGTAAAATATAACGATGGTGTTTATTGGGCAATGGTGAGTGCTGGACAATATATGTGGGTGGAGGGAGGGGTAGATAATTCATGACTTTTATACCGTTTGCAGATTTAATAATACTCACAAAATAATGTGGGCAAAATTATTGGCCTACATAGGGGGAACATTGCAAGTTCTATCAAAATTCAAAATCTGAATGAATCATTTTGTAGATACTGAAACGTGTTATTCTATATCTAGATTAGAACAACATTTGTTTCTCTCTATCCCAAAATAATCAATAACAGTTTAGGTATATTGTTTATTTCTCTCTTTTCTAAAAAAAATGTGTTAAAATGTTTTTCTAGCGCCAATGCATTTCTTACATCCTTTCATATTTAAGACCTTTTGAAAACCTAATTGAACTTGATTACACTTCTTTGTATTATCTTGGCTAAAAACCACTACTTACGGATTTAGTGGTTTTTTATTATTATTATTTGTTTGCCGAGATAATACAAACAAGTGTAATTTCTATAAAAACATCAAGATGTACAACACAAAAACAGCAAGTTGAACTTTATTATTCTAGAAATTTTTTTTTTTTACCCGGATCTGTTCCCTCAGAGCCTGGCCAGCCCCCGTGACAGCCATCCTCTGGCGAGCTCCCTCCGCCTAACATTCGCCTTTACTCTTTAATTAACTCTTATACTTTGGCCCATCATCCGACAATGCTTACAGCGAGGTGTATGAAATTTCGTTGAAAAATAGTTGAAAGAATTTTCTTAAAAAGTAAATGATGACCAGTTATGACACACAATACAAAAATAACACACCAACTGGGTCGTGTAAAATTGGTTGGTTATTTGTGTACTACCTTATACGCTCCTTTGCAAATCTCTTCTTGCATTAATTGTCCATTCCACTTCTGTCAAACAGCTTTTATTTTTATCGCTGTACCATTCTTGATCGAATTGTGTCTCTTCATCAACTGTTTGCATAACACTTATATTCCCTGATGTTTGTCGACACTGCGTTATATTTCTGTTAGTAAAATATTGCTTGTCTTATCTTTCCGTTAGATTCTGAGTGCCTTTGTGTTTCTAATGAACGTCATTTGATCCATTTCACCCTTGCTTACTGGTCCAAATACCGCTTTGCTGCTACGACAGTATCGAGCGCCTGTGCATTCTGCAGCTTTGCGATTACTGCTTGGTTTCCTGTCGGGCTCGGTCGGGAGGTTTTACTGGAAGGGTTTCTCGTAGTAAAAGTCTTTCAGTTGGGTAATTTCTTATTGAGCACAGTAATTTTTTATTGCGTTTTATTCCTGAAATGTTTTTAGGCTGTTTCTAAACAATTTATCCATCATGCGTTTTATTCCTGAAATGTTTTTAGGCTGTTTCTAAACAATTTATCCATCATGCGTTTTATTCCTGAAATGTTTTTAGACTGTTTCTAAACAATTTATCCATCATGCGTTTTATTCCTGAAATGTTTTTAGACTGTTTCTAAACAATTTATCCATCATGCGTTTTATTCCTGAAATGTTTTTAGGCTGTTTCTAAACAATTTATCCATCATGCGTTTTATTCCTGAAATGTTTTTAGACTGTCTCTAAACAATTTATCCATCATGCGTTTTATTCCTGAAATGTTTAAAGGCTGTTTCTAAACAATTTATAAATCATGTTTCAACATGAAATAAATATTAAATAAATTATACAATTAATAACAATGTCAATGTAATGCTCTAACTTAATTTTTTATATAAATACTAAATACAAATTCAATTCCTATAATAATTAGAGAAACCCAATTTACGTATTTGAAATCAACTAATTTCGTAAATAAAATATATTTACAACATTTTCATGTTTGATGATCAAAACACAGCAAATTATTTTTTTAACTTAATTATTAAAAATAACCTTGTTGAAATATAAAAACCTGGAACAACAGTTGTGTAGTTTTTAATTAACACTAAATAAAACCTCTTAAACCAAAAAACTTTATATTAATGTCCTGATGTACATTTCGATTGTAAAAAAAATCATCTTAAGAGGAATTACTACAAGACTTTTCCTCTGAAATAGATTGCTATGCAATCAAATGTCCATCAGGAAATAAATAAAAAGTTATTGTGCTTTAAGGGGTTTTATTTATTTAAAATTTTAAATATATTGTATGGAAAATCGTTTGATATGAATTTAAATTTGTTGCTTGTGAAAATCATATCTACATTTAGCCCTCAAACCAGTACCTCCTACAAAACAAGGAGGTACTCCTCAAACGCGTTTTGATGACAAAATCATCATAAGTGGTTATAAAATATCTAAACTATAACTATCTTATAATGGGTTTTAATATTAGCTATACACACTGATGATAACTTTGTCGTTGAAACGCGTTTGAGAAATAAACTACTAATTGTTTACAAAATTTATAGAGAGCACAGTAACTTAATTATAATAAATAAACAACCACAACCATTGCTACAAATATTTACCCTTAATGTACATTTCCCATACACTTAGAGTTCATCAGAAGTACTGATGTTACAGAATGTTTGTGACCTTCTGATTATGTCAATAGCGAAATGTACACCAAGGATGTTTAAATATTTGTAGCAAAGGTTATTGTTGTTTATTTATTATTGATTGTTTATTGGTGTTCGTCGTTATTTAATTAATAAAGTATATGTTTGAAGCTCAAAATGTTTATCACATGGTCTAACCTGTTTCTTCTATTCCTCTTTTCTTTTTATATGACTTTATCTTTTCTTTTATTTATCTTCGGCACATAGAAACATAAAATGCCGTGCCTCTTAAACATAGAATTTCGCCACAACAAATCCGTGCCTCTTAAAGATTGTGCTTTGTTGTATCACGTATGAACGCTCAAGAGAAATTGGCGCCCAATTAGAATTCACCCCAAAACAAGAAGAGCCGAACCCAAGTAGCGCCATAATTACATCGCGCGGGGAAGAACTTGTAAAACAGAATTTGGGGAAGTAATTCCGGGTCTATTAACCAAAGTAATGCGGTTTGAAGATGAAAGGAAAGGGCTGCAGGTGCTGAACAGCTCCAGGACTGCGCGCTTTAAGGAACCGTACGAGGAGAGAAGCATTAATCCGTAATTTGAAAGCTATTGGAGAATAAAATACTGTTTGCAAATGTATCTAGAAACGTAGTCATAATTCCCAGAGCACGGATTTATGTGTTGGAGTCTGCCCCTTTATTTTATAAAAATTGTCTATCGTTTTAATTAGCTTTGTTAGCTCTACTAAAAAAGCTTCGATTGAAATAATTTGTCAAAACTTTTTTCAAGAGACTACAAATTATAAGGCAGTCTAAGAGAATATACTGTTTACTCTAAAATTACCAACTAAAATCATTAACTGAAATTACATATTTTGGAAAGAAAACAAAAAGCCTAAAATCAGTTACATCAATCGAGTTACAATACACTCGTAAAGTTACAGATGTCTACCGCCAAGTTAAACCATCGGGTTACAACCCCTCTCCAACTGACAGACATATTCCTTCGAAGTTACAACGTCGGGTTGCACCCCCTTCAAGTTACAAGCGCATTCCCACGAAGTTAGAACATCCTGTAATACCCCCCCCCCCGTAAGTTACAGACACATTCCCACGAAGTTACAGCATCGGATTACCACCACCCCCTTCAAAGTACAGACACATTCCCACGAAGTTACAGCATCGGATTACCACCACCCCCTTCAAAGTACAGACACATTCCCACGAAGTTACAGCATCGGATTACCACCACCCCCTTCAAAGTACAGACACATTCCCACGAAGTTACAGCATCGGATTACCACCACCCCCTTCAAAGTACAGACACATTCCCACGAAGTTACAGCATCGGATTACCACCACCCCCTTCAAAGTACAGACACATTCCCACGAAGTTACAGCATCGGATTACCACCACCCCCTTCAAAGTACAGACACATTCCCACGAAGTTACAGCATCGGGTTACAACCCTCCTAGTCACAGACGCATTTCCAGGAAGTTACAACATCGGGTTACAAGAAACAGTTAAAAGTTACTGACGTAACTCCACCAAGTTACAACATCGGGTTATAACATCCTCCAAGTCACAGACGCATTTTCAGGAAGTTACATCGGGCTACAACCCTCATCCAAGTCACAGACGCATTTCCAGGAAGTTACAACATCGGGCTACACTCCTCCTCCAAGTCAGAGACGCACTTCCAGGAAGTTACAACATCGGCCTACAATCCTCATCCAAGTCACAGACGCATTTCCAGGAAGTTACAACATCGGGCTACACTCCTCCTCCAAGTCAGAGACGCACTTCCAGGAAGTTACAACATCAGGCTACAAACCCTCATCCAAGTCACGGACGGTTTTTTAGACAGTTACAACATCGGGTTTTCTAAAGCTACAGATTTTATCCCACCTAGTTACAGCATCGGGTATAGCCTCCCCCCACCCCATCGCCAAGTCAATGAAAAACGCTTATGTTACAGACTTAACCTCAATCAAGTTACATCGTGTTACAATACCTCAAACGTCATCACAATCTAACGTTTTTTTTTCCATGTGCACTTGTTGTTTGATTGAAAATTAGAAAAATAATAAACCCAAAGAAACTTGAAACTGACAGATTTTGCTAATATATCCTTTTTCATTATTTCAACAACCAGCTGGCTTGTGCAAGTTCAAATTCTATTAAAATGTTTTCTTAATTTTACCTGTTATTACAAAATATGTAGTGAAAGTAGACTACTTTGGGATGGAACAGTATAGCAATAATTACTTTAAATTGAGGTGTTGGTTTAATTTTTTTTCTTATTGTTCTCTTCTTCGATTGTTTACTTTCCTTGACACATAAATGTGTAGAAAATGTTAAGCTAAAATCATATTAAAAATAGGTTAAATTAGGTTCACAGTCATACTAAGTAAGTGATCCACTTAATAACTATCAGAAGTTATGTTAAAACGTTTCTCTCCTACCTCAGCCGGACACCCAGCATCAGAGACATACCTGGAATACAACAGAATATTAAATATCTTATTTTAAAATAAATTAAAATAATAAATTATTTTAATATAGTATAATTAATTATAGTTATTTATAGTGCAATATAGTATACACTTAAAAATCTTATAAATAACATAATTTCAGAAGAATGTTAAAAGTATGGGTAATTATCACAAATTGGTTTCAAAAGGAAAAAGGTTTTTGACGTATTTTATTTTTTACTTAAATACATCATATTCCAAATTCCGAAAAGATAGTGTCTTTCCAGAGAGTTATTTAAGAATTAGTTAAAATCGGGCGACCCGACTTTGTTTCATATTACTGAACACTGCTGAATTATTTTTAGTAACTCAAGTTTTTTTATTTTCTCGAAAATTAAGAAGTTTTAACAAAAATTAAAAATTTGTTTTTCTGAATACTTACAGAAACTATTTTTTAAATTTATTATCGTAGACAATTTGATAGTTGGAAACATTTTAATAAGCCTTTTTTAAATACACCTAAACCGAATAATACATATTGAATGGGGCTTGATTACAGTTATTAGTAGTTTGCTACTTGCTTTAGTGATTGTTACGAGCGGTAGCTGCGTCCGTACACAGATGGCGCTGCCGGCCTGACATAACCTATACAGGCCACAAGGCCTCCGAGTACGTTAAACCCAACTTTCACAAACCTAAGCTACACACCGTGTTTACCTAGATATGTCGGTAACATAACGTCGGTAAGCAGAGGTGGTTCAACTCTGCCTGAACTGAGTCAAGGCGACAGCGATGATTGCTGCCAACCGATGACCTTCGACGTTTTGTCTGGGTAAAAATATACAATGACAGAAAAAACTGCTTGCGATTTAAACGTGAGATAACTTGTTGTAAACGTCTGGAACCCGGTTCTGGAACATAAACTATGGTAAACTTTCGAATACCTGGTAAATTAATCATCAATGAATAAACCGAGGTGTGTGTGTGCGCGCTCGTGCGTGCGTGCGTGCGTGCGTGCGTGAGAGCAAGAGCAAACTAAAATACAAATATGGCGAAAAATAATTTTTTTCAGGGCGGAAGTACGTATCAGTGCCTTCATGGCACACTGCTGCTATCTGGAAACAGAATATAAATTCGAGACAGAGAGAGAGAGAGAGAGAGAGGAAGAGAGACTGTATCCAAATACTATTCGTTCAGTTCTACCTCTCTCTAAAAATAGACTAATTTTCTGTCTGCATCCTGCCACGTATTACGGAAAATTAAATGTCTTCATCAAGATATCTGTTAGCCATTAGCTACGAGTTATATTCTGACGAGGGATATGCATAGATACTTTACTATGTACCATATTATCTGTGACCTATATTATTTTATACTTGGAAGCAATGTATCTATTTTCTACTCTGTAATCCACATTAAGAATGTTAAACATATTAACAATCCTTTAGCCCAATATTTTACACTGATTAATATGTCCACTTAGAATTACCGCTGCAAAAATTCCCCCAAGTTATACCAGTCATATTATGTCCGTTTACTTAGGTCTAAACAAAACATAACAATATTAAAAAAATATGGCCATGACGTTTTTCTTATTCGGACTCGCCAAAAGTTCGTTGTCTTTCCTATCCTTTAGCATTTAGTTACATGATTTGAAACGCTATCGTTCGCTCTATTAATCCAAACATTATTTATATTTGACGCAATGGGGTAGTCATAAATTTAAAGGGGAGAGAGCCCTTGCTCTGCCCTGATACTGAGGGAAACTGTGAGCTTTGAAACAATGGTATGAAAAAGGCGCAATTAGCTTCTTTAAATTGTCTTATTTTATATCCTTCTCGAAAAAAAACGAGGTTAAAATTGTCTTAAATGTTGTAATTAAATCTCTAACGTAACGCCTAATATACACAGCAACCAATCTTATCCAAATTAAAAAAAATTAGGCAGTATAGTTGTAGAATAGCTTGAAATTACGGTGAGTGAGGTTTAACCGTGTCTCTGACCTCGAGATCGCTATTGTGGACTGGGCCGCAGTGTGGGGTCAAAATCCAACACTTTAGAAAACATCAGTGTCGTGTTTAAAGTGTAAACAGCTCTAATTGACTAAATGATAATGCTGTAATAGTTTGATGTATGTCTACTGGGGATCATCTTGACGAGGCGGTGACAAAATTTACCAGTCTTATTCAACAAGCAGTGTCGGATAACACTAGAACAATTACTCATAAAACACCTGGATACAACTACCCTATGGAAGTAAGAAACCTAGTAAAGAACAAAAGAAGAACCAGGCAAAAATGGCAGCGTACAAGAGATCCCGTCGTTAAAAATCATCTCAATAGAGAATCCCAACAAATCAAAAGATTGATCCACCAACTGAGAGAAGATTCTGCAAACTCCTTCCTCGAGAATCTGTCTGCAGACAAAAACACTAACTATTCCCTCTGGAAAACAACGAGAAGACTGAAAAGGAAAATCCATCATGTACCACCCATCCTGAAAGAGAACAATGAATGGGCAAGATCGGACCAAGAAAAAGCTAACACGTTTGGAGATCATCTTGAAAACATCTTCAAGCCGAATGAAGCCACGAATGAAGAAGAACTTCACCTAAACACTAATAATCAGTCTAAAATTATTAAAAAAGTGACATTAAAAGAGCTTAAACGAGAACTAAAATACAACTTGAACCCGAAGAAAGCACCAGGATACGATTTAATCACAGGACTAGTGCTGAAAAAACTGACAACAAAAGGACTAAAAATGTTTTTATTATTAATTAATGCGTCCCTTAGACTTATGCACGTCCCTGCAACATGGAAAGTGGCGGAGATGATCATGATCCTGAAACCCGGCAAAACAGCAACAGAGGTCAAGTCGTACAGGCCGATATCACTTCTACCCATAATGTCAAAACTCTTTGAAAAGCTGCTTCTCAACAGGCTTAAACCTATCATCGTGGAAAAGAACTTACTGCCCGACCATCAATTTGGATTCAGGCGAGGGCACTCTACGGTGGAACAGGTGCATCGACTAATTGACATCATTGAAAAAGCACTGGAAGGTGAGGAGGTCTGCTCGATTGTCTTCCTGGATGTTTCACAAGCCTTCGATAAAGTTTGGCATGAAGGCTTGATTCACAAACTCAACATGTTTCTGCCAGCCCAGTTTGTGAATCTACTGAAATCGTACATATCGAACAGACTGTTTCGAGTAAACCACGAATCTACGTATTCTGACTTCAAGAAAATACAAGCTGGAGTCCCACAAGGCAGCGTATTGGGACCAATCCTGTACTTGCTGTACACCAGTGATCTTCCGCAAACAGCCAACGTCATCACGGCCACTTTCGCAGACGACACAGCAAACGCAGCGACAGCGAAAACCGTTCAAGAATCGACAACACGCTTACAAAGATCAAACGATTCAGTTGAGGCTTGGACCAAGAAATGGCGCATCAAACTCAACGACCAGAAGGCAGTCCATGTGAACTTTACAAACAAGAGGATCCCAAACCCTCAGAGGCTCGAAATGAATGGAAGTGTTCCATATCATGATTCAGCTAAATATCTCGGCATGAATCTTGATGCAAAAGCCAAATGGGTCGAGCATGTCAAAATAAAACTCACAGAACTCCAGACTCGCTACAGGCAAATGTATTGGCTACTCGGTCGAAATTCACGGGTATCAATATACAACAAGCTATTGGTATATAACCAAATCCTCAAACCGGTTTGGACGTATGGTATACAGCTTTGGGGCTGTGCCAGCAAATGTCACATACAAGGGATACAACGCTTCCAGAACAAAGTACTAAGAAACATCGCCAACGCTCCTTGGTATGTGCGTAACAGTGACTTGCATTGCGATCTTGGTGTACCCATGGTCGAGGAAGTCATAAAACAGAACGCCATGAAACACGTAAATCGGCTCACTCAACACGAAAATCCTGAGGCACTGAGACTTCTCGACAACAGCCACCTGACAAGACGGCTCAAAAGGACAAAACCATTTGAACTCGTTGAACGACAAGAGTGACAACAATGCTCTTCCTCACGCCGGTTGGCTTCCAACATCAAACAAGATGCAATAGAAATCAATGGATTCTTTGTAATAAAAGCTAAAATCTAATTATCAAATGTAAATTAATGGTTGGTCAGAAATGACCAGTTTTAATAAAAAAGTTTGATGTAGACATGATCTATTAATGTGTTGCTCTGCTTCTGCAAAGAAAGATACGCGATTACGAATGAGACAATATATGTATTGTATAATGTTATCAGTTAGGCTAGTAGTCAAATGCTAGAACAGAACGAGGGACACCGTTAAACCTCAGGCACTGGACAGAGAGTATTTATTAAGGCAAATTTATGAACTGTTAGGAAATGCAGTACTAGGTGTAGTCGAAGAACTGGGACTTAAGAAGGATGAAAAAAAGAGATACCTTTGCGATAAGTAGAATATTTTCTAGTACATTAGAAACAGAATGTTGCGTATTTTATGTACAAAACTTTACAGAATTCTAGTGTGTGGACGAAGAAAAGGAACTCATAGGGATCTTGAAAACGTTGTCGTTAGTTGGCATATCTGTGTTTAAAAAATAATAATAATAAAACTGGAAAGAACACTTTACTACTACCCGAAAGGTTTTGGGTATGATTCTCGTTGTGGATAAAGAATTTTGTAGTGCTTTTTCAGCCCCCAGATCGATTCAGCCCGTGAAAACCAGTACCTAGGGTCAAGCCTATGGAAATAAAGAGCTGTAGAAATGTCCAATTGCCTAAATAAGGCAACCGTGCTAATATTGTAAAAAGTTTTCATTATTTTTATATTACACAATTTTTCAAAATTCTACTATTTATAACAATTATTACCAAGCTGATATTGAAAACGGTTGAAAAACACGAGCTTATACATCTTGCCACCAAAAGAACACTTATTTGATCCGTATAATGTAAACAAAATGTAAAGATTAATTTTCGTATGACATGGGTGGCAACGTAAGTAGACAAAAAGGTTTTGCGACTGTGCGTGCTGGACTAACAGGAGACAGCAAACTAATAATATATCCATAAAGGTCAATTTAACGAGAACATAATACGGGATCCTCGAGTTCTGTAGCGCATCGAATCCCATTCCCTGGTAAATTAGTTGAGTGCTTTTCAGTTTAATTTGGGGAGTATAGATAAGGTATGTAAATTAGCAACGTCTCCCGCAAACTACATATTTAGATTTCGTTCGGCCCAAAGCACTCCTGTCACAGCTGTATGTAAGACAATTCAATTTACCTTAAGCACGTTCGTTTCACCCGACCCGTTAATTGTAAAACATAAAACAGCCCGGCCCGGCAAAGCAATTAAATGTTACTGCTTACCACGCCTATTTTGCTATAAGGAAGATTTGTTTTGGCCACAGATATCCCAGTATGTAAATGGCAATCACAAGTGAAACAATTTAACAGTACTTTAAAATTTAGGTAATAAACCGTTTCAAATATAGCCTATATTTTACAGTGCAAGTCGAAACAGTCGAGAACAGATCCACTCAAAACGTAAAAGTCATGTTTATAACGAAAAAATATGTGAACTCTATTACTAAACCTAGTAAACACTGCATCCGAAGAGGGGAATAATAACAACTCTACTACCGTACCGAGTAAATATTGGCGTGAAAAATATGTGAACTCTATCACTAAACCTCGTAAACACTGCATCCGAAGAGGGGAATAATAACAACTCTACTACCGTACCGAGTAAATATTGGCGTGAAAAATATGTGAACTCTATCACTAAACCTCGTAAACACTGCATCCGAAGAGGGGAATAATAACAACTCTACTACCGTACCGAGTAAATATTGGCGTGAAAAATATGTGAACTCTATCACTAAACCTCGTAAACACTGCATCCGAAGAGGGGAATAATAACAACTCTACAACCGTACCGAGTAAATATTGGCGTGAAAAATATGTGAACTCTATCACTAAACCTCGTAAACACTGCATCCGAAGAGGGGAATAATAACAACTCTACAACCGTACCGAGTAAATATTGGCGTGAAAAATATGTGAACTCTATCACTAAACCTCGTAAACACTGCATCCGAAGAGGGGAATAATAACAACTCTACTACCGTACCGAGTAAATATTGGCGTGAAAAATATGTGAACTCTATCACTAAACCTCGTAAACACTGCATCCGAAGAGGGGAATAATAACAACTCTACTACCGTACCGAGTAAATATTGGCATGAAAAATATGTGAACTCTATCACTAAACCTCGTAAACACTGCATCCGAAGAGGGGAATGATAACAACTCTACTACCGTACCGAGTAAATATTGGCGTGAAAAATATGTGAACTCTATTACTAAACCTCGTAAACACTGCATCCGAAGAGGGGAATAATAACAACTCTACTACCGTACCGAGTAAATATTGGCGTGAAAAATATGTGAACTCTATCACTAAACCTCGTAAACACTGCATCCGAAGAGGGGAATAATAACAACTCTACTACCGGACCGAGTAAATATTGGCGTGAAAAATATGTGAACTCTATCACTAAACCTCGTAAACACTGCATCCGAAGAGGAGAATAATAACAACTCTACTACCGTACCGAGTAAATATTGGCGTGAAAAATATGTGAACTCTATCACTAAACCTCGTAAACACTGCATCCGAAGAGGGGAATAATAACAACTCTACTACCGTACCGAGTAAATATTGGCGTGAAAAATATGTGAACTCTATTACTAAACCTCGTAAACACTGCATCCGAAGAGGGGAATAATAACAACTCTACTACCGTACCGAGTAAATATTGGCGTGAAAAATATGTGAACTCTATCACTAAACCTCGTAAACGCTGCATCCGAAGAGGGGAATAATAACAACTCTACTACCGTACCGAGTAAATATTGGCGTGAAAAATATGTGAACTCTATTACTAAACCTCGTAAACACTGCATCCGAAGAGGGGAATAATAACAACTCTACTACCGTACCGAGTAAATATTGGCGTGAAAAATATGTGAACTCTATTACTAAACCTCGTAAACACTGCATCCGAAGAGGGGAATAATAACAACTCTACTACCGTACCGAGTAAATATTGGCGTGAAAAATATGTGAACTCTATCACTAAACCTCGTAAACACTGCATCCGAAGAGGGGAATAATAACAACTCTACTACCGTACCGAGTAAATATTGGCGTGAAAAATATGTGAACTATTACTAGACCTATATTATTATATAGATTATTATTATATAGACTATATTATTATTAAATATTGCGGTCGAAAAGAGAAAGTAGCAGCGTAACGAGTGAATATTGCCCGCGAAAAATTGTGAACTACTATCAAACCGAGAACATACTGCATCCAAAGAGGGGGGGGGGGGAATAGCAGCACCACTACCGGATCAAGTTAATATTGCGCGAGGAAAATATATGAACTACTGCTACTGTGCTGCTAGTATTTCCATCTTAAGCCGTAATGTTTACTCGTAGGGTAGTAGCGCATGCGATAGACTAGACCTAACCTTTATCGGGTTCATGGGAAGATGGCTTAAACAACCCCCTATCCTGGAGGGATAAGGAGGGACACAATTGTACAGAGTAATTAGACACACGGGCAGAGATAGAAGAAACTATTAATGATAAAGTAATAAGTGAAATACATTTTACGACGTGGTGCTAATATAAATTTATCTAAAATACGCATCGCCCTCCTATTTCTCACATTTCATAAGGGGAATACGGAAGTTCTTTCTATTCTACGGGAAGTATCTGTGACTCATCGCCAAATGTCAAACTTTCCGACGCTCTAACTTCCGTTAAAGCAGTTTATTAATCACTCGTGACGTACAAAGCAGAATTGTCAACTGCAGTCCTGTAAAATAAAACCAGTCGTTCCTTATATTTCACAACACACAACTTACGGTAAGATTTCAAAATTTTATACTTCTCTTCAGAAATACCACAATTCTTCCAGTGAAATGGGCAGCAAGTTGATTCGGTGGAATGCAATTGGCCTGGTTCCCAATACACGACCAGCTGCTGCAGGCACGACATGTGTTCTGATCTGGACAACAACTCATTTTATTTTATTATCGGCCCGCAGTGCAAAAAACGCAATATATTCCAGTGCACACTATTAGCAAGCTATTTCCCTCCCTCGGGACCGGCGGGAAGGCTTGCAAGATATGTCGTTCCTCCTATCCTCCTTCAAGCTCTGGGAGGTAAAATATCTACTGGCCATCTTCCTCTCAAACACTTGATGTTCAAGACTTCCACGTTATTCTCGAAACAAATTACAAATTTTACTTTAAAAATGCCTAATTTTACAGTTATTAGGAAAACATATTTACATATTATTTTGAGCCGAAATAAAATTAAATACTTTTTTTAATGGAAAAAGTTCTCTAGTTTTTATGAAGAAAATTCTCTGCTATTACTGTTTGGATTCGGGCAATAATTTCTGCTATATTTACAGAGTTCTGCATCGCTGAAAACGTTGAGTAAGTCTACATTTATCCGAAGAAGCCGATCCGAGAAACCTTTCAATAAATGTGACAGTATTTGACGTATTTGTCGCACTGATGTAACCTTAGCAACAGATTAAATGCAGTCAACAAAACCTTGACTTTATCAATGACAGGTTTGCAATTGACACATTTGCTATAAACTCTCAGTTAGAAGAGAAACACATGTCTCTCTAATGACGAGCCCTTTATTCTCATACAAATACTCCCTTGTTACGGTACACAAAACTATTTCACCGAATAGATTAACTTTAGATCCAGCCCACGACGACAATTTTAACGCCTAAATGCCATTATCACAATCACGCGCTTTATCTCCGTTATGAACATCAAATTGCAATAAATAAACAAACCCATAAAGAAATGGGTCAAACCTAAAGAGGTTTAACTTGTCATCAAGACGTCGCGTGTTGCACAGTTGTGTGAGCTAATGTTTAGCCTTAATGCTGCACGTATGGATATGATTTAGTTATTTAATGAGGTAACAAGAGTTTTGGCGCAACTTGGATTAGTATTGGACTGTTTTGTCTTCTTAATTTAGTAAGATAAACGGGCTAAGCCAAACACAAGGTGGTAAGATCGCGGCAATTCCCTGATTTGTTGGAGGAATCTTGGCGTCATCTACTTTAAAAATATCTAAATTGCCTAACACGTTTGTTTGCACTGATCCACAAATCAATTTATCGGAGTGGTGAGACAAATAAATTTGCCAGTGACGAGAAATAGGTCAATTTGCTAGGATGGTAACACATAAGTCAATTTGTCCAGCTTGTGAGACAGAGGTCAATTAGCCAGAGTGCCGGGAAATAGGTCAATTTACCGGAATGGTAAGACATAAGTTAATTTGAAATTTTATACAGAGCACAGTAGCGTAATTATGATAAACGTTAACTTAGTTTTCCGTTTCGAAATACGGCGACATCTAGTTAACAAGAAGTTATAAAATGAAACATATGTTAAGATTAAACAACCAGCATCAATTTGTAACAAGTTTATTCCCCCCAACCATTACAAATTCTCACTTCTATAAATAGACAAAATAAGAAAACCGACCACGCCTACGTCTATGGAATCTAGCACACCCAATGCTAGTGAGTCGCGATGCATCTCAACACGTAGGACGCCGCCGGGCTTTGTACTGGTATAAAGTGTCTGCTGTGCTTCGAAAGTATAATTTTCATTTCCTTTATATAATTAATTATCCACACAGACTAAAACAATAAATTGAAGAGGTATAAGCTCTACGGTACTTAATTACTATCATATGCAACATAGTTGTCAAGAGGATCTAACACGAAAGATTAATTCAAGATGTTGAAATAATATACACACACAAGTATTTTAATCTTGCCTGAAAATAAAAGATAATAAAGGATTAACGAAGATGGCAATGAACCATGTAGTGAAGTTGTCTAGTGCATGCGTATGCGCAGAGTCGAGTAATTCTCTGAGGGGAAGCTCATTTTTTAATTCCTTCTAATAGTTCACACTTGAAATTTGAAATTGGTTATACAATACTTTTTATTCATTCATATAAGTTCAAAAACATTTTTTTAAACTTGTAATGGATGACTCTTGATGTTAACAGATTTTTTTCAAATATTAAAGTTATTTAATTTAATTAAATTAATTCGATTTAGTTTTATTTGGGAGAAAAACATTTCACAAAAGGGGCAATGTATGCAATTTAGTTACTGTATTTCGTCCCATTTAGCTTAAAATGCAATGTATGCAATATAGTTACTGTATTTCGTCCCATTTAGCTTAAAATAAGTGATATTATAAGATTTTATGGAACAGCTGATTTTGTTACAGGTTATGTGGTGGAACAGCTGTTTTTACGCATAGGCTATATTACTTCATTTATAATAATTATATTGGGGTACAAAGTAGGTCGCCTCCACGCGGTGTACCCTGGGTAATGCTACATGAACTACCGCTCTTCGTCTATAACGGGCGTTGGCTGAAGTAAGTAAGTAAGTCATATTAATTATAATTATTTGACACAAAGTGACTAAAATGAAATTTCTCTATGTTGATCTAAGTAGAATTAACTTTAAAACATTTTTGTTTATATTACTTGATTTTACGTTGATCGAAGGAAAACGTACCACACTAGCCACGTAATTTCAAGTTTTGTTCTTCAAAATCGTATTTTTCTCTTTCTGCTGTCTCTTTCAATGAATATTCCGTATGTTCTGATAGGTTTTAACTAAGTGTAGTAATTTAGTGATTTAAGATCTCTTCAAAAGCACCAACTTCCACATAAAACAAGCCCATTTTGAAAAAATAGAAAATGAGCCATATGGTTTTCACTCCAGCGTTAGTGAAAATCAAAGGATGAACGAATTTATAGGAACTTTAGCCTTGAGAGAATTTGAAACGTATAAGACACGAGACAGAGCAAGAGACGTAAAATGCGTAGGAGAGAGGTTCGCCGACTAATGGACAAAGAAGGCCCCTCTGCCGCATCTATGCACAATGGTGCACATGACACAGTGGTTGTGACGGAGCAATACATATAGCAGCGAGATTCAACTATCCCTAAGTTTGCAGCCACTCTGTCACTCTAAATGTCAATTTGTCTCTTGCTACGTTCCGCGCTTTATATTAGAGTGAGGCATTTCAGGGAAGGTCAATAGTTTGTACAACAGCCGCACTTGTCGGGGTATAATCTCTCCCAGAATGGAAGTACCGAGTACAAATCAAATAAGGCGGACTGAAATGGGGGATAACACGCAGCTTATTTGCATTGTTACTAATCAGCGGTCAACCAATACTTGGTCGAATCCAGTAGTAGACAAAGAATTTTGTTTGATGGTTTATTTGCATTTTATATTTAAAAACCAGTAATATAAGCAAATTATTTTTTAAAGTATTTTCCTACTGACGTCTACATTTTTTTTTTAATTTGAGTTGCTTTTTCATTATTAATTTCAATTAACATAAATATGTATATACATATGACAGAATCACAATATTAAGTG
Source organism: Prosapia bicincta (assembly GCA_036971475.1). Lineage (NCBI taxonomy): Eukaryota > Metazoa > Arthropoda > Insecta > Hemiptera > Cercopidae > Prosapia > Prosapia bicincta. Next base: position 313,955,307 of record JBAIZL010000001.1, on the reverse strand, counting down.
GCAAAATAAAAAGCGAATTTCCATACAAATAGCCATTTTTCTCTTTGTACAGCATATATGGTATTGGACGATTATTGTTGTTTGTTACTATTTATTCACTTCCTATTTTTTTGTTTCTAATTTATGAAGCTGATGGAGGTCTATAACTTCTCATTCGATCCATCTATTGTAATGCTTCATTATTGCAAAAAAAACCTTTCTCTTTTAATTTCATATACATCTTTAAGTAACTGATTTCTAGCTATTGGTAAGTTAGCTCAGTGCTAAAGTGCAGGATTTTAAACATGTAGATCTTTAACTCGAATCCGACCGGGACATCAGGTTTTTTAAATTTAATTTACAGAATAAATATTTCAAAGTGTATTAACATAAATTGTCTACAACTATGGGTTAAAAAAATCTGTTTGAATTTGATTGGATGAATAAAAATGTATTTTATTAACAATTTAAAATTTGTGTGTGTGTTCGCGCGCGCGCCGTGCGCACGCGTGCGTGTCTGTGTGTGTGTGTAAGGAGAATGTGAGCTAATAAAACTAATTGGATAATTATAATAAATGTAAATTGTGTGTTAATGGAAAACAAGAATACTTAGTAGACCCCAAAGAATATTTTAGGTGACTTGTGTGAATTTAATACAGTATTTGAAAAACATATCATTAATTTAATGTGTGTTATTGAAACTTTTTATGCCAGAGTTACAACAAGATATTTACAGCAATCTTACAAAATAAAAGTTCAAGATTCAGTTACTATTCCAATTAAATAAGGCTGAATAATTTAACTGATTAGAAGTAAAAGAGGCCTCCTATACGTCTGGAAACGTGACAACTCAGTCCATGACAGATGACGGGATCTAAATGTCAATAAATGAAACGATTTTATCAACAGAATTTAATTACCGGCGATTAACTGAGCAGCGTATTCTGGTTTATATTTAGAGAAGACATTCCTTTTATCACTGTTTCAAGGCCAATGTTTGGGGGGGAGGTGCTATAAAGACACCATTGTAAGGCGAGAAAGGAATATCGTTGTATCAGTATTTGTACAGACTCCAAACCTAACCAGATGTCTGTCTTACCTAGCGGAAGCAATGAACGCCGTTAAATTAAACAAGGCGTTAAGTATGCTATGTGCATTGGTAATGCGTTCCACGTAAGCATGTAGTATGAAAATATATAAATTATTCTTAGATTCCAGGTATTCGATGTAGGGAGTCTGCTATTATATAGAAGTAATAAAGCAGTAGATGAATTAAATACGCTGGCGTGATAAAAGCAGATTCGAATTTCATCGCCAATCCAGCCTTTACAAGTTATATTCTTTAATAAAATCATCTGCCCAACACGGAGGGAGATTGAGGGTCAACCCATTCTCAGAAAGATTATATATTTTTTATCTTTTTATTAGCTTACACTCTCCCGATATATATCTTGTACAAATTTTCAATCGTTGATAAAATACGTTTTTATTCATCCAATCGAGTTCAAAAACATTTTTTTTAAAGCTATAGTGGATGCCAATTGATGTCAATACAGTTTTTCAAATATGTTTTCAATAATTATATTAAAACATTTTTGGAGTACAGCCGGATTCGAACTGAGAATCTTCATGTTCGAAGTCTAATGCGCCTTGATACTGCGCCACTTTATAATACTAAAAATATATTTATCAAAGATGTATATGAATTTTTCCCCTATCTGGTTGTCGTCGAGACCTTCATTGTACAACCTTAAACGGTTCTTGAATTTTGTAGTCCATTACGTTCGGTAAAACTTAATTAATAACTTTTACATTATTTTATGACTATCCGGACTTTAAACTTTGTAAAAACTTTATAAATTTACAAAATTTAAAGTTCGGATAGTCATGTAAAAGTGATTACTTAAACTGTTGCCATGGTTACCACACAATATCATAAATAGTGATCTAGCGTAACTGAAATATATTTTTTCCTTGTTTACCTCGGTAGGAATTTACTTGCATTTTTTTTTATATTACTTGTTAGTCTTTTATAAGCAAAAAATTCATTTTTAATTTGGGGGTTTTTAATTAAATTTATTATTGATAGAAGCATATTGAAAATTTTATAAGGGGATTCAATTATTATAATTTCAAAATAGTTTTCATATAAAACGAGTTGACAGGCCTAGCAATGTCAATAAATATAACGTTACGCTATCTTGAAAAAGATTCCCGTCGTTTAGTGATGACTAAATATTAGAGAAACTTGAAAGAGCGCCTATGAACTGGGTATGGCTTACATCTTCCGGAGAAGTTCCTAACGACCTCCAAAGACCTCTTTTAGATACCATAAGTCTTTGTAGAAGTGTATGAAAGTAAATAAAGTACGTTTTACCACCTTGTTACTTCTCGCAAGCCTTCAACTTGATTTCCTAACTAAAATAAATACCCCTCCCCCTGTACATACATTTAAAATTTATTTTCATTGATTAAAGCAGGAATAAATTTAAATTGAGAATCAATGGAACTATCTTATTTAGTCCACGAGTATATACTGATTGTTTTAGAATGAAGTAAAGTGGCTTTTCATTTTCAACATTTACCAAGAAAATGATGAACATCTAACACCCCCAACCCCAAAAAAAGTTCTGGTTTCCGTATTGCTTACCATAATAGTCCTAAATTCAACAGTGCTCAGTGTTCAAAATTTTAATAAATTTACTTTGGATATTCTGGCCTCAACCAAGTTTATAATTCAATAATTTATACATATTTAAATTAATGCATAGCTTATAAAACCAGACGTTTAAATGCTAATTAATAGGGACAATTTCTTTTTACCATTAAGAGCAGTTGTATGGGTGTAAAAAAATACATTTTCCCTTATCTCCTATAGTAGAATTAAAATTAGAAAGGAATTTTGTCTTCAATTATAAACAATGAAGTGTATTGTTTTACTATGAACCACCTGTGATATTTTAAAACATCTTAATTACCATTACCTCTAGAAACTTTTTTTTAAATTTATTTATAATAAACTGCAACTAAGATAAATCCTATCTAGCAGCTTGCACCTCTAGAAACTGAACAAAAAATATGGCCGCTGTATAAATAAATCAAGAAGTAAATATTGTTATTTATTTTTAACAAAATGTAATTTAAATTTACAATTAATATCAATTCAAAATTCACAGCTGATTATAGCTTATACTTATGTGTATAACAATAACTAAAGTTAATACCTACTTACATCCTTAAACCCACAGATTAGGTATTCTCACAGATTAACGATAGGCCTATAAAAAGTATTACATCAGTACATTATAATAAGCGTTGTGTTTGACTGAATATTGTTTTTAATTTTTTCACTTAGTTTTTTAAGGGGATCAATTTAGATTATTTTTTATGTATGTTTAATGCTTTAAAATAATTGTTGAAGCTTCATTGATTAAAATCATCTACTCCGAACGGATCGCAGCTGTGTAATTAAAAAAGGAAACAAAGCTTGTGGACGTATTGGCATGCGAGTAAACAGTTAACGCTTCGTTAGTTACTAACTATAGCCCGTCCTCCGTGTGCCCTCTAAAACCCGTCAAGGTCAAACCATACCGGCGAGCGTTGAGCGCTGCACTGCACTGCAGTGATGTCGGCGCTCGATTCGTGTATTTTTAAAATGCCAACTGGATGTCCTTGGACTTTAAATAGAAACAAAGAAGGATAATGAATGGGGACCTGGACTGGGTCGGTGCGACGCAGTGCGTTCCCTAGTTTTAAGACGTTAAATTTAGAAACGTTTTAAAATATTCCAGATAAGACGCCGTTCTGTTGGTACTAGCATCGCAACCATTGAAATGATTTGATATAGTTGTTTGATATTTTTGTTGGAACAGATTAAATAATTTGAATTCATAATCGTACAAATTAGGCAAATGTTTTTTATTTTTCTTTCAATATAGGTTATACACATTTGTTAACTCTTTAAATGCAAAAGTTTCATTTATATAAACAATGAACGTATTGGGATGAAAGTAAATTATATTTGTAGATGAAGCACAAGCCTAATGAGAAGGAACAATTAAAATAAAAAATTATGGACGTAAAAACCAATCAATGAATTGTGAAAACATTTGGTTTTTAGTTCTTTTTACGTCATTTTTCAATAATGTTTTACAATTGTTATAAATTTGAAATACTATAGGCCACATTTATATGAATGTCATATTCTTTTTAATTAGTGTTAATTTTAGAGTATTTATAATTTTTGCATACAATTACACTAATAGCTATTATTTACTTCTTTTTGTAAGAAATAGATAAGACAAAGAAAAATAAAAACTTTAAAAATTGCTAAAAAATTATAGTTTTGTTTTATAAAACATTATCCTTTTTCATTTGTATAGAATTGCTACGAAACGAGTCTTTTGAAAGCCTTACATTAAATTTCGAGCATCTACAACTAAAATCAAACATCTCTTCCTTTGAAAGAAAACCGTTTACACACACAAACAAAAATTGTTGTATCTCTTCCTTTGAAAGAAAACCGTTTACACACACAAACAAAAATTGTTGTAAGTCAATTCCTAGTTAGGTCAACAAAGAAAATTTGTTTCAGTTACTTTTTAATAAGTAATTACAATCAATATAAATAAAGTAACATAACCTATGCGTTAAAACAGCTGTTCAACAACATAACCTATAACATAAAATTAGCTGTTTTATGAAATCATTTGTTATTACTTATTTTAAGTCAAATGGGAAGAAATAACTATATTGCATACCTTGCCCCTTATGTAATTTTATTTTCCACTTATGAAACTAAAAGTATATTTTTAAAACTGAATTCATTAATTAATACTTGAAAAAACTGTATTGACATCAAGTGGCTTCCACAAGTTGAAAACAAATTATTTGAACTTGACCGAATGAATAATAAATATTGCATTAACTATTGCAAATGTGTACAAGGTAAGAATAAGAAGTGTGCGAGCTAATATAAGGAACTGAAAAAAGAAAAGACTAAAACACGTCTCGCAACAACTTATCTCGTTCTTCCTACTCCAGTTTCAGACCGGATGCAAGTTAACATTTCAATGCAGGCCTACTTCCTGCGCAACAGAAACAGCTTTGCAACATATTAAGTAGACTGGAAGTAGGCCTTACGAGAAACCCGTAGCCTATGGCCGCTCTGAGATACTTAATTATTATGTCAGTAGATAAAGCCAAGCCTGCCGCTCCAGTCAAGTGACCTCATCGGGATTATCGGAGTCATTAAATCGAAAAACAATTTTGTATCATCAATCAGAACTGGTGGAAGCGCTGTCAACGGTGGAAAATTTATTTACTTCTTATTTTTAACTTGTTTTTAACAACAAACTTTAATATATATAAGAATCTTTGTCATGAGCGACTAAGAATCAACGTAGGGTCGAAACTACATAAGGCAGAGTCTTGAAATTTTCAGGGTACATTTCGTTCATAACGTTGGTGAACAGTAAGAAAGGATTTTGCAAAATGTTGATTTTAAAATCTAAAAATTGCAAAATTTCTTGGAAAGTATACAAGCCCCGTATGAAATGCACAGAGAAAGTATAATTTCAGAAACTATGCCTGGTCTATAATTAGTATAACTTCTTACGAGAAAACAGCTATTCGATAATTATTATGAAGTATTATGTTTTAAAATTTATTAAATTAACATACAAGTGACAGTTTTAAATAGAGTGCCGGCGAAGCCCATTTAATAAGATATGTAGTAAATTAAAACTTGTGACAAATTTATGGTGATAAAATATAATGTACCTCCTAATGAGAAGTATAAATAATAATGAAATACAGGCAGCTATACATTTTTGTAATTGTAGCAACACTGATCACTTACGGATGTATAGGCCAAGCAGTCATTGAATTTTTAAGAGTACTAAAATGTAAAATTCTGACTATTATCCTTACAATAAGTGTAATCTCTCTCTCTCTCTCTCTCTCTCTCTCTCTCTCTCTCTCTCTATATATATATATATATATATATATATATATATATATATATATATATATATATATATATATATATATATATGATGAAATGTTACTATCTGGAGTACATCCGTTCATTCTGCTGTCCATAAATTCGCAGTTCCGACGTTTCGCTAGAATCTCATCCAGCATTGACGAGGTGAACCCAACAACAGTAGAAGAGCGAGTCTCTTCTACTGTTGTTGGGTTCACCTCGTCAATGCTGGATGAGATTCTAGCGAAACGTCGGAACTGCGAATTTATGGACTGCAGAATGAACGGATGTACTCCAGATAGTAACATTTCATCATATTTTTCCATCCGTGAAGGAATACGTATCAGCATATATATATATATATATATATATATATATATATATATATATATATATATATATATAAACATATATGTATATATTTTTAACTTTGCAACACTGTTTTCTTGTATTCATTTATCACTTACACTATATGTACTTGAACAAGAATTTTACTTGGTGTTTATTATATGCAAGTTAACTTTCGAAGACTTTAATTACGTGTCTTCATTTTCGAGCATCAACTGAGACTGAGTACTTGTAGCGGATTTCCGTTGTCACGTGTTATACCCCGGTATTATTCTATTTTCTGATTCAGTGCACTGTGGGAAAGGTTTTAGTTTGTCTTGGGGGTGTATATATTCCATAAAACATTGTACTTGTTAAATATTTATTTATTAATGTATAAACATTTCGACAACAAGAATAATTATAAAACAATATGCTTGAAGCTTCGTTGAAATATGTTGCACAGCTAGTGGGTATAAGCATTTTGTAAACCAGCAATTATGTGTAAGATGACAGAGCGTGAGAAGGGAACAGGTTCTATATATCTATAGGCAAGTATACTGTATTATAGACTACTGTTACAGATTAGACTACTGTATGAGGTCAGTGGGAAAGGTCTTTTAAAACGAGTATCCAAAATGCTTAGAACGATTATGACGCGGACTCCAAAAACGAGATCTAGCAGACAGGTAAATTTAGGAGGTGCAATTCCACATAAAGGGGAGAGGTCATGATCTCCTTATGTAGTTCCCAAAATAGAAATTTTTGGAAAACCTAAATCCCAAAACCAGAAACGTGGGAAAAATTTTAAAAAAGTATTGACTGGTCGGGACGTTAGAAGGAAAAAAGACCATTATTGGTTCAAATGAGGAAAAATTCATTGGTGTCCGAGAGCGGGAGAAAGGGAACCAATAATAACGATGAGCATGAAGGAAAGAGGCTGTCTTAGAAGAAAGAAAGAAAAAGAGAAAGAGAAAGAACGAGAGTCACGATCTGGAAGTCAATGGTGTAGGTGGCGGTAGAATCGTTAAGTTGTGAACGTTGCAAGATCCAAAGGAAACAATCTGCCGACCATTAAATGAAGGAAGACGTTATTACCATCATCTTGAAAACAAAGCGGACGACGCCGGACCTGAACCAGTTCACGAGAAAAATCAAATTTAATTAAATAATATTTTACCAATTATTTAAATTCATTTTTTTTAATTTTCGAAGACAACAGAGTATAGGCATAGGCATGTACTGTCATTACTAACAAAATAATCTATAGACGATTTTTAAGAATACAACATAAACGAATATGTGAGTAACAATGCTTGTAAAGAAAATGAATAATGATAAACAAAATTAACAAATCACAGGAGACTTAAATAAAGTGCTGATTCGGCATGAAATCTAGTCGTTACATAGAAGTGGAAACAATAATATTTTCAAATTTGAATTTTAAAAAGACTTAGAGAATGTTAGAATAAACATAGTTAACTGGTGATAGAAACTGTGGCTAAAAACTCATGAACAAATCAAGTTGAATTCTGTGCTTGCGTTTTCAAGAAAAAATATCTATAGAAGGGTTTACGGGAATATAAGTTAACGAGTATACATAACGAAAAAAATGAGAAAGGTTTTTAGAAAGTAAACCGCTGAAGATTCGGGAGGGATTAGGCTAAGGGCGATGAAATCTGTTCATTACGAAAAAGTGCAACCATTATTGACTTATTACACTTTTGCTATTACTTGAGACCAGACTTTTTGTTAACTAAAAGTTGTTAAATTGTTAACTTACACTTGGAGGAATCGTTTTCGTCTTACGACTTCTTCAGCCTGGTATTTTTGCCGCTAGGAATGCTGCAGTTATGCTTCCTCGGTACCATTATTTTGAAAGTTAGAAGTGATGTGATCGAATAGTATATGGTACCGAGGAAGCACAACTGCAGCATTCCTAGCGGCAAAAATACGAATCTGAAGAAGTCGTAAGACGAAAACGTTTCCTCCAAGTGTAAGTTAACAATTTAACAACTTTTAGTTAACAAAAAGTCTTTTCGCAAGTAATAGCAAAATTGTAAGTATTTAATAACCAGCTCGTCATGAACAGCAACAAGATTTCGACATAATTATGATTTAGAAATCTGAAGTTGAAGAAGATTAAAAGAGTGTGAGATGAATCATAGAGTCAACAAAATTAAGTGACAATAGAAAAGGTGAATAAATATGACGAGAATCAATGATGATGGTTAAGAAAAAGACAACTGTACTATGCGTCTGTTAAAGTAGAAAATGTCTGTTCATTGAAGAAAACGAGCATAGACAATTGGTAAACATACTGTATCCCATGACTTGGCAATGAATAGAAGGGAGTTTTCTCTCAATAAATCACGAAAGTGGACAAAATAAACTGAATGAACAAAACCACACAATACAAAACAAAAAATGAAGCTAGACAAAACAAAATTATCAAACAAAACAAGCAATAAAACTTGAAGAAAGAAAACAAACGCAAAAAACGAGCTGTACGAGAAGCAGTAAAAGGCGGGACGTTGAGTTGAGGCCGGCTGCACTTCACCGAGCTGCATAGTAACCAGTAACCCAGACGAGTCTCCTCTACATGACCTTGTGTACTGTGGAGTGTTAGTCATAGCAATTACTTTAATCATTTGGTCTGGCCGACTGTCCGTCCGTTTCCTGTCTGACAGCTTCCTCTAAGGATCCCTAATCAGATTCCAAGGACAATCATAGAAAACATCTGATGTGTTGCATTTAGAATAAAATGTATTCTATTCCTTCCGCTTGTTCACGCACTCCTTCATATATCTTGTTCAAGTCTTTAATCGTTAATAAAATACTTTTTATTCCTCCATTCCAGTTCAAATATATATTTTTCTTTAATTTGTAGTGGACGACACTTGATGTTATTGACATTTTTCCAAATGTTAATCAATTCATTAAATGTAATTAATTGATTTTATATTATTATGTCCTTTCTTTTTGTCAATTCCTTCTATTAGCTCACACTCTCTTTATACTTATCTAGTACACATTTTCAATAGTTAATAAAATACTTTTTATTCATCAACTCCAATTCAAAAACATTTTTTTTTAATTTGTAGTGGATGACACTTGATGTTAATAATTTTTGTTCAATGTAATAAATTGATTTTATTTAAATATGCTCTTTCTTTTTGTCAATTCCTTCTATTAGCTCACACTTTCCTTATTGTACACACTTTCAGTAGTTAATTAAATACTTTTTATTCATTTCACCCAAGTTTAAATAATTATTTTTAACTTGTAATGGAAGGTACTTGATGTTAGTACAGTTATTCAAACATTAATGTATTAAATACATTTAATAATGAATTAATTTTAGCTTTAAATGGGAAAAAAACTTTTCACAAAAGGGGCACGGCAGCAATAGTTATTTCGTCCCTATTGGCTTAAAATAAGTGATCCCATATTATTTCATAAAACTCATTTTATGTTATAGGTTATGTGCTAGAACAGCTGTTTTAACTCACAGCTTATGTTACTTTATTTATATATTTATATTAATGGAAATTATTTAATAAAAAGTAGGTAAAATAAAATTTATCTTTGTTGACCTAAGTAGGAATTTACTTTAAAATGGTTTTGTTTATATAACTTGTTTATTATCACGTTGATTACAGCGTTTGGGAACACAATGTGCACGCTTAAATGGTATTAGCCCGTGTATGGGAGAAGGGTAATGTAAACAAGTTAAATTCGTAGAGATTATAAGCCTCGTAAGTTTATTTAATTCGCTCAATTAATTGCATTTTCGAGTCAGAGGCTTGTTTTAATTGAACATAACTTTGATACGTGGTGTGTGTATGTGTGCGTGTGGGTGTGCGTGTGTTTCGCTTTAGACAAAATTAGAGCAGGGAATGGAAATAGATGGGGATTATGCATGGATATGGTCTACTAATATGCATGGAATTAGTAGAACATTTATCAGAGTTGCAGAGCAATACCCCCCTAAGTCTAAGGCCCGGCGCACATGAGCTTGAAAGTAATCGGGACGCAGAGATAGTTTTCAAGCTGATAGGCAGAAGTACATTGGGAGTAATGGGGCAACGCACATGGGACGCAGATAGCTATCGGATAGCCTCGGCCTATCTCGATAGGTATCTGGACTGACGCAGGTTTCTCCTCCTATCTTGGTGTCAATTCTATCGCCAGCGTTCCACAAGTACACAGTTGGTAATGGGACAGCGCACATGCACCGCAGCTTACTTTCTATCTGTGCCATTTTATCAGGGAAGTTTTCGATAATATAATTACTAATTTCATATTATTTATATGTTTAACTTTAAATATGATTGAATAACCAATTGTAACATTATTATTCATTAAGGTTGATAATTTGTTATTAATATCAATGATGATTTATAGTTTTAAATATTAATCTTTAATAGTTACTAATCATTTTATTTAATATCATATATATATATATATATATATATATATATATATATATATATATATATATTTATTTATTTATTTATTTATTTATTTATTTATTTATTTATATTTAGTAATTAAATTTATCGGACATGGAGAGTGAAGATTTGGACGTGGATGTAGAATTGTTTATAGAAGAAATTAAACAACGATGGACAATATGGGATTCATTGCCTCTTATTGCATCACTGATTCTTGCAGCCAATTCATTAAACGATCGAGTAGACATTCGAAAATAATTAAAGGATTTATGTTCATCTTCCCTTAAATCAATTATAACAGTCTTGAACCCACCTTTTAAATATCTCTCATTATTAAATGGGCGAATCCAATATCATCTTCTTTTACTTTCCCTTTCACTAATGTATTTGTACACTAAGAACGAAAACACTACTTTCTTCTTGTAAACTTGCACTTGTTTATGATCCATCTCGTAGGAGAAACAACATAAGAGTGAAGCCAGTCCCCAACATGGAAAATAACTATAAAAAAGACAGGCTTGAAATGACGCGCGCTTACTTTCTATCTCATGTGCGCTGAAACTCCGATAGGTATCAGATAGAAAACTATCTCGGCTTCCCGATTACTTTCAAGCTCATGTACGCCGGGCCTAAGCTTGCGAAGGTAATGGCTCTAATAGGCAGCATCGGCCTGCTAATAGGCCTCCTATTTAAGCACCAATTCTCATTTAACAAGATATAAAAAATCTGAAATTTCACAAACGTCAAGCGAAAAGAATGATGGGAATTCGCATCATTCAATGTTTCTACCCTCTCGGTACAAAACCGCCTTTCAATCAAACTTCTCCCCCTCCCGAAAACGAGATTTTTGATCTGAACCTGGCTTGTTCCGGCAGAGCTAATTTCCTCTCCTAAACTTTACCCCGTCCCGTGAAACTGTCATACTATCACACGCTATCAGATGAATGGCTCACTGTACTTTTAATTAACTCTTTGGCAAAAAAAATATGTTCTAACTGGGAGATGTGATTTATTTGAGCGTGAAGCCGCGGTTTTTGATTCACTCTGATATTGACCATGTGTTGATGCCGATAAAATGGTTGCAACTCCCAGGATTTATCTTCGGTTTCCAGATGGCAGCAGCGTTGCGTGGAGGCACTCATAAATATTTCCACTCTCAAAAAAAATGCTTCATCATATTCGTATTTAAGTACACTTCCTTCTCTCTCTCTCAATCTCTCTCTCTCTCCCTCTGCCTCTCTCTCACTCTCTCTCTCTCTCTCTCTCTCTCACACACACACACACACACACACACACAATTATAAAATTGCGCGAAATATGCTATATAAATAATACAAATAATATAATTCCTGGTTCACCACCACCGACACCCGTTATCTATTCCTTATTATTGTTACCATTATCTTTGCAATATAATCTATCTTTCTAATAAGATCGCCCGTTTAATACAGTTTAGCAATGTGTTACTACTATTATCATTTAATAATATGTTTTGATCCTTTAGCAGGCTCTCTACCACATGACTGCAGCACTAACATGTGGCGACTGAATTACCGGGTAAAAGTCATCGCCTTGCCTACTTCTTTCCCGTTTGATACATTTCAGCTGTTGCTGTTACTAAACAGTGGAATTGATACAAGTAACTGTGGAACCTATTACGTTTTTCATTCTATTCAAACTATCCTCTTTAGACGTTTACAATTTGACAGAAAAATACGCTTTCTATCTCTTACGTCGTTGTCATGTTTTATATTACTGTGGCGTTACGATGTACCTCAGATACAGTATTTAAATTTTATTTTGGTATATGCTTGTGCTTTTTCAGCCTATTTACACAAAAATCATTTTTTTTTTAAAGTTTGGTCTACCTAAATGTTTTTTTTTCAGAAATCGTCCAAGCGTTTAGTTTCTAAAGCTTTGTCCACAACATTAGACAAAGTCGAGCGTTTGTCTATAGAAATGTCTAAGGGATGTCTCTAGACACTGTATCTAGACATTTTAGAGACTTTGTTGCGTATACACACTTGTTGGTTAATTGCTAGACATGGCTGACCTTGGAATCGCTTTTTGCACTGTTATAATTTTGAATAATGAAAATAGCGGACTAGAACGTTGGTGGAGGCGTAAAAATTTTGCAAAGGGACTTAGTTTTGGTTGAAAAGGTTGCAAGGAGAAATATTGAGAAAAGAAGAGAATATCTCTAAATACACATTTAGAGAAATCATTCTGCCATACAAGCATTCTCCTCATGGATATTTTTCCCATCCAATCCCCCACGGATATATCATATTTTTCGGTCAGTTCTTCCATCAGCTTTCTTTTTTTACTGTAATTTTTATAATCGGTATTTGTAACTTTCCACAAACAATTTGCACAATGAAAATCTATGGAAAACAAAACGTTTTCCGTAGGTCAATATTTAAATAATAAATACAATCGGAAAGAAAACTTGAGCGAGATAAACAAAAGCAATTATTCCTCACGGCTCACTGATAAGAACTGGCAACAACGTCTCGTCACACGTCCACACTTCGAAACGTTGCGCAACAGTGTCTAAGAATGGTCTAGTCTCCCATCTGAGCTGTTGCAGAAACATGGCTATAGACACGGACTTTGTCTCGCAATTGTCTGTAGACAATCGCTCGTTTGTATCTAGACATTGTCTAGACCGAAATCGTTCGACTTTGTCTAATAATGTGGACAAGGCTTCATCCTTATTCAGTTTCCTCGCAATCTGATAATTTCGTAATTGTTAGAGACAGCCTCTGTAACCCTACGATACAATGATGGATGTAATTGTTAGAGTCAGCCTCTGTAACCCTATGATACAATGATGGATGTAATTGTTAGAGTCAGCTTCTGTAACCCTGATACAATGATGGATGTAATTGTTAAGAGTCAGCTTCTGTAACTCTGATACAATGATGGATATAATTGTTAGAGTCAGCTTCTGTAGCCCTGATACAATGATGGATGTAATTGTTAAGAGTCAGACTCTGTAACCCTATGATACAATGATGGATGTAATTATTAAGAGACAGACTCTGTAACCCTATGATACAATGATGGCTGTAATTGTTAGAGTCAGCTTCTGTAACCCTGATACAATGATGGATGTAAATGTTAAGAGTCAGACTCTGTAACCCTATAATACAATGATGGATGTAATTGTTAGAGTCAGCTTCTGTAACCGTGATACAATGATGGATGTAATTGCTAGAGTCAGCCTCTGTAACCCTGATACAATCATGGATGTAATTGTTAGAGTCAGCCTCTGTAACCCTGATACAATCATGGATGTAATTGTTAAGAGTCGGCTTCTGTAACCCTGATACAATGATGGATATAATTGTTAGAGTCAGCTTCTGTAACCCTGATACAATGATCGATGTAATTGTTAGAGTTAGCCTCTGTAACCCTGATACAATGATGCATGTAATTGTTAGAGTCGAGTCAGCCTCTGTAACCCTGATACAATCATGGATGTAATTGTTATAGTCAGCCTCTGTAACCCTGATACAATGATGGATGTACTTGTTAGTCAGCCTCTGGAACCCTATGATACAATGATGGATGTAATTGTTATAGTCAGCCTCTGTAACCCTGATACAATGATGGATGTAATTGTCAGTCAGACTCTGTAATCCTATGATACAATGATGGATGTAATTGTTAGAGTCAGCCTCTGTAACCATATGATACAATGATAGAAGTAATTGTTAGAGAAAGCCTCTGCAACCCTGATACAATGATGGATGTACTTGTTTGAGTCAGCTTCTCTATCCCTATAATACAATGATGGATGTAATTGTTAGTCAGATTCTGTAATCGTATAATACAATGATGGATGTAATTGTTAGAGTCAGCCTCTGTAACCATATGATACAATGATAGAAGTAATTGTTAGAGAAAGCCTTTGCAACCCTGATACAATGATGGATGTACTTGTTTGAGTCAGCTTCTCTATCCCTATAATACAATGATGGATGTAATTGTTAGTCAGATTCTGTAATCCTATAATACAATGATGGATGTAATTGCTAGTCAGTCTCTGTAACCCTTCGATACAATGATGGATATAATTGTTAGTCAGCCTCTGTAACCCTCTGATACAATGATGGATGTAATTGTCAGTCAGACTCTGTAATCCTATGATACAATGATGGATGTAATTGTTAGAGTCAGCCTCTGTAACCATATGATACAATGATAGAAGTAATTGTTAGAGAAAGCCTTTGCAACCCTGATACAATGATGGATGTACTTGTTTGAGTCAGCTTCTCTATCCCTATAATACAATGATGGATGTAATTGTTAGTCAGATTCTGTAATCCTATAATACAATGATGGATGTAATTGCTAGTCAGTCTCTGTAACCCTTCGATACAATGATGGATATAATTGTTAGTCAGCCTCTGTAACCCTCTGATACAATGATGGATGTAGATGTTGCTTGTTCTGTGTCTTGTGTCAACGTCATACTCTTCGGGTGCCAAAGTAACACTTTTCAAAGGTTCTGATTGTAAAAAGAAACACTCAATATAGGATCAGGTGGGACTGTAATATTCAAAAGCCAACCACGAACAAAATTCATTGTCAAAAACGTTCCTCTGACATTTCCGCCGGGGGGTGGGGGGTTTAGGTACATCATACTTATTTAATTGAATTTCGGAAGGACGAAGTAAGGGGCCGTATTAATGTGGGTACATAACTCGATTACTGATTAACAACCCGCTCCCTTCAGTGGACTCGCCGTGTTTAAAAGCTTTCTCTACTCTTGACCCGATTTTGGAAATTGGCTTGTCAGGAGGTAAAAGGATTTCCAGATAACACCCGTCCGCTTATTTTAGGACAAGTGAGGATGTTATTAATTGACACAAAGTGTATCAGGGCTTTATTCAAGGTACTGTAAAGGCCCGTAGAGTGGTGTCTCTGTGAAACCTTTCGTATCTATTAACACGAGAATGTGGATCCAACAGAGATTGTTTTATGGATAAAACTCCGTTTTTTCTCCAAACTATCTTCAGTTATTTAAAACGATTACTACTATTATCGAGCAACATCAGAAAAATTGTTCTTGAAAAATCTTCGATTCGGCGCCATGATAATAGTCACGATCTAACACACCTGTATACAATAGTTTACTCTCTCTCTCTCTTTCTTACACACACACACACACACACACACACAATTTTGTTTTCTTTTTTCTCTCTCTAACACACACACACACACACACACACTCACTCTCTCTCTCTCTCTCTCTCTCTCTCTCTTTCACTCTCTGTCTGTCTCTCTCTCTCTCTGTCTCTCTCTTACACACACACACACACACACACACACACACACACACATACACAATTTTGTTTATTTTTTCTCTCTCTTACACACACACAATTTTGTTTTCTCTCTCTTTAACACTCACGCACGCACGCGCACGCACGCACACACACAGTATATACATAATCGATAATCCTACGATTTAGGTTAATTGTAACCTACTACTACAGTAGTAGCCAAGCACTGAGGAAAGCGACTTCGTCGCTGAAACTAGTATGTTTTGTGTGTTTATTAAAGACTAATTTTTGTGAGATTTTGAGTCCATTACTTTGACTTTTACCTTTGTGAATAGTTCTCACTAGCTAAGCTCTAAGTAACTAAATTGTAACAAACTTTTTGTAATTGTATATTACATATAATTAGGCTATTATTTTGGGTATAGTGGTATTTTGGCCTTAATTGGGCTAACTATTTTAATAATTTGTTTTGGCATTTAACGATATTAATAATTTACCCTCCATCACTCACTACCAAGGTAGGTAATTTCTTTTATTCAACTCTCTCTCTCTCTCTCTCTCTCTCTCTCTCTCTCTCTCTCTCTCTCTCTTTACGGATTTCCCATATCTGTCATACTCCAACCTATAATTTTAAAATTTTAAAAGTATTTTTTTCACTACGAAACTAAAACGAAATTTAAATTATTTTATCGAAAAATCATACAAAATTGACTGCTACGATTTATAAAATTTAGCTTCCACTCTTTAACTTGAAATTTATACACGTTTGTATTTTTCTAACCTAAACGTAAAACCATTAAGTGCAATATGAATATACTGTCTTTCACTCTCCGAACTTGATTTATTCTAGTCAACCGCATTTCAGAACCCCTCGTTTGTAGAACTGGGAAAAAACACGACCCTCACACAGAGAGGTTCTTGAAGAATGAGTCACTTCGTGAGTCATTAAAATGCGACGTTCGGCGTCGGGACGCTGTAAAGGTGTTTTTATCACTGCTATGAACAGGCTTGCCAACTTGGCCGCTACGAGAAGCGGAAACATAATCGTGAAATGAGAGTAAACACGCGCCAATGCTCTAGCAACGTTATAGTCTCTAAACAGGTCTATTATCCACGCAGAGGGGCCCAGACGAAATGAATTATCTACGTCGATAAAAGTGAAACGTATGTTTTTGTTTTGGAGAAGTTGTTTTATAAATGCGGTTCCAATCGAAATAGCGTGCCAAATTATTTAAGGGTCTTGTGGTATTTTACTGGATTTGGATAAATTTTCAAAATTATTAAAAAAAGACTTTTTGTAGATTTAAGATTACCCGCCATTATGACACTGTTCCCTACGAAGGACAGAAACATAGGTAGGATTAGGTAGATACATAGACATAATATCTATCTACACAGAATGTAGTATGTATCTACATAGAAAGTTCAGGATATGGAGAAGGCATGGCAATACGTCTGCCAGCTCGCAAATCTGAAGCAGAGCTTCAGATGATAATGGTCTACGTGTTACAATCCTTTGTAATAGAGATAAAGAAGAAGACATCGAATTAGGTCTAAGGAGATGACGATCTGATCCTAATCATTCCAGGGTCCTGGGAATAGGAGACACTTAAGCCATCGCGACAGGCTTATCTAAATAGACTTGCTAGCAAAGCGGGGGGGGGGGGAGGGAAGTGTCTCCCGATAGGAATAGGGGCCCCGCGTACCAGTTGGTAGAACCTTAATATGATGCTCCAATTAAAACATAAATAACAGGAGCAGAGGCGACTTCAGGACTTTTTTTGGGGGGTAGGCACTATTTAGGAGAGTCGTGACTACCGGAAGTGGGAGGAGTCCTAGTGCTCTCCCCCAGAAATTGTTTAAAATTTAAATGGTGTACTTACACTTTTGCTATTACTTGTAAAAAAACCACTAGTTACTGATATTTTCAGCTGACGCGTTTCGCACTAGGTCAGTGCATTATTCAGTGCTGTGAGTCACAGATAAGACTGTTGCTCAGGTGTGTTGTGTTGGCGTGAGTCTGTGGTGTGTTATTGTTCATATAGTAGTTGTTAATTATGTGCTCAAATATAGTGTTTTATTGTGAGTGTGTTTTGTCATTTAGAATGTGTTGTGGATAGTATTTATGGTGTTTCTTTTTTATATGCTTGTCGCTTTTTTTGATGTAGTGTACGATTTTTAGATTGGTGTCTATATTAGTCTGTGAGTAAGTCATAGACACTAATCTAAAAATCCTACAGTACATAAAAAAAGCAACAAACTTAACCCAATAGAAAACTACGAGCTATACAAACACCACAAAAACCATCCACAACACATTCTAAATGACAAAACACACTCACAATCAAATACTATATTTGAACACATAATTAACAACTAGTCTATGAACAATAACACACCACAGACTCACACCAACACAACACACCTGAGCAACAGTCTTATCTGTGACTCACAGCACTGAATAATGCGCTGACCTAGTGCGAAACGCGTCAGCAGAAAATATCAGTAACTAGTGGTTTTTTTACAAGTAATAGCAAAAGTGTAAGTACACCATTTAAATTTTAAACAATTTCTGGGGGAGGGCACTAGGACTCCTCCCACTTCCGGTAGTCACGACTCTCCTAAATAGTGCCCGCTGAAAATATCAGTAAGTAGCAGGATTTTGCCAAGTTAATACCAAAAATGAAATTATAAAAAAACTTTAAGATGTACAACACAAAAACTGCAAGTTTTAAATGGTGTGTTTGAGAGCATTTTTACTTTCAGGGACAATAGATATAAAAAGCTAAAATAAAGCGCGATTATTTCCTATTTTATTAATGCTTGGTCGATTCTAAATTTTGCTGTATTATGAGCAATTCTTCTGATCTTAAATATATTCCATACCTCTGATTAAATAATTGACAATTAGGAAAGATTTTAACAAATAAATATAAAAAAAAAGCTACTGAGCAGGAGCCAATACAAATTATCTTCCTATAACATTTTACACACGTATTATACACATCTGAACGATGTTTTATACCAATAGTAGCGACGCTGTATGTTTAGAATACACACACGAGAATTCAGTCTTAAAAAACTAGCAGGAAACAGGTGAACGTTACGTGCGAATGTGTTTACGTGGGCAAAGCAACAAGTGTTTCCAGACGCTGTTTTCAACCCCAACCTTCATCCCTTCATCCCCCAGTGAACAATCACCTGCAGCTTTGACAGTCTTCACTTACCCTACTTAAAATATCGACAAATATTTCCGCTGAAAGTGACAGCTTTTTTTAAAAAAATATTAAAAAGCTCTAAGTATAGGCGTATGTAAAGGTTGACAGGAAAGAGTGACAGATTTAGATTTGAAATGTTAACAGACTTTTGGAGGAGAGAATGAATGCGTATATTACCGTGTCAAATACAGCTTTCCGGTTCCGTCCTTGACTATAACTTGTATCCACCGATATTAAATCTATGATTTCACACTTACAGCCTAATCAGTACAAGATTAGCTAATATCTTTATTTAATATCTATTAAAAATTTAAATAGCCTACACTATACATTAAAAAACAAGACGCAAGTAATCTTACAGTATTAAACAATTCATTCTGGTTAAAACTTATATCTATTATCATCATGGTGTCTTTTATAAAATAATTATTTAGCTATAACAACTCTATAATATACTACATTACTATATTACTACATTAGTATATACATTACTATAGTAACTATATTACAATTTACGCATATAATATTTGGTTAAAATAGATAGCATATCCAAACCAAATCAAATCGGTTGTAAAGTATAATAAAAATAGAACTTTATAGATGTAAAATGAACAAAAAGTTAAATAAAACATTAGGCCGAGTACCATAAAGTATATGTTAAACAAGTTATATACAAAAAATATGAATGGAAATTCCTACCGAAGCTGACAAAGAAAAATTTTATTTCCGTTACTCTAGAGCACTATTTATGAAATTGTATGGTAACCATGGCAACAGTTTGAGGCTGTATATGGAGGTTTCGACGACATTTCTAGATATTGGAAGTTGGCGCAGTGCCAAGACGCGCTAGGATTCGAAGCATGAAGATTCTCAGTTCGAATCCGGCTGGACCCCACAAATTTGATAATTTAATTATTGAATAAATATTTTTTTTAAACTGTAATAACATTAATTGTCGTCCACTATAGGTTGAAAACATGTAGTTGTACTTGATTATATGAATTAAAACGTATTTTATTAACGATTAAAAATTTCTACAAAATATATAGAAGGAGAGTGTGAGCTAATAGAAGGAATTTCATTTTGTTTATATAAATTGTCGTAAAGTCAAGAAATCAGTTACGTAATTGTAGAGAATCAGGTTTTCTCCTTTTTAATTTATATAATAAATTATTATTATTTTTGTAATGATCGCGTTTTAATTTTACTTTCAAAAATTTTAATTTTTACATTTTACAAAATAGTTGTCGGAAAAGTATTTTCTTAAATTTTTACCTGCTAAAACACAAAATGACGTAATTTTATTAAATAAGAAATCAAGTCATCACATATAATGAGTTACGCAAGGTTAAGCGTATCCCACTCGTTGGAGATATAAATGTTATCGTTTGTGAAATTTTTTTATAATAAAATTTATCATGACCTGATACTTTGTTGCCATGTTTTAATATAGTAAAATTTAGTGCCCTGTTTTATTAGGTTCGAGTTTTATTACTTTAAACTTTAAATAGTTTTGTTTGTCTCTGTACATTCGGGTTGTTTTATTTTTTTTAACCTGTGTTTATTGTTTTCGAAGCCAAATGAAGCTACTTGTTTCTTGTTTACAATGTGGGTTTGAGTAACATATGTGAAATGAAAAAAATCGGATGTAAATAGCTTGCGATGAAGTTTTTAAATACGTACGTGCACGGTACACGGTAGTTACATTTTACGGGTCGTAGCTTCGCTGATGTAGGTTAGCCTAAGTATAGCATTCAAAGAAAATTAATTTAATGTGTTTAAAGTTAATCACATATCACAGACCAATTCATGCTAACACCAATACACTCTACGTTTCGATTTTCTATCAGAAAATCTTTTTCAAGAGCTAAAAGTCGAGTTTTCATTCTTACTTCTGGCATTAACATTAAACACATTAAATCCTTAATAACAAAAAACATTAAATTTAGGTAAAAAATTAATTTAATCAACAAAAATGAAAAATTCACGTAAATCGCAGTGAGGAAGAGGATAAGAAGACATTGCGGAGTACATGTTGCTCCTACTCTCACTCTCTCTCTCTCTCTCTCTCTCTCTCTCTCTCTCTCTCTCTCTCTCTCTCTCTCCCCCCTTCTATTCACTGTCATTACCTCATGCACCAGAATTGTAGATACAATATGGCTAACTTAACATTTGAAACGAAATCCTGCTAACATTTCCCCCTTTATTCTCCCCCCAAAAAAAATAATAATATCTAATAAGCCAATAGCTGTTAAATATATCACTAGTTTTTGAAGCCAGAACTGAAGCTAATATGTTACAAAATATTTCCCATTGAACTCTTATAAAATAAGAATTTTAATAACCCTTTCTTAAATGAACCGTTACAGTGAAAAAGCAACAAGCCATTGTCCGTTATCTCCTGCAATTCGGAGCACCGCCAACTGATATGCTTCATGGCCATCGGGATCCAGAACTTGCAGATCTTGTCATCAGGACTTTTGGAGGAATCTGAACTTTTTGCACTTTGCACATCAATAGACACGGCAACAACAACAATCGTTGAAGTAAGGAAGTTGTCTTTATTTCAATAAAAATAAAATGTACACAGTTTTTATATTTATTACTATAAACATCCGACTTGTATCTATCTTATATTTGTGACTAAAAATACATTTTATTACATTCATTTGTAAAGCTGTAAAAGCAATAAGATTTTTTACCAACCATACTTTTTTTTCTATACTCGTGTATTAAACCACGCTTTATTACTCATAGTAAAATTTGCTTACCAATGACTTCCAAAAACAAATTATTAAATTAATTTTAGAACAGAATATTCGCGTTTGAATCCTTAGCTACAAAACTGCTCAACAAGGGGGTGGGGGGATACACAGTATCCTTCAATAGTTTGGGCTATTCTCTTCATTACAGAATCAAATTTAAGTTTGGATCTGATATAATCAAGGGTCAAACTTTAAGGTCTTGGGGTTGTAACCCATCTAAGTGGAATGTTGAAGATAAGGGTTGCATTCCTGTTACAAGTTATGCCAAACCATTTGTCCTCCGAGATTGGCTGGATCGCCGAGCAGATACTGAATAAATAGTTCGTCAAGTAGATATTATCAAAGATGATGGTTTCAACACGAAATGGACAGGTTTGATAATTGCTTTTTAGCAGTTACATTTATGTTGTTTAAGGGGTCTCTTTACAGACAATACCTAAATTTCACGACAATATCGCGTATCAATGATTTGAGTCGTACACAAGACTACAATATCGTTTCTAGTACAACTTCTACCGCTAGTAACTTCGCCTGTGATATGTGGCGGGGGTTCGTCGAAAGATACCTGTGACAATATGCTATTACTTGGAGTAAAAATAAATTGTCAACAATTTATCAATAAATAGTAAGAGCGTTCCATGTAACAGTGGTTCCTATAGTGAACTCGCGGCCACCTGGAGCGCCACATGCCAGTGTCTAAGAGCCACGAGAGGGCCCTAAGAGTTCACAGTTTAAATTAAAAACAAGAATTATAATTTTTTAAAGTCAATTTCTACTTAAACCTACAAAGAAAATTTTTATTTTAGTTTCTTTTTATTTTGTAATTACAATTAATATAAATATGTATATACATATGTCAGAATAACAATATTAAGTGGCAAATAACAATATTAAGCAAAATAGAAATATTTTAAGCAATATTATTGACAAAATAGAAAGCGAATTTCTATACAACTTTTCATTTTTCTTTCTATGCATGGTAATGAACTATTATGTTTGTTTCTTTCTATTTATACGCTTTCTTTTTTCGTCGCTTGCACTGGTTGTAGTTTCTTTTCGTATTGTCCGTTTGTGAAGCACGTTCGATACCGTTAATCCAGTTTGTTCATTTTTTTCTTTTCATTCATTTTTAATCTTAGAGCATTACTTATGATACTGTGTGGTAGCCATGGTAACAATATAAAGTTGTACACAATGATGATTTCGACGACAACCAGATGAGGGCATAAGAAAAATTCATATACATATTTGAGAAATATATTTCTAGCTGTGGGAAAGTTGGCTCGGTGCCAAGGCGAGAGACTTCGAACATAAAGATACCCAGCTCGAATCCGACCTAGACCTCCCAAATTATTATAATATTATTATTGAATAAATATTTGAAAAAACTGTATAAACATCAATTACAATTCACTATAGGTTGAATTGGACGAATAAAAACGTATTTTAGTAAAGCTTGAAAATTTGTACAAGATTTATATCAGGAGAGTGTGAGCTAACAGAAGGAATTTAATAATCCTAAATCCAATCAGGACCTAAAATTGTACGCATACTTTATTCATTTTTTTTTTTATATCTATAAAATATAGGCCTACCAGATACGTTTTTGTATTTTAGTAAAAAAAAACTATTAACTGATAAAACTTACTTTAAAACTTTACCACTAAATAATGTCCAATATTCTGCAAGGGCGTCTCCAGAAGGGAGTTATTGGTTTAAAAGGTTTGAGAACCACTGCCCAATAGCAATGAGCTGAATACCGATTAGCTGGTGACGTCACAGTCTCCTATCGTTCGTCTTACTAGTGGTAGGCTTTAGTGCGTGACAATATTTAAAATAATACCATTCGACGAAAATTGTGAGACATTTCATAATATAAGTGCTGCTAGTTTCCGATACAATCGGTTCAATAAACGTTGCACCTTGAGAAGTCATTAAAGTTTATCAATCTCTAAAACAATATGACCTTGACTTTTCAATGTCAAATAGATAAACAGAATTGTTTTCAGTGCACAAATACACAGCGACTTGATAACAAATGCCGAACAATGAAGTTCTCTTTATGGATAAATGTTTTTGTCGAATGAATTAAAAAAGTAATGTAAGGTTCCTAATAACTCAGGGCTAAATACCTGTTTCATATTTTTATTAAGATTATGAATGTGTTATTTCTTAAACTTGAAACCTACCTCCAAGTAAGGCTATACCGTGCATTATCCCCCCCCCCAAGTAAGCCCAATTCGTGTCATTATTCCCCCCAACCTCCAAGTAAGCCTACTTCGTCACATTACTCTCTCCAACCTCCTAAGCCTACTTCATCGAATTATTCTCCCCAACCTCCAAGGAAGCCTACTTCGTCACATTACTCTCTCCAACCTCCTAAGCCTACTTCATCGAATTATTCTCCCCAACCTCCAAGGAAGCCTACTTTGTGCCGTTATTCTCCCCTACCTTCAAGTAAGCCAACTTTTTTCATTTTCCTCCCCAACCTCCAAGGAAGCCTATTTCGTCATTATTCTCCCCAACCTCCAAAGAAGCCTATTTCGTCATTATTCTGCCCTACCTCTAAGTAAGCCTAATTCATGTTATTATTCTTCTCCTCTCTAAGTGTGCCTTCTTCGTCTCATTATTCTCCCTTACCTCCAAGGAAGCCTACTTCGTCCCATTATTCTCTCTTACCTTCAAGGAAGCCCATTTCGTCATTATTCTCCTCTACCTAAAGTAAGCCTACTTCATGTTATTATTCCCCCCTCCAAATGAGCCTTCTTCGTCCCATTATTCTACATTATCTCCAAGGCAGCCTACTTCTTCCCATTATTCTCCCTTACCGTTAAGGAAGCCTATTTCGTCATTATTCTCCTCTACCTCTAAGTAAGCCTACTTCATGTTATTATTCTTCCCCCCTCCAAGTGAGCCTTCTTCGTCCCATTATTCTCCATTACCTCCAAGGAAGCCCATTTCGTCATTATTCTCCGCTACCTCCAAGTAAGCCTACTTTCTGCCATTATTCTCTCACCTCTTACTGAGCCTACATTCTTCTCCACTTGAATGTCCTAATTCAAAAGAAATTCCAAGACATCAGTAGATATTAAGAAGCCAAACTCAGACTAAATTCGATAGAATATACGTCGTGTAAACTCGAGTCGGACAAAAAACGTAAGACAGCTTTCTTAAGCCTGACAACGTGGCTACGCTTGTGCAGCAATGGCGTACTCTGACAGCATTAAGAAACACGTAACCCGAAACCTCGGATTCTTGTAGAGATTCATCAAGCAATAAGCTCGGCAACCCCCTCCACTGCGTCTTTAAATCTTGTGACCAACGCGTAACTCGATATTCGGCCGACGGCGGCCTAATTAATCCACGCGATGTGAACTGAAGGTTTCCTGGAAAAATATTTCTAGACGGTGTTTGCTTTAAAAACATAATTTTGTGAAAGTGTCAAAGGGCTTTGAAGATAGCAATTTGTTGCAAGGGCTTTGTTTTCAGTGGGTAATCTGACGCCAGAAATGTATTAACAATTAATCTATCTGACGTTAGAGGTTGCATTATCTTCTTATAGCTAATAAGACTGTGACTTTGTTGTTGAAACATATTCGAGAAATAACTTATTGAACCATTATCTGTACTCAAATTCTAAGCTCAAAACGTTTCAATTTATCACTAATTTGGATTCTATGTCAATTTTTTGGTGTATTTGGTATATGATGTATTATATCTTTCGCTTTACTTGATAGTAATAAAGCTATGTTCCTTAACAATATAAAAGTGAAATGTAAGCCGCCATTTTATTTTTTATTTACATTTACTTTAGCCAATGCACGCACTTGAGCTGTTGAACCATTCGGCGTCGAGCCTCAAAGTAGCGACCGATTCTGAACAGCTGGTCGTCCAGCTCAGGACAGGTTGAAATCTGGTCCCCATTCATAACACCATTAAGACAGAGCGGGCACGTATCGGATTCTGCTAGGCCAAAACGGTAGAGGTGTACCTGGAAATAGTCATGTCCCGTCAGGAATCGAAAGCAGTCACGGCATTTGCCCTATCGCTTGTGGATACCAGAGGACCGCGACTGCTAAGTGATGCCCACTGTTACTCTCTGCTGGCTTCCTCGTCCCCTTGTTTCATGCAATGTTTCAAGGCTGTATAGATAAGATGTTTGTCAGAGGTGATGCTGGCTTCTCCGTATGGTTGTTGCATCTGTGCTCCATTTTTTGCTAGGTCGTCTGCTCTTTCGTTGCCTGTAATGCCGACCTGACTTGGGATCCACTGAAGGCTAATTGACCATTCATTTTCATTTTATATTGTGGTGTTATAGTAGTTAAGTTACTTTAATTGCACTAAAAAATGAGATATTAACAAAAATTATTTTTTCTCTTGGGCAAGTTGCATTAACTTGAACAAAAATTATCTCTGAAGTGGAAATATCCTGTTGTGAGACCTCAGGGACAGTATTTTCTTTATCATAGCTTTTCATTTCCATTATTTTAAAGTATATTATCGTTGAATATACAAGCAATATGTTAAAAGCAGAGAGTACACTAACACAAAGCAAACACATTATCTGGTAACGTACATAAAGATATCTTCCATGAAGTTAGAGAGTTGCCTATGTTAACTGATCTTCAAATACAAAACAACAATAGAAAGAAAGCAATGGAAGATTACTGTAATAATGTTAAAAGCAGAGAGGACGATAGCACAGAGCAACAACCTATTTGGTAACGCACATAAAGATATCTTCGATGAAGTTAGAGAGTTGCCTATATTAACTGGTCTTCAAATACAAAACAACAATAGAAAGAAAGCAATGGAAGATTACTGTAATAATGTTAAAAGCAGAGAGGACAATAGCACAGAGCAACAACCTATCGCACATAAAGATATCTTCGATGAAGTTAGAGAGTTGCCTATATTAACTTATCTTCAAATACAAAACAACAATAGAAAGAAAGCAATGGAAGATTACTGTAATAATGTTAAAAGCAGAGAGGACAATAGCACAGAGCAACAACCTATTTGGTAACGCACATAAAGATATCTTCGATGAAGTTAGAGAATTGCCTACATTAACTGATCTTCAAATACAAAACAACAATAGAAAGAAAGCAATGGAAGATTACTGTAATAATGTTAAAAGCAGAGAGGACGATAGCACAGAGCAACAACCTATTTGGTAACGCACATAACGATATCTTCGATGAAGTTAGAGAGTTGCCTATATTAACTGATCTTCAAATACAAAACAACAATAGAAAGAAAGCAATGGAAGATTACTGTAATAATGTTAAAAGCAGAGAGGACGCTAGCACATAGCAAACAACCTATCTAGTAACGCACATAAAGGAATCTTCCATACAGTTAAAGAGTTGCTTACATTAACTGATCTCTAAATACAAAACAACAACAATAGAAAGAAACCAAAACAAAAATAGAAAGATAGGAATAGAAGGTTACTGTAATAATTTAAAAAGCCGAGAGGACGCTAGCACATAGCAAACAACCTATCTAGTAACGCACATAAAGGTATCTTCCATACAGTTAAAGATTTGCTTACATTAACTGATCTCTAAATACAAAACAACAACAATAGAAAGAAACCAAAACAAAAATAGAAAGATAGGAATAGAAGGTTACTGTAATAATTTAAAAAGCCGAGAGGACGCTAGCACATAGCAAACAACCTATCTAGTAACGCACATAAAGGTATATTCCATACAGTTAAAGAGTTGCTTACATTAACTGATCTCTAAATACAAAACAACAACAATAGAAAGAAACCAAAACAAAAATAGAAAGATAGGAATGGAAGGTTACTGTGTAGCATTATCCAGTTTAGTTCTTGATCGTGAGGTGGTCTATTTGGTGTATAATATTACCAATAATACAAAACATTGTAAAGAGAAGGAAATAAAACCTCTTTTTAAATTCAAAGAGTTTTTACAAGCTTCAACAATTCTATTACTATTTTGAGATAGCTCTACATATTTATTAGAGTATCATTGTGCATGTTTAAACTGAAATCGGGGGTTTTCGAGACCCGTTTTTTTTATTAATGAAGGATGTCTGAAGTGCATTAGACTTTTTGACCTTCTCAGCGTTATCTGATCTCCCATCACGCGATTTTTTTCTTCCAGACCTCGATGGCCTTACGACGTCATACTCTACTTTAGATTTTAGAGAATGAAAAAAAATTGAACAAATTCGTTCTTCACTGTAATAATTTTGCTTTATTATACCAACGTATGCTCATGTTTTCAAAATAATTCAAGATTGAATTGAATAGAACTAATGAGAAAAACTATCTGAATTCTCCTAAATTTTATTAATGATGATTTTTGATATTACAGCAAAGATAAATTTTCAAATTACCGGGAAAGATACTACAAGGAATTATTATAAGGGCCATGAAATTTCCTATGGATATTAAGGTTGGTCTGTCATTCATAACAACCCGTTCCGTAGAATAAAAAGGTCGTTTTGCCTAACTAGATTCAAAGTTTTAGCTACAAACAGTGGTTACTAATAACAATCTATAATAAAGGCGCTTGCAGCAGTATACTACCAATGCATAAGCACGAACTATGCTATACCTTCTGAATAATTTTATTACAGATAGTGCTTTTTCTTTTGTTTTACTAAAAGGAAAAATTAAATTAAATTGCCATAGTACATAGAAAATTAAAAATCAGTTGATTCATAGGTATTGTATCAAACCTTTTTCTACTACCTCATTTTATCAGGTTACCTCATTTTATTGAGTTACCTCATTTTATTAGGTTACCTCATGTTATTAGGTTACCTCATTTTATTGGGTTACCTCATTTTATAAGGTTACCTCATGTTATTAGGTTACCTCATTTTATTGGGTTACCTCATTTTATTTGGTTACATAATTTTATTAGGATACCTCATTTTATTAGTTTTCATATTTTATTGAATTACTTCATTTTATTAGGTTACCTCATTTTATTAGCTTACATCGTTAAATTACGTTACCTCATTTTATTACGTTACCTCATTTTATTAGCTTCAACTTGAGCTACTATTTACATTAATATTTAACCTTTGCTATAGTAGCACTTAGTTTTTGTATAATTAGGACGGACGTTTCGGAAGTTGTGCCCCATTGTCAACTCCGACTACATAATATTCTATTATTTATTACGCTTTTATACTTTAAAGTTTTTTTTTATTAAAAATAATAAATCTACCTTTCTAGCAAATTTTCAACTTGTTTAAATTTTAACATCTATTTAAAAAAAAAAAAAAAGAAATTGAAACCTCACTAAATAATTCACAATAGTCAACTTCATGTTTGACATAAGACTCCATTAACTACATTTTTATAGAATATCAGTATTTTATAATTTGTTTCAGATAAGTTTTGTAGTAATTGGTTCGAAAAACAAAACAAAAACGTTTCTATGAATTTCAATAAATAGACATTAGTTTGTAGAACAGAGCTAGCATTAAACAAAGAAACTTGTTCATTACCTTAGGGTAGCGCTTCATGAAAAGTGACAGGCCACTCGACGTAACGCACCGATCCGATCCTCGTTAAGAGGGTCCTTCATTTGGATATCTCAAGTCCGACGTTAGACCACTCCAAGTCTCTGATCTTTCATTATCAATTTGTATCCAAGGGTCGCTACATCCCCTTAAGGGTAATTGAAGAAAATTGGACACGGAGCTCAGGGGTTGGATGCTTATTAGTTAGAGCGAAATGCTAAAGGAATGTATCCCAGGAAGTAGTGTTTGATGCCGTTAGCGGTGCCTGATCAAAGACACATTATTCTCACTTTAACCACCAAAATATTATATTAGATTACATCTTTAGGTAGTGCAATTCTATGCTTCGCACACCCACAACGATTATGGCAATACTATATAGTTAGTATAATAATATGCTTACTGTGCAATTAAATGCTTAATTATTAGCTTAGTGCAATTATAAGCTTGGGACCGTTGTGTTCTTAGTAAGTACATAATATGTTTGGTGCAATCATATGCTTCGTGCAATTAATTGCATAGTATGTTCGTAATCGTATATGGAGTGCAATCATATACATGCACTTACTGTAATATTATGCTTGGTGCAGTCATATGATTCGTACGATTATTGCTTAGTACGTTCGTAATCGTATATGGAGTGCAATCATATGCTTACTGTAATCCTATGTTTGGTGCAATCAAATGCTTCGTGCGATTAATTGCTTAGTACGTTCGTAATCGTATATGGAGTGCAATCATGTGCGTACTGTAATCCTATGCTTGGTGCAATCATATGCTTACTGTAATCCTATGCTTGGTGCAATCAAATGCTTCGTGCGATTAATTGCTTAGTACGTTCGTAATCGTATATGGAGTGCAATCATATATTTACTGTAATCCTATGCTTGGTGCAATCATTAGCTTCGTGCGATTAATTGCTTAGTACGTTTGTAATCGTATATGGAGTGCAATCATATGCTTACTGTAATCCTGTGCTTGGTGAAATCATATGATTCGTACGATTATTGCTTAGTACGTTCGTAATCGTATATGGAGTGCAATCATATGCTTATTGTAATCCTATACTTGGTGCAATCATATGCTTCGTGCGATTAATTGCTTAGTACGTTCGTAATTACTGTAATCCTATTCTTGGTGCAATAATATGCTTCGTGCGATTAATTGCTTAGTACGTTCGTAATCGTATATGGAGTGCCATCATGTGCTTACTGTAATCCTATGCTTGGTGCAATCATATGCTTCGTGCGATTAATTGCTTAGTACGTTCGTAATTACTGTAATCCTATTCTTGGTGCAATAATATGCTTCGTGCGATTAATTGCTTAGTACGTTTGTAATCGTATATGGAGTGCCATCATATGCTTACTGTAATCCTATGCTTGGTGCAATCATATGCTTAGCCAGTCACATGCTTAGAGAAATCGTATAATTTACGAAATTATTTGTCACGCAAATCTCATCATTAGTACAATCCTAAATCGTATATGCTTACTACAATCATATGCCAGATGCCGTTATCTTTCTCGTGCAATCATATGCTTTGTGCGATCGTTTAGTTAGTACTTTTGCAATTGCATACGAAGTGCAATTACATACTACCTGCATATGTTCACATTCTCACTAGAAAAACATATACTCGATAAAACACATATGCTCAATCAAACCATCAATCCGATAGTGCAATCAAATGTTTGCACAAATACACAATGCATTTATATTATTTACATGCATATGTTGTTAGTGTAAACATTTTGTAAACATATGTTGAGAGGAACTGGAATCATATTCTAGTATAATTATATGCCAAGATAGTAAAATCTTAAATAATTTGTACTGCATATAACACTGTATTTTGTAGGACTACAACTGGGAAAAAGTGTTAACAATGGAATAAATTCTGACGGTTTAAACTTTAGCATAGTCGATGAAGTGTTCACAGCGCTACTACTTCCAATATTTTCTCTTTTCCTGCTCATATACTTAAAAAGTATACTGCTTCATAATAACAAGTAACCATTTTAGAATTGCTTTAACCTGTTATTAACTATGGAATTAGGTTTTGAATAACATTTTTTGAGTCACAAGGACGGATTTAAAACGAACAAAAATTCATGAATAGGGTGACAAAATATAAAACGGTTAACCGATAACTACAAATTTCAGTTCTTGCATTCGTTTAGCCGCAGTTCCTAGAACATCGGCTAACAAAACTTTTCTTACCAGCTGTTTCATCACTTCGCCGCTTTATTAAACACTAACACATTGTAACACAACACGGCCGTGTTGATATAAGGTCGTTCACTCGTTCAAAACATGACGTCACCGATACTCAGTTATGCTTCCTAGATTAGCGTTTCGCCTACACAAGCATAACCTCAATGGGACTGGTTGTTATAAGTGCTGAGAATGGTTTCACAATCGACCAGTTGTGTTGAGCGAATGAGCCCACGGCCTACGCGACGACAACTTGAAATTATGTTTGTACAAATGCTTTGTTTAAAGCTGAAAATTCAGAACAAAATATATCAATGAATCGTTTCTATTGCGCGGTCTTTCATTTGTGTTTGTATTGTTCAATAATTTATTCAAAATATATTTTATAGAAGTGTTCATTTCTAGCAGGAGTACATTTAAAACACTATATTCGCTAAAACTATCTTGGAGGCTAAACGAAAGATGCGTAATGGATCAAGTTTTGACAGTTGGAGAGAGTAAACTATGACGTCAGGAACATTGTGACAAGCGAAACATGCGTACACGGATCTTTTAAAATCCTTAAGCTACATAAGAGTTTACTTCTGAGCTAAACATAGATGTCACTTAGTTTCTCGGGGCTAGAGATCTTTTAAAACTTTATCTATAGAACCTAATTAATATCACACTTTCTAGGCTTTGGACTGGCAGAAGAGATATGTTGCGCTATCGTTTTGGCATGTTGAAAATCCAAAACCATATGTTGCGCTATCGTTTTGGCATGTTGAAAATCCAAAACCTTCAAAGTTATTACCAAACAGTTTAGGGGTAGATGACCTATGGTGTCAGCTGGATTCTGGTTTGTACGCTTTTTTCGCTTGTCAAATTTACCATTTACCCTTGTCAATTTCTATTGTTTCCTCCTGTACGCATTTTTCGTGCCACCATCTTGCCGACACCTGTAATTTGTTACTTCCCCGCGCGTCCAGGACTGGGACCGAAAATGCCGTATGGGGGGAGGAGGGGTGCGTACTATCTGAACCTACTAAAAGGGGTTTGGCGTCCCTCGCGGTACCGTAGACTAACACCACTTACAACACACATTTTCACATTATACATATACGCATCTATAAACATCTCCCCCCCCCCCACACACACACGCGTGCACACACATAGCTCTTTCATAGAATGTGATGTGTCGACCGAGATTCAACAGAGTTTACGGGTGGTGTTAAGGCATGATGTCACGAGCATTGACAGTGTCGCCGCCTTCTTACGTCACCTTGATTTCTTCAATTACATATAATATTACTTTGTGTAGTTTTAGTTAGTTAAATTTAGAATATTCAGGCATTTAGTTAAATTCAAATATATTTAATTTAATCTCAATATCTACCTTTGCTTTAAATTATCTCGATAAGTGTTTAGTTTGTGGTGTTAGTTTAGAATTAGATTTTAAGAATAGTTTAGTTTAGTTTATACAAATTGTGTTCGGCGATGGTAACCTTACTGGTTTCTCGCAAAAAAAGCGACTGACCATTTGTTAATTCAGAAAAACCTTATGTTCTAACTATGAAATAAAGTTTCAAAACAAGACAAGTGTTTCTAGTTTATTGCCAGTAAAAAATGTTTAAAGAGGAACGCTGTCAGAAATAATGAAATGATTAAGCAGATCGTATCGTAAGGCTACATGTACAGGTGTTTTCCGAACGTAATTACGGTTTGTTTGAAAGGTAGTCATTGCATGCGCACGCTGTATGCATTTTTAAAAAGAGGAGCTATAAAACAGGCTCGGGGAAATAAAAAGTCAATTAGGTAATTGGATATTAATTCGGAAATTGCTAAGCAAATATAATTTAGCCTTTTAGGTTAAGCAGGGCCAATGTTGAAATTGGGCTAGTTAAAATTAATTGAACCAATTAAAATGAAATTGGTTCGTGGAGCTAAAGTGATAGATGATTAGCGAAATTTTAATAATTTGAATCGTAAAGCCTGTTTGCAGGAACAACGTGCAGCCAGTGTGTGCAAGGACATCGTGAAGCCTTGTGTGCAGGAATAACGTGCAGCCTGTGTGAGCAAGGACATCGTGACACCGTTCAGCCTTGTGTACATGGATAATGTGGAGACTATGTGTGCAAGGACATCGTGTTAACGTGCAGCCTATGTACCATGCAGCCTAGAGTACAGATAAAATGCACCATACGTATGCAGGTACAACGCAATGTAGTTACGTAACGCATGGATTCCCGGCAAAAAATTCAAACCCATTATTCCCACCATAATTATGATAACAACTTACAAGAGCTTTAGTTTCAATGTTGTAAGCTTTACGTTTAGCAGTAAATTATAAAATATAAAGGAGATGAGCGTCTTGAGGATTATCATGACTCTCATGCTTGAAGTAGGGTTCACAGACCAATGGCAATGCAGTGGTTTTGACTCCAGATATCCGTGGCATGATCACTGAAGGAAACTATTTAAACTTCTCTATACTAGGTTCCTTCGCAGATTTAGGTAGAAAATGGCCTATAAACAGCTATTACTTCTCCAGAAGTCCTACAACCCCTACAGTAAATTCTTAAGGTTTCATTGGTAAAACAATCTCTATTTAGTTAATTAGAGCTTAGCTAGAGAGAACTATTCACAAAGGTAAAAGTTAAAATAGTGAACTCAAAATCTCACAAAAAATGTTTTTAATAAACACATACATAACAAACTAGTTTCGGCGACGATATCGCCTTCCTCATTGCTTGGCTCCTACTGTAGTAGCCAAGCACTGAGGAAGACGATATCGTCGCCGAAACTAGTTTGTTGTGTGTGTGTTTATTAAAAACTAATTTTTTGTGAGATTTTGAGTTCACTATTTTGACTTTTACCTTTATTCTCTATTAACTGAATAATATCTGTGCTGCAATTATCCTTTTTATGTCCTTAATTGGAGTCTACTTCTAGAAAGGACGTCTCCCTCACGACAGCCATGATTATCTAAAACTTCCAGTGATAGTCCCTCTGAAGCCTTTTGTACACAGCTTCATTCCTCATCTACATCCCTAAGGAATAATGCGACGAGTAGGAATAATCCAGAGCCAACTGATCATCCTCTCGCCATGGCTCCGGAACATCGGCCAACGCCGTCAGATCTGAAGCCATCTGCTTCTTCAGGAAGTACCGATCGACCAGTCGTGTAGATTTCACGGGAAGCTTTAAAGTCAAGTAGTTTTCAATTTCTCGTAGAGTTAATAAACAGATAAAACTCAGCCAGTGCCCCAGCATTGCACAACCTTATATCAGTTCCAAACCAAATAAACGCCCTCCCAAAAGGTATCAGTGGCAACCAAATAAACGTCTTTCCAAAAGGTATCAGTTCCAACCAAATAAATGTCCTCCCAAAAGCTATCAGTAGCAACCAAATATACGTCTTCTAAAAATGTATCAGTTTCAACCAAATAAATGTCCTCCCAAAAGCTATCAGTAGCAACCAAATATACGTCTTCTAAAAATGTATCAGTTCCAACCAAATAAATGTCCTCCCAAAAACTATCAGTAGCAACCAAATATACGTCTTCTAAAAATGTATCAGTTCCAACCAAATAAATGTCCTCCCAAAAACTATCAGTAGCAACCAAATATACGTCTTCTAAAAATGTATCAGTTTCAACCAAATAAATGTCCTCCCAAAAGCTATCAGTAGCAACCAAATATATGTCTTCAAAAAATGTATCAGTTCCAACCAAATAAATGTCCTCGCAAAAGCTATCAGTAGCAACCAAATATACGTCTTCAAAAAATGTATCAGTTCCAACCAAATAAATGTCCTCCCAAAAGCTATCAGTAGCAACCAAATATACGTCTTCTAAAAATCTATCAGTTTCAACCAAATAAATGTCCTCCCAAAAGCTATCAGTAGCAACCAAATATACGTCTTCTAAAAATGTATCAGTTCCAACCAAATAAATGTCCTCCCAAAAGCTATCAGTAGCAACCAAATATACGTATTCTAAAAATGTATCAGTTTCAACCAAATAAATGTCCCTCCAAAAGGAATCGCCCTTCCATTTTACCAGACAAATATTGACAGCCCTGATTCAGTATCCTACCTGCAGACTTGCAGCCAGTGTTGAAGACAGACACCACGGGGTTCCCCCAAAACCTTTTCCTTCGACCACTCACTACCTGTGTAAAAACGTATATTACTCCCGGTTCTCTAGGAGATCCACGACTACCAACCAAATATACGTCTTCTAAAAATGTATCAGTTTCAACCAAATAAATGTCCTCCCAAAAGCTATCAGTAGCAACCAAATATACGTCTTCTAAAAATGTATCAGTTCCAACCAAATAAATGTCCTCCCAAAAGCTATCAGTAGCAACCAAATATACGTATTCTAAAAATGTATCAGTTTCAACCAAATAAATGTCCCTCCAAAAGGAATCGCCCTTCCATTTTACCAGACAAATATTGACAGCCCTGATTCAGTATCCTACCTGCAGACCTGCAGCCAGTGTTGAAGACAGACACCACGGGGTTCCCCCAAAACCTTTTCCTTCGACCACTCACTACCTGTGTAAGAACGTATATTACTCCCGGTTCTCTAGGAGATCCACGACTACCAGGCCTTAAACAAATAATAGTCTCCCTGTTCTCGCCATCATAGTACCACCCCCTCATTAACCTTAAAACGCGGCCGAATACTTGTTTCAACTTTGAACATTCTCGTACTTTTTAGCACTGGTATAAAATTCAATTAAAGTTTAATTTTTATTATAAAACTTGACAACAATGTCAGAGTTAGCGGAGGAAATCTACCAATTAAAACTTTTGGCGTATCATTTAATGAAATCATACAATACTAATTGGTAACCGTGAAACCAACCCCTTGAAATACAAAAATAACAAGAGTAACAAAACCGCCCCCGCAAACGGTAGTTTCACCCTTCGGCGAACATTTATTGAAGGCATTACGCAATAAAAATGCAAGTTTACGGGAAAAGTTGGGGAAAGTTTGTGGCTTAAGTAATGTTTTGCCGCGATGTTTGACTGTTGTGCAAAGTAGTGTTGGGTAGAAACTTTTAATCCGCTCCCCTCACGGCAAACGTAAGGAAAATAGGTTGAAAAAATACTAATAGAAAAACTATTAACTGACTTAATAATATAATGCTTAATGATATATATACTAAATTTAAAACTGTAATTAGAACTTGTTATATTCTGAAGCAAACATTGCCCAATGTATATGTTTAAAATTTTATGGTGTTTTCAAAATCGGTTAAGTTGAAAAAGAAAAGCGTTAGGCATAAACTACCTGTATTCAAAACTACAAATTTACGAACAATTTAATGTTACTCAAATGTTGTGATTCTATTTTTAAACGGACCTAGTAATTTTTGACACGTCCTACAAAGTTTGAGGAATGATTAATCTTTGGTAAATTAAGGAATGTGGATCGTATATTAATTTCCAACTAACTAGTCCTCCCATTGTTGTAGTTACCAACTCCATTTCCGTTTCTCGGCCAGTTTAATGCACTCAAGATGTTTATGTATCACTTTCGGCGCCCCTTCATTAACAAGCATCCATTGATTGCATCATAGTTATGCTTGGATAATGTTTACAACACTCGACACTCTGCCAGTTTAATTTATGTGCTGCGACAGATCTTGCTGAGCATGTTTTGTTTATATTAGCTCGCCGTGTGTGATTTATACACTGAATGTTGTTTTACGTCGTATGTCATAAATAAGACAAAAAAATAAATAATAGTCAACTGAATATGGGAGTTGTCTTCAACGGTTTTTTGCGAGCTTCCAACGACTTTCCATACAAAGAATATAATTCAGAAAGTAAATTTAGACTAAACTTTGATCGAGGATTTATTAGCAGTTCCATTAGTTCTCTTCAGACCTCCTGGAGACAGCCATAACAGGTAATGCTGAAGAAAGAATTGTAACTTAGGCTCATAACCTTATTGGGCTAAATCCAGACCTAGCTTCCACCGAGGACTCAACAGTTGTCCCATTAATTTTTTCCAGACCTCCCGAAAATCGTCGTGTTCAAGGGCAGTCTTTAATGTTTCAGAAGGTAATATAGGAGAAACTACTGTAACGTATATTTACGAATGGGCTAAATCTAGACCCAGCTTCCATAGAGTTATGTGTAGGAGTCCTAATAATTCTTTTCAGACCTCCTAGAGATCGCCCTGCCCAAGGGAGGTCTTAAATTGTTTCAGAAAGTAGTGCTGAAGAAATAATTATAATATAGGCAGATATCCGGACTGGGATGAAACCAGAAACAACATCCAGGATGGATTAGCAGTCTCACTAATTCTCTTCAGACCTCCTGGAGATCTTCCTGAACAAGAAAGTCTTAAATATTCCAGAAATAATACGGACGATACAACAGTAACATAGGTCTGTACAACCGGACAAGTACAAAGCCAGCTTCCAAACATCGAGAAGTAAAGGATACATACCTTTGACAAAACCATGAGCCGTTATGTCTCTTCAGACCTCCTGGAAATCTTCCTGCCCTATTGAAGAGTATCCTTAGTGCGCACGACTGACGTAGATTCAAACCAACGTTCAAAGTGGCTTATTTAAATTAGAAAAGACTTGAAGAAATGCTGTTTTCTATGTTATTAACTATCACTTTTCATTTCTTCTTTTAGGTTATGTTGAGAGAACACAATAGATCTGGAGAAATCGTGGTCAAGTATCACTTCTTGGGAAGTTGCAATTTGTAGATTTTGCAATAACCTTAGCCCATAATACGATCATACACTCGTAACATAAGTTTTAGAATTTCTGAACCCTGTGTGGGTGTGTGCGTGCGTGCGCGTTCGATCCATATCTCCCGTATCTTTCTCCTCTTAAATGTCGTATTTTGTTCCATTGGCAATATCATATTTTCATCATACTGACCCTGAAAAAATCTATTTCTCAGATGGTTCTGAAAGACCTTTACAATTCGCTCTATTAAATTCTGTGTTTCCTCTTAATAAAAATAAATAGAGGTTTTACCCTTTTTAATTACCTCTCGGTCTTACCACGTTCACTACCCTCTGATTGAATCATTTCTCATTTTAATTAGCCACCCCTGGATCGTTTTTTGTTAAGGAGCCGAAGAAAAATTGTTTCCTTTTGGTA
This sequence comes from Prosapia bicincta, assembly GCA_036971475.1. Lineage (NCBI taxonomy): Eukaryota > Metazoa > Arthropoda > Insecta > Hemiptera > Cercopidae > Prosapia > Prosapia bicincta. The sequence goes on along the minus strand of JBAIZL010000001.1, from coordinate 313,916,430 downwards.
CGCCTAGAGACGCTGATTGCGTGTAACCTAAACAGTCAATGTTACACTAAGAGAAAACAGCTTGAACAATAAAGAAACGTTAAACTGCTGTAGGTACCTTTATTGCAATCAGATTGCACAGTAATGAGGGCAATTCACAGAACCATTCAAGTGGGCCACAGAAACGGATAAACATTTTAAAATGAAGGAGTAAAGAGGTGTAGAATAAAGCGCTCGCCTCGGCAGACTGTGGAACCAACCAACGAAACTGCTAACATCTCCTAATGGCCGCTTCAAGGAAGCATAAAACTGGTCTTATTAAATGGGGGCAATACGAAATGCTGGCATTAAAATGGCCCGATATTGTTAACGGAAATAGAGGCGCGGGCGGGCCTCATATCTACTCCAATTTCCGCAAAACACCCTCCAATCGCCTGCCACTTAGCACTTCGTTTTCTTCCAGACATTTAATTTCTGAAAATGTTATTCGTTCGGACAGAATTCAGTGGGTTGCTTATATTTTGCTGCACGTACAGAGCTGGGAGGGGCGGTTATGTGAAGTAACACCAACTATTGCCGGGTTATGACGACATTAAAGTGCTAGAGCGGGTCCCCTTTTATATTTCCAAAAGAAAATTACACCTGGTAGCAAATGATAAAAGCGTCTACGCTCGGTGAATTTATTTTGTGCCATTGAAAAATTGTATGTATTTTCGAGTCGAAATTTAAAGTGAAAAGTGTTATGCTAAATACCAAATGAAAATAAATATTTGTGAATTCTTTCAAAAACAAAAAGGCTAAATTTATATTTTCAAAATTGATTTAATCAACATGCATACTAATTAATATACACTTCTCTCTTCAGACCTTCCCGAACTTGTTGAGCGGATGATATTCTTATATAAATTTAGAAGGTAGATTTGATGCCTCCCAATATAAAATTGGAACGTGGATCGGAAGGTCTTCCTAAATAACATTGGAACGAGGATAGGATTCTCTTTTTCAATTATATTGAAATACGTGGTCGTCTTTCTGTATATATTTGGGACGTAGATCCGAAGGTCTTCCTATACGAAATAGGAGCGTGGAGCGGACGGTTCTCCAGCGTAATACTCAGTGCGTATACGATGGCCTTCCTATACGAAATAGGAGCGTGGAGCGGACGGTTCTCCAGCGTAATACTCAGTGCGTATACGATGGCCTTCCTATACGAAATAGGAGCGTGGAGCGGACGGTTCTCCAGCGTAATACTCAGTGCGTATACGATGGCCTTCCTATACGACATAGGAGCGTGGAGCGGACGGTTCTCCAGCGTTAATACTCAGTGCGTATACGATGGCCTTCCTATACGAAATAGGAGCGTGGAGCGGACGGTTCTCCAGCGTAATACTCAGTGCGTATACGATGGCCTTCCTATACGAAATAGGAGCGTGGAGCGGACGGTTCTCCAGCGTAATACTCAGTGCGTATACGATGGCCTTCCTGTACGAAAGGTACAACATGTTCTTACTAACTCCCATTATCCATTACAACTTCATTCTAGTTCTAAACACTAGAATAGGTATTATAAATTGGACCATAACATTATAAAAAACTAGTCAAATTAAAATTAAAAAGGTATTTGCCAGTCGTCAAAGTGAGAGAGCTGCAGAAAAGGGTTTTACCACCTGACACTTATTGCCCAGTTCACATTACTCATATAGCTGTTTACTCATAAACAGGCGCTCGATTGATCGATTCCAAATTGTTTTTTTAGTGCGTGTTGCATCAGAGGCCATCGCTAAGAAATTGTAGGCGTTGCGGTATTTTAGAAAACATCATATATAAGTAAATTTGTTTAAAACTTTGTGTAAATGATCTGGTTAAATGATAAATCAAATGAAATAATATTTTAGCGGCCTTGTCAGGTCTACATTCTTGTAATATAAACACTATACCTCATATTATAATGTCTGTGGAACGGTCTTTTGCTTCCTCTACCCTTCCCCCCGCTAGTGCTCGCCCTTCGAGGTCTCGCACCAGCTTACGTGTGACCAGCTATACCCAGAGAATTGTGAAGATACAGAGTGCTTGACAGATGCCTATAACCTCCTGCCGTTGTGGAAACCGACAGTTTGTAATTGCCCAGCAGCTGTGAAAAAACCTTTTCACTTTGTTTACTTATTAATTTTCCCATGAAACTATTTAACCAGGTATTTTCCGTTATTGGAATAAGTATTACGAGGTAGAAACGATTTTACTACGGTTTTGTAGTATGGACGTGTAACTTGACAAAATGCCTGTAAGGTAGACTGGGAACGCTCCGTTAGGACATGTAATAATGGCAAATGCAGAAACTTGACAAAATGGCTGGAAAATGGCCTAAAGAGGATCGTTCGGACATAAAAAAAAATGGCGATTAGAGAAACTCGACAACAAATCGTAGATTATTCCTCAGTTTACAGGAGGAGACTAAGGACAGAACGAGAGAATGTAAGGACGAAACACAAACGGTTCACTCACTCTTCCAACGAATATTGCAATCACTGTCTTAGTTGCGGATTTACAAAGTAGTTTGTATTTGTAACATATCGTTGATAACGGTTATATTCATTGAAACTCGCTGACATTTCTTTAAAAACATTGGCAACGAAACGACAATATATAAATGATTTTATTACTTAAATTTTAAATTTCAAACCGTGCAAACACTTGAACGAAAGTGCTTCAACAAGGTTATTTGCAGCAAGATAAGTCGTATCTTTGACCTCTTGGTTTCATACAAGTCTTAACGAACTCGCGTGTACCAACTGTTGCATAATGACACTAAATAAACTCTACGGCTATCTTATCTTTTACTTATCTGGAGATGTATCAAACGCTCGGTTGACTCACCAACCTGAAATAAAACCGATAAAATAATACTGTTCCATAAACATTCAATAGTTATGTATCGTACAATTTGCTTTAGCAAAGTTGTAACTTTTGAAAATTGTTTTCCATTAATTTACAGCATTGAATTTGAGCTAGCTAATTCCCTTATACACAGGCGTATGTTGCATTGTGCATTTATTATGTTTTATTACTATAGAAAATTGGACGTTTTAAAGGCAGGAAATAATTGTTCGGAAATAGTTGCAGTAAAAGATTGTTTCAAAAACGTGTATTAAATCTTTCAAGCTTACTTTTGTGCGTTTTATAAACGTGTTCTAAGTCATGATCATTTAAATAGATCCAAATTTTGTAAAATTTCAATTTACTCTTGATATCAGCCAACATTTGACTCATATATTGAGGGCTATTGTTTTCCTACAGAATAAGAAAATTTGCATTGTTTCAGGACTACAGTTTTCTTGATGTCAGCCCACTTTGACTCCTGTTTTCAGCTCTTATTTTCCTTCAGCCTCTGATAATTTCCTCGTGTCAGGGCCATAGGTTTCTTGCCGTTTTTCCACTTTGACTCCTATTTTCCCCTCTACTTTTTCTACAGCCTCGGACAATTTACATTGTTTCAGGGCTACATATTTCTTGATGTCAATTCGCTTCGACTCATATTGAAAGCTTTTGTTTTCCTACACCCTCTGATAATTTCCACTGTGTCAGGACCACAGGTTTCTTGTCGTTTGTCCACTTTGACTCCTATTTTCCCCTCTTGTTTTTCTACAGCCGCGGACAATTTATATTGTTCAGGGCCACATATTTCTTGATGTCAATCTGCTTCGACTCATATTGAAAGCTTTTGTTTTCCTGCAGCCTCTGATAATTTCCACTGTGTCAGGGCCACAGGTTTCTTGTCGTTTGTCCACTTTGACTCCTATTTTCAGCTCTTGTTTTTATACAGCCTCGGACAATTTACATTGTTTCAGGGCTTATTTCTTGATGTCAATTCGCTTCGACTCATATTGAAAGCTTTTGTTTTCCTACACCCTCTGATAATTTCCACTGTGTCAGGGCCACAGGTTTCTTGTCGTTTGTCCACTTTGACTCCTATTTTCAGCTCTTGTTTTCCTATAGCCTCTAACAGTAAGGGCTGTGTCAGGGCCACAAGTTTCTTGTTCTTCCCACTTTGACTCTTCAATAACAAAATAAACCGTCCTAATAAAATATTTTTAAATGCATATATAAGATGGCAGAATAATATTTATTTTAAAATGAGAAATATTTTTTGTTTTTAAAGACCTTCTTTTATTTCCTTAACTGAGTTTAATATTGCCTCAGATCTACATCTTTTATATTCTAAAGGGCGAAAGAAATAAAGACGTCTTAATTTAATACACAAACAATAGTACAAAAGAAATCCATTTAATTAACATTCTAAATGACGTCATTATTTTCCACTTCAAAAAAAGTCTCACTGAAAACATTCATCTCCGTAAAATGCGTACTTGTTAACAACAATCCGGGCTAATATCCGAGTTAAGTGTAAGTGAAGGGCGGGCGGGGGGCGGAGGTAAACGTGACTGCGTGTCTGGAATAAGACAAGAAGATGTAAAAAGTTTTTCAGATGAAATTAGGAAATGACGAGGGCTGAGATTGGACCTAAGTGTTCTTTCTTACGCCTCCCCCAGTCGAGGCTTAGCTTTTATCGCGCTATTAGCGAGGCGATCATAAATTGTTTGCTTTGACTTTTTTTCAAAACCTTTATAAGCCCTTATTGTTTTCAGATTGCGAGGGCTTTTAATGTGCTGATTTCGTTAGCGTTGATTTGAGAGTGTTAAAAGATAGGTGAAGGTGCTACTTTTGGTGGCTACAGCAGCGCTTTGTTCCCTCGTTTCATTGTGCGTGGTGAAAAATATAAACAGGTCATAAAATTTGGAAAATGTAGAAAAGATTATGATATTTTTATGAATGTTGACTCTCGATACTTGGAGCAGCCGCCGGCCCTTTCCGTCAATGTTATGGGATGTACAGTGGGTGAGGTTTAACGGTGTCATTCGTTTTGCTCTTGCATTCAACTACTAGCCTAATTGAAAACATTATACAATACATATATAGCCTCTTTCGTAAACGCGTCTCTTTCTTTGAAGAAGCAGAGCAACACATTTAAAGATCAAGTCTACATCAAACTATTACAGTATTATCATTTAGTTAGTTAGAGCTATGTACACTTTAAACATGACACTGTGTTTTCTGAAGTGTTGGGTTTTGACCCCGCACTGCAGCCCAGTCCAGCCTAGCGATCTCAAGGTCAGACACACGGTTAAACCTCACGCACTGTACGTCAGAGAATTGCCCTGCTGCCAAAGGCTCGTGTAACTGCTCGCTGCTAGCTTAAGCGCCAATAGCGCGACCGTCACAAAACTGTATACGATTGAGTGTAGGATACGAGTGGCTCTAGCTTAAGTTCGATACTGAACATTTTGTAAGTAAAGATATGCCCGGAGAAGCAAAACAATATACTTGCAAGAAAATGTCAGTAAAAGGTTGTATAATTTAACGTAGCTTAAAGTCCCATTTACTCATACAATGCGTCTCAGAGCTGCGTCTCCACTGTTTCACTGAACCGTAGATAGGGTGAAGAGTACATCTCCAACGATCTCTGCACTGTATAACTAAACTGTAAATAGCGTAACACGTACAGCTCCAGTTGTCTCTCCACTGTTTCACTGAACCGTAGATAGGGTGAAGAGTACAGTTCCGGCTATCTCTGCGGTGTTCAACTGAACCGTAGTTAGGGTGAAGTGTACAGTTCCAGCTATCTCTGCGATGTTCAACTGAACCGTAGATAGGGTGAAGAGTACAGTTCCAGCTATCTCTGCAGTGTTCAACTGAACCGTAGTTAGGGTGAAGAGTACAATTCCAGCTATCTCTGCGGTGTTCAACTGAACCGTAGATAGCGTCAGGAATACATCTCCAGTTTACCTCACCATTTGAGACAAATAGTGAGAGCACGAATTTTAATTACTTAATAATTTATAAATAGACTTTGAATAATTAGGTTTTAATGTATACTTTTATTTTCTTACTAAACGTACTTTCTTACATATTTTTATTTATTTTAAAAATTAATTTATAATTGTTCAATTTACTTTTGGCGATATTATCTCTTTAAAAATTATTAATTTTGTCGTAAAAATTATTTTCGTTTTTAGGAAGTAATAAGATAAATTAAACTGTAGCTGGGATATGATCATAGCTCGCGTTGGTAACATATTGCGAAATGAAACAACTGACGCAATCCTGTTTATAATAAGAATTTTACTCTTTACTGTTTCGTATATATTTAATAATATACGTAGAGTATTTCATTATAAATAGACAATTCTGAACAATTTTTATACTTTCAACCTATTGACGCTTCAACAATGACGTCATTCAGCAATGTCGCTTCATCAAGTTCAGGCATCACAAAGGAATTATATAACCAACTGTCGACCAGTTATTGTATTTGAACTCGTAAGAACATCAACGCACAACCATGTTCTCGCACAGCCGCCAAGTGCTCGCTAAAACACGCCCGAAACACTTGTCAGGGCTTACAGCGTGGTCATAAAGCCGAGCCTTGGCCTGACTTCGGGCTAAATCGCCGATTCCATTTCGAGCCATTAACATCGCAGACACGAACCAAGAACGCCGCAATATGAATGTAAAAAGTTGTCCAATTCCGTGGCAATTGCGGCGATGGCTGGGATTTTATGAAGCGAAATTCCGCGTGACTCCCTGATAATTAGGGGATCTCTGGGGACTTTGCGCGCTGCAGTGTCTCTCGTATATATAATTTTGTTTACAAAAGTAGCGCACGGCCAAACGATCGCAGCCGCCTTGAAATGAGAGGAAGTCGCGACGAGAATCGCTGATGCTTTCAACAAATCTAAATTACCGAAGTAATGAAGTTTATACAATAAACTTGTCCTGAAATAAAATCGCGTATATTCCTGTTGGTGAAAATTCTTTGAGAAATAAATTCATATATTACTGCACTGTTAAATATAAACATTTCTTTAAAAATGTAAAAGAGTTCGTGTAATTTTATCGTGCCTCATATCAAATTTAAAGACAATATAAGATTTGAAAGGTTATTGCATTGTTGCAGGTTGTTCAATATTCTGGAAATCACTTTTAAATCTATTTGGCAGTTTAATAACCTCAATACCATTCTAGGAATCTAAAACAGCTGATTCACTGATGCAAGCTAATATGCTGTCTATTCATTTAAAATGTTTTCATTAATACTGCTTTCCTGAAGTATTTGAAGTTTCTTTAATTTGTCTACAAATCTAGTAATTTTAATGCCTAGTTTTTCTCTTATTCAATTCCTTTTATTAGTTCATACTCTCCTTATATATAATTTGATCACATTTTCAGTCGTTAACAAAATACTTTTTATTCATCCAATCAAGCTCAAATACATTTTTTTCTAACTTGTAGTGGATAAAACTTGATGTTAATACAGTTTTTTCAAATATTAATTCATTCATTAAATTTAAAGAATTAATTTTAGTTTTGGGGAGAAAACTTCACAAAAGGGGCAAGGTATACAATACTCTTAACTCGTCCTATTTGGCTTGAAATAAGTGATAACATATGATCTCATAAAACAGCTGATTTTATATTATAGGTTATGTGTTAGAACTGCTATTTTAACGCATAGGTTCTGTTTCCTTATTTATATTAATTGTAATTATTTAATAAAAAGTAACTAAAATAAAATTTTTTTTTGTTGCCCTAGGTATAAACCATTTTTTGTATTACTTGTTTTGATATTTAAAAGTAATTTATTACGAAATGTTATATCTATTTACCAATAAGCACCCACACGAGCACATAAATATTATATTCTCTTAGTAGTAGAGAGAATATAAGCTCTATATACTCGTATAAGAGAATATAACCACTCTCAGTATTATGAGAGATTCTTCTCTACCTACTTCTGTGCTTACAAACGCATAGTTTTTAAAGTATATTTTTCCTTAAACAAGATACGTATAACGATCGAGTAAGAGCAAGAAGCTGTAAGTCTACTACAGAAGTACTAATCTCCAGCACGACAAAGACATCGACAATACATTTCCGGTTCTTAAACCCGTTCCTTCCTTGAAACCAATCATCGCTACTGACGAAGTTTAATGTAAAAGTTGAAGAATTAAAAGATTACTCAGGGCTAAGTCGCTGTCATCAGAATCCTCTGAGCTGGAAAGCGCGCCCCTGCGTATTTATGAGCTTATTTCGTGGGGTCCTGACGGAAACAGACGGATGCAAATTTAAGCCTAATATTTAACGAATGAAAGAGACGAGGAGACGCAAAGCTATACCGGAGGAAGAGGCATGTAATTGTGATTATTTTTATATAAACGAGATATTGGACTTGTTTATTTATCGAAGCGCAACCTTTGAACTCTTAAACATCTGGGGATTGTATTTCGAATAGGTCACGCTTGATCGGAGAAAAGTAATTTAAAGCCGACGTTATGATCGTCGCCAAGATGAATACAATATTCATTATTTCGGTTTCCTTTTCCTTTTTATATTCTTGAAGATTTCAAGATCTTAGGCCTGGAATGGAAATCTGTTTATTCAAGGCCAGGGACATTCTGTACTTGATTTCTATGCTTAAAAAAATAAATCAACTCTGCACAAATCAACTACTATAATTATTACATCCTGTAAACATTTCCACATTTATTTTATTTTTTGTTTGTTCTTCTCTTTTTCACTAAAATACTCGTCATTTTATGTGTTGCTTGGTTTTATAAAGATAACTTTAAAAATATTGTTATGATACCACATTTCATTAAATTTTATCTCACGAATATTTGTTCTTTATTTTCACATACTTCTTCATTATTGTTAAATATTATTGTTATGAATATGTTTCCCTTATATTTCACTTAACTTTTCCACTCCATTATTGATCTCCTTTTGCTCCTTCCTATGTTCTTCATGAACATGTTTCCGTTCCATTTCAACTACCTTGCCCACTTCGTCCTTTTATGCCCCTTCCTCTGTTTCTCATGAAAACCTGTCCATTCCATTTCAACTACCTAATCTCTTTTTGCTCCTTCCTCTGTTTCTCATGAAAACCTGTCCATTCCATTTCAACTACCTAATCTCTTTTTGCTCCTTCCTCTGTTTCTCATGAAAACCTATCCATTCCATTTCAACTACCTAATCTCTTTTTGCTCCTTCCTCTGTTTCTCATGAAAACCTGTCCATTCCATTTCAACTAACTAATCTCTTTTTGCTCCTTCCTCTGTTTCTCATGAAAACCTGTCCATTCCATTTCAACTACCTAATCTCTTTTTGCTCCTTTCTCTGTTTCTCATGAAAACCTATCCATTCCATTCCAACTACCTAATCTCTTTTTGCTCCTTCCTCTGTTTCTCATGAAAACCTGTCCATTCCATTTCAACTACCTAATCTCTTTTTGCTCCTTCCTCTGTTTCTCATGAAAACCTGTCCATTCCATTTCAACTACCTAATCTCTTTTTGCTCCTTCCTCTGTTGATTATGAACATATCTCCCCTTTATTTCCATTACCTTTCCCACTTCCTTACTAATAACATTTTTCTCTTCCCTCTTATATTTTACTTAGCTTTCCCACTTCAGAAATAAAGTTTTTTTCCCTTCTGTTTCTCCTGAACATGTTTCCCTTTCATTCCAACTACGGAATGTCTTTCCCCCCTTCCTTTATTCCTCATGAACATATTTCCTTCCCATATAAACTGGCTTTTCTACCTTACTAGTGATCTCTTTTTGTCCCTTCCTCGGTTTCAGATGAACATCTTTCACTTTTATTTCAAATAACTAATCTCTTTTCCATCTTCATTTGTCTCTCGAGAACATGTTTTCCCTTTCATTTAAACTACTACCAATCTTTTATCCTACTTCCTTTGTTCCTCGCGAACATCTTTCCTTTTAATTCCAACTACTAATTTCTTTCCCCCCTTCTTTTGTTCCTCATGAACATATTTCCTTTTTATATAAACTAGCATTCCTACCTCACTACCGATCTCCTTTTACTCCTGCCTCTGTTTCTCATGAACATCTTTTCTTTTCATTCCAAACTAAACTACCTAACCTCTCTCTTTTCTTCCTTCTTTTGTTTCTCAAAAACATGTTTCCTTTTCATTTAAACTGCCTAATCGCTTTCCCCCGCTTCCTTTGTTCCTCAACATGCTTATATCACAAATCGCATCAATTACCTTTCCCACTTTATTACTTATCTCTTCCTCCAACCTCTCTCTGTTCCTCGTAAGCCATCCAACAAACACTGTAACCTAAATAGGAACACATGCCATATAGAGAGCCTGGCGGTGGTTTCTTCTTACACACAATTGTGAGAAGCTCTTACGATCGTGGAAAGAAAGAGAGGCAAGAGTTTTGCCCGATTGAACTAGATTTTCAATTGCTTCCATTACATTAACTCTGAAAAACTCAGAGTTTGAGTAGAAACAAATAATTACATACCTTCTGTGATTAAAATTCATTCTGACTAAGCACTTAAAAAGTTAGGGGAGTTATTTATTGCTTATTAATAATTTCAAGGAAGATAAATTAATCGTGAACCGCGGCGGGTGCTTGAGTGTTTTCGGGAACGGTGCGTCAAGTTTTTTAATCATTTAATTAGTCCCGATTTTCCGCGTTTAATCAGGCCCGATTTTAATTTCTCAAGGGGGCTGAAAAAATCCTTTAATATATTTCTCCGTAAAGGACAGTTTTTATTAATTCTCAGCGATTCTACTTTGTATTGCTTTTCAAACTTTTTAAAGCGATGAGGGTGGGCTGGAGTATCTTGCGTAATTTCATTAGACACGGCATGCAATTAAAACGCGAGCTGGCGAATTCTTAATCCTCTTAAGTATGGCTCGATATAATTTCAGTCCTTCGTACTGCAGCGCCTCTGGGGGATCATTCCAGTCGATTTAGTTTTCAAGTAGACTACCGTTCAAAGTATTAAAGGATTAGGACATCCTGAATTATTGATACTTACAAATGCAAGTGCAGTTCTTTTAACTGAAACGAATTCTTGAAGCTTAAAGAAACGGCTTTTATTGACTTCTGAGGTCGTGAACGTTCTTCTGAATGTTGTAAGATGCCGTGATGGATCCTTAGAATTCTGGGAAAACATATCTCGCACAAAGGAATTATTTTACTCAATAAAGTAATAGGATGGAATAATTTTTATAATTAACTCCATAAAAGGAGAGAAAAAATAAATAATGAGGGAATAATAAATATGGAAGATCGCTTAAAGAAGGATTTGAAATTACAAAAAGAAGGAAAAACGTAATCGGAAAGTAAAAAATATAAGGATAAGAAAAATAGCGTCAACGGAAACCAGAAATTTAAAATACTAATAGCATCTAAGGTTGTAAAGTAGAAAAGATTAATTTAAAATCACACTAACGAAAGCGGAAAGTTAGACGAACAAAACAGAGTCAGGAAACTAACAAAAAGAACACTAACGAAAACTGAAAGTATGACGAACAAAACAGAAACGGGAAGCTAACATAAAAACACACTAACGAAAGCGGAAAGTAAGACAGAGACGGGAAACTAACGACAAGAAAGCGTCACGGAACTAGAAATACGAAAGAATGCTGACTGAGACTTTAGGCATAGAATAAAATATACAAAAGGCAAAAAACATTAATTCTATTAAAAGAGGTATTAAATTCCTTCGTATGAAGGAAAAAGCAACGAAACCAGAAATTAACAAGAAAATGAACGAAATGTGGAAAGTTGTTAAACCGAATTCCTCTAAAACACCCTTCAGATAAAACTCATTATAAGACGAATGTGGGCCAGAAGGGCTAGAAAAAATCAGATGACGAAATATACAAATGATAGAACCAAGTAGAGTGGGAAAACTAGCATTGGAGGATATTGGATTATACTATCAAAAAACTATTAAAAAATTATAACTGAGCGCTCGACGTGTCTGTATATATATATATATATATAATAAATAATATATATATATAATAAATTAAAAACATTTCAAAAACAAGAATACTTTTAATGCATATATTATTCAAAGCTTTTCGCCGATAAAACAGTACCAGCATCTTCTCTGGTACTGAAGATGCTGGTACTGTTTTATCGGCAAAAAGTTATGAATAATATATGCATTAAAAGTATTATTGTTTTTGAAATGTTTTTAATATATTACAAGAAAACATATAACCATATTAATATATTAATATATATATATATATATATATATATATATATATATATATATATATATATATATATATATAGGCATATTAGATCATCAAAGAGAATTCAGTTTATCCAACAGTGGTGATATATGAAGTAAGAGCATGAAACGCAGCTCATTTTAAAGAAACGCAAGACATATTAGCAAAATTTTCAAAAATATTCTAATCTGTCACAAAATCATGGACATTTGAGAAAATTTTGAATTTTTGATGGTTGAAGTATTTCTCCATAGATAAAGATTAAAGTGTAATGCGCCAAAATAAAAGTTGAATTAAAAATGACATTTTTGTTGTTAAATAATTAACTTATATATTAATCACTATATCTATATGCATTTCATAAATAAGAATATTTATAAAGGTATTCGATACCGCACAACGCTCTTTAACAATATGCCCTATACCTTATTGACGTCAAGATGCATAACCCCCCCCCCCCGTTAAAATTAAACAAATTAAAACATAAAAATATGAAACTTGTTTTAACTGTTGACTGGGAATGAGCCTCTTGATAATGTCATTTATGTCATAAATTGATGGAAATGTTCGAACATCTTCAATATTTCAAGCGATAACAACGAGGAGAAATACTTAATTAAATATTTTTTGTGTTTCTTTTAAACCTACAATTGAAATAAGTTGCTCGTATGAATATTATTCAAAAGAGGAAAAAAATTTCTAGAGTCAATGTAACAATTGTTACACTTTATCCATGTTTCATATACAACGTTCTATGTGCGAGAAAATATAAAACCTGATGTCAGACTAAACGAATCAAACTCCGCCGTCAATAAATCAAACCAAGATAAAGGGCAAAAGCCGCCAAACACCTGATCCCCCCTTGACTACATCACCATAAAAACAACGAAATATTTTCGCTTGTAAAAGATCACACAGTGTGTTCGTCGGGACGTGCTTTGCTCGCGAAATCGCCTTTTTATTTCGCAACCCTTGTACCGGGGGGAATGCGTTTCTCCCAACGTTGTCGGGTGGACATGTGTCAAAAGGGGTTGTAATATTAAGCCTTCTAAATAACCCAGTTCTGAAAAACAGTTTAAGTCCGACGAAGTTAAACATCGCCAGAGATTTACGGAGCGTGTAAAAACGGGAACACTCCTGCTCGCACGTTCCCTGTATAAAGGGAACCATAAAACTGGCGTTCCAAGCCCGACTCCAGAGATGGACGTCTGAAATATGGTCGTTTTCGAGTTTTTTTTTTATTTTAAACGTTATGATTCAGAGCTTTAGAAAATTGATGGGAGTTTTCGTACGTGACGCAATAAAACCGTCCTAGTGTTCGTGGGGCACGCGTAGTTAAATCATACGCTTAGTCACTAAACTCTATTACAAACATGTTAATACTTTCAATAATTGGCACTGAAACTAGACGAAAATTATGAGCTTAAATTTGCAAAATCACAGCAGACTTCCTATTGAAAGCGTCCCTATCAACACGCATCACCATTAAATTCACATACCAGCGCGACACCCAGGAAGAATTCACAAAGACATGCCCTTCATCCTCTCAATATCCCACCTATCCTTCCACATTGCTCCCTCAACGTATGTCCCCTTTCTATGAACCAAATAGAGTAAGTCTACCTAGGGAAAGCATCCCTTCTTATGGCCTAATTTATTTTCTCGATAATTAATCTCCCTTCCATATTTCTCCCCCAACAAGACCCACTTCCTTACGTATCCCATGGAGCATATTATCTTGATAAAACGTACTTTCTTAAACTCCTAGAGTAACTTCATACGTCTTCATTCGTTCTCTCGGTATTTCACATTCCTATCCCTTGATTGGCGTGACCTTTCTTGATAACTAGAAAGGATTCACCTCGATGTGAATCCACAGAGACGTCTACCTTAATACTGACATTTGAAATTTTCTTTCTTGAATGACAAATTTCATGTATTCCGTTCCTTAATGCGGTAGTCCATAAGGGCTAGGATGGTCAATACGCCCTTCGCCTTCAAATGCACAAAAGCATCTACAACCTTCCACATGACTGGGTCAAATCTTTAACGTCCTTCTACACTGGGACTTCCTTGAACTCTAACTTCCTTCAATACTGGGACTTCCACCAACTCTAACTTCCTTCAAGACCTGGTCAAATCTGTAACTTCCTTCATGACTGGGTCAAATCTGTAACTTCCTTCAAGACTGGGACTTCCTTGAACTCTAACTTCCTCCAAGACTGAGTCAAATCTGTACCTTTCTTCTAGCTTGGATTGAGTACTTGCGTTAAATTATTATTGTTAAACGTAATAGAATATGGGTTTATATATTTCTTATTTTGACTTTCTATGAATGTTACAATATCCCTGAAGACTGGCAGTAGCCCAGTGATTAAAAAATCTAAAACCAAAACCGATTGAGGGGGGGGGGAGGTTAATCTTAATACTACACTAGTAATTTTCGCTATAATATTTTAATAATTCGTTAAATTTGAGAGAGGCGAGAGTGTTCATTTCAACGAGTCCTTTTCACTGTGCCATCTCTGTCCGTTTCTACTCCGTTCCGTACATCTATATAATCAGATTGTGCTCTTAGTCAAATATTCCCCGCGCACCGTACCTCCGTTATATTTAGCGAATTCCAGAAACTCTGTGGACTGTAAACTTGATTCGTGTTTGTATTTCATGTTTAACACTGACGGTAGGAACGATTGTTTAAAAATTTCCTTGATTGGAAATTTGTTATTTACTTTAAAAAGATTCGTCGAATCAATACATTACGAACGGATGTAAATAGAAAAGGCAAATAAATGGTGGGTGAGATTTAATTCCAAGGGGTAAGGTATTCAAGTTGAATTTTAATTGTAATTTGCAATTCTGTAAATTGCAATAAATGTAATTCAATATTAAAAAATATTTATAAACGATAAAATTCAACAAATATTTACGAAAGCTTCGAGTTTGGATTGTATTTGAAGCTGAGATTAAAGAAATTATTGTAAATAGAACGATAAAATTCTCTTTTAGGGGATGAAATGGGAATAACCTATTTCTAAAACTACGAACCATGAAACTTATTTCTCTGCTCGATCAGTCTCACAGTATATTTTTACACCTTTCACAAATCTTATAGGACTGCTGTAAATGCTTTTGTACTGTTCTCCAAACGTATGATGTAAATCCCAGGCGGGTTTAAGCAGTGATAGGGAATTCCCCTTGGTCTAAAAAAAGATCATAATCATTGCTCACGAGGGCGAACTCGCGAACTGAGCGGGTGAAGACGATAAACTTCCCGCTAAAAGATTAGGTGATGTTTATAAAGGACTTGTTTTAAGTGGTAAAACAGTTCTTTAGATCAGGCATGTTCGAACTTAATGAAATAAACATTCCTTTTGTAACATTATGAGTTAACTATAAAACAATACTGACGACTTTTCAAACTATTACGTGAGAAATATAAATCCATGTTCAGTAGTTGATCTTACGTACTCCTGTAAACTCCATAGAATGAGACCAAATAACGTCTTTGATTATTTTTATTTTGTTGAAATATCTGTCAGATAATTTGACATTTGTTAAAATACCACTTATGTTTTTTTACAGGAATTAAATAATACTTTATTAATTTTACGTACTTAATTTCCTTGCTGACGCTCAGCGACACCTGGTGGCAAAAGCGATTCACTCGATCTGGGCCCACGTTCAAAACATCACTAGGCGAATTACCGTCAACCCTCGACGGGTCGGAGTTGAATTGTGCCCCTAGTCAGTCGAGCAACATTAGTTTTGTTAAGTAGTCGGAGATTCGTTCACTACCTCCGAACTGACCTTGGGCCCAATTCAACCGTCGTTTTTACGACCCTAACAGACCTTGGGCCCAATTCAACCGTCGTTTTTACGACCCTAACAGACCGTGGGCCCAATTCGACATCACCCGGCAGAAGCAAGCTCAAAATCAGCTCAGAATGGTTAACATTTCTTTCGTATTAAACAGACAATATTTTTACTAATTGCCATTTTTGTATTCTCTATTCTGCTCACTGATTTATTTTGCTTAAATTTTTTTGAAAAGCCTTTTTACGGCGTTTTAACGGAGTTTTGAATTAAATGCCCCTTCAATAGGCGCATCGGCTTTGTGTCGCAGGAAGAGTTCTCTCCGTCTTGAGCGCCTCACAAGAATCTAAAACCCGAACATATTTTAATTAAATATAACGTACGAAAGCGAGATTTAGAAGAATTAGAAGAAGATTTAGAAGAATGTTATGCATTAAAAATATTGTTTGTAGTATATATGAAAAATCAAGTAAGGTAGGAGATCGAATGGTGGCCCGGACTCCTAAGGTGGCCCAACTCTGTTTCAGTATTTTATTTTTGTATAGGAAAATTATTATTATTTTAAGCGCACATTATATATATATACACTATAATATGTATTCTTGTGTATTAATAAAGAAATAAAACAATTTTCAAATACAAGAATAATTTATTGAATTTACAACACAGTACCAACATCCTCAGGAATACTAGAAATTTAACATCAACCATACATTTCCAACTAGATGCAACAAACAGCGTTGCCAAATTTATTACAATGTTGTCAAACTATTACTTTACTGCCCTAACATAACAAACAATGAATATAGTATCAAATTTAGACTTTATTTGTATTTGTTCATTTATCAACTTATTACAGTATTAGTATTATATTTATGTATTTCTAAAGCCTCGTAAATATTCATTCTCAGGCCTTTGTTAATTTCTTTTACAAGCATCATATTATCTATATTTTATTAGGAAATATGTGATTATTTTTAATACAATGACATTGTAAATTCAATAAATTATTCTTTTAAGGGGTTCCCAAAGCGGCCATAGTGGGGCACCTTGAGAACCAATCAATTTCACGTATGTTGTTTCGAATACGAACTAAACTTGCCTACAAATTAGAGTAACATCAGGTTATAAGTCTATTGGTTATGGTGTTTTCCCTGTAAAATACAAAAATTACTTTTAAAATAACCTAGAAATTACGGATTTTTTGTAATACGTAGATTTTTAGTTGTGAAATAAGAAACTTTTATATTTTTGATAAATATGTATTTTGTATAACACATCTTGGTGATTAAAATATTAAGAAACAACGTTTTTTTTTATTCGTCAATAGGAAAAATAGATTACTTTGACTTGTTTCTCTTATGTGGCTTTAAATATTCTTTTAAACGGGAGAATTTTTGTTACAATTTATTTACAAAATGTAAATGTATGTACAAAAAGATGTATGTTACGAAAACATTATTGACCAGCCTCTATTTCCTCTTTGTTATAGAATGGGGCCGAAGTGAAGGCTTGTACGTGGACTCAAGAGGATCTTACAGAAGCTATGAATATTGAGTTTAGAGCTCAGTTTATATACTTATATCTTATTTCGAGTTTAATGTAATTTGCTAATATCAATCAATTTGTTTATGGGATATTTTTAAATTTTTAATGAGCTATTATCCTTAATTAATCACGTTTTTTGTAAGGACCACCTTTGGGTACCTATATTCCTAAGGTGGCCCATAGACAACTGTTTTGAACCTTTGGTAAAAGAGTTACATAATTTAGTTAATTAGAGTTTAGCTAGTGAGAACTATTTACAAAGATAAAAGTAAAAATAGTGAACTCAAAATCTCACCAAAAATTAGTTTTTAATAAACAAACACATAACAAACTAGTTTCGGCGACGATGTCGCCTTCCTCAGTGCTTGGCTACAACTCGCCGAAACTAGATTGTTGTGTCTTTGTTTATTAAAAACTAATTTTTTGTGAGATTTTGATTTTACTATTTTGACTTTTACGTTTGTGAGGTACATAATTGATTTACTGCCATTTTTTGATTGCTGTGCCTTATAGTCAATAGATAGGAGCATGAATAGCAAGCAGAAATATCTCCTTAACTGCGATACAGAAAATTTAAAAAATTATAGAACCTTAGGTATGGCCACCTTTGGTTCCTTTACCTAGAGGTTTCTTAACATTGAAGTATAGGCCTAATGGATAAACCTAATAGTGTCTCTTCATAAAAAATACTTCAGTAAAACAAACTACAAAAATTGCGAATTTGGATGCGTTATCTAACACTTTATATAAATAGTTTTTTTTTAATTTATAAAGAAACACTCAAGCTGATAAAATATAAATCCTGTCATGGGGACAGAAAAGAAAACAATTGATTGTTGTCAAACACCCATTAATAAATTTAAAGTTATGGTTCGATGCAAACCGCTGCCTTCTTACATTAATCAACAGTATCGAGGTTAAATTTGGAATTTGACACATTCCTGTACTCCAGCCAAAATAGCTGCGTGGAATCACGGCTTGATTTACCATCTGTGTAGGCATGAAGAAAGAAAGGGGGCCGTTGGTGTTTCTTCTTTGTCTGGCAACTACAGACATGGATCTTCATCTTACTCTGAAATATTCAACTATATATATATATATATATATATATATATATATATATATATATATATATATATATATATATATATATATATATATAGAGAGAGAGAGAGAGAGAGAGAGAGAGAGAGAGAGAGAGAGAGAGAGAGAGAGACAGAGAGAGGGAGAGAGCGAAATTCTCTCTACATGAAAAATAAACACCGTTTGAAGGAGACTTTTGTATATAACTAGTAGATATTGTTACAACTATTGTAATGATTGAAAGGACACATTTAATATCGAACTGAAATTTGTTGATACAAGAGACTACGACGTAAGAGAAAATGACAGGTATCGATTAATTTCATGTCGTCTGGAAAAAGAAAAAAACTGGTTGAGAAAAACGCCCGACTGAAGACCTAGTAAAGCTAATTTGGTAACACGTAGATTCTGATCTTCCCTGATCTGGAAGATTTAAATAATAGTTCACATGTGGATTGTCTACCACTGTAAATTTGCCTTTGAGAGGTAGGACTAGAAAACACGTGGTGACATGAACGACCAGCCAATAAGTCACAGTGACGCTCGCTACTAATTTATCGATATCATTCAACATAATTGCTTACAAGAGGTAATTGTAGTATTTGCAGTAGAACATGGAAGCGTAGAAAATATATAAAGAATTTTACGCTAGGGGACGAGTAAATGCGTTTCAACAATAGTAAATTTGTTTGTGGAGGACAATCAATAAGAACGTGGTAGTATCCACCCATTGATTAGTAACCAGACGTTTGTCCTGCAACACTCAACGCTATAACTACAGCTGTCCAGTGTGACGTCATATTTTAGAATCTAGAGGAGATCTGATCTACAGGATATATGATCTACTAAAATAATTACCAGAAGTAATTAGGGAAAAACATATCTTACAAAGGGCTTATAAAATACGTGCCCCTTAAAATTTTAAAACACCTCGTTAACACTCTCCTAAACGACATAATTGGTCTAAATTCACCCTAAATTCGTCCAAGTAGAAATATTTCTTTACAAAAATTATGCTTCAAGACTTCGATCGATCAGGTAGGTAAACTTTTTGCAAAGTACTTTCTTTTCTTTAATTGGTCATTATCAATGCACCTTAAAGTTTTCTCGTTAAAAAAGGCAAATAAAAGACGTCGAAACTGCAACAAGCTTTACACTTGCGAATTTTGTTTTTCAAATCCAGTCACCCGGAAATAACCGCCCACTGCGTTTTATTATAAACTTTCCTCCCTTCCCGAAAAAAGGGAGGAATTTTGTAAAATCATACGCCTAAGGAGTAAAGGTAGAAAAGAATATTTTTTATACAATTCAAAGCACTTTTACATACATATATTTTATAAAAAGGTAAAGTTGTACAAAGTTCCCTCCTGATTCCCCCGCCTGCCCCTCTTGGACGTATCACTGAATATTTTAATCTTTCATTTCTGCTCGAACAATTTTGAATTCAAAAGTGTTTTGAAAGTACTCTCGTATTATTATAACGAAGTGTTTGAAATGATAATGATTCCTTTCCAAAGTCACACTAACTGTATTCGGCTTTCTGAGAGGAGCTACAGACCGGAAAAGTTTAGTTGACAATTTATTTGGATTCAGGGAGCTTTAAATAGTTCGTTTTGGTAAATTATACATTTTATGAAACTGAATGGCTAACAGTAAAAGCAGTTTAGCTACAGCTTGTCTTAGCAAACGCTAGCAACACGTGACCTCTTTCAACAATGAGTTCTCATGCAACAATAAAAGAATAAAAGCTATTTTACTTAATGTTTTTTTTCATAAAGGAGAAATATTTTTTGATCAAACACGACTACAAGTCAATTGATAGTTTAGTTTGTCGAAAGTGCTTGACCAATGAAAGACACAACAATAAATCAAACGTTCAGAATAATTTTGAATTGTTTTTACAGAATTTATTCCTTATAAACAGGAACACTCTTGTTCCGCTGTATAAAATAATTATGTTTTTAGGTTGACTAGTAGATATAAAAACCAGTATGTAAGGACGGACGTGCTGTCTACATTTCAAATAATTTGTTTCTTTTTCTCAAAGTTTACACTGCTATTTTTATAAATAATTACGGAATGTAATGTTTAACCTTTATGTCAAGTTACGGACAACTGTCAGTGATCAAGCCAACAACATGATAAAACGGACGAACCAACTACTATCATGACGTCATGATGTAACGGTTTTCTCTAGTGATGGTTCTGTTCTAATTCTCCTTGTCCTTACCCATCACAAAATAATAAATATTTTTGGTCTCAACCAATGGATATTCTTTGACACCCCACTGAGATAAAAATCACAATAATTCTTATCATTTAACCAGGGGCGCCTAGAGGGGTTTGCATGGCGGAGTAACAATAGGAGTTGTTTTTTTTGGGGGGGGGTACAAATTTTATTATATTATTATCACAAAAATTGATGTATAATACTATTTGTTTAAAATATTCTTTTTAAAATATTGGAAAACCCCCAATACCACAAAATTTACTAATAATACAAGTTACCTAACATTAAACTCTACGGTTCCAATATTTTCACTGTAATATATTGTACCCCTGTGCTCTTAATATTGTATATTTTTTATAAAATTCAATTTATTCTGCTCTTTTGCTTTTCAATACTTGTTAAATTTTTTCACCAGAAGTAAATACAGTAGCTCGATTATCCGTCGTAACCGCGCCACTATAACGTCGGATAGTAGGGAAAAGTTAAAAAATCGGGTATAACCAAGAAAGTTCAAGTTTTACACATTAAGTTGAGAATATAGGGAATATTAAACAGTTTGCTAAGGTTGGACTGTTACAGTAATTATTAAAAGTTCTGAATGTAAAGAACTTTATGAACAAGTAAAATATGATTTGATCTTCGTCCGTTTCGTTGATGTTTGCAGTTTTCTTCCGCCACGTGAGCAGCATCATTATGTCGATCCACATATCTGATTCTCGATGCTTAACATATGTAATGGCGACATCTAAGTCCTTCACTGCATCTTCATGGAAGATTAGGCCGGGGGCTGCTTTTCTGTTCTGGCTATAAGATCTTGTTAGACAACTTAGACTTACGAGCTGTCTCATCACAACTGGAAATTTTATCGCCAATTGAAAGTTGAAATCTCTTACGAAAGTCAATCATTTTATCAAAGTTAGATGAGAGTTTCTTTCCACAAACATTTAACTGGCGGATTCCATAACGTTTTTTCCACCTGGCAAGCCACCCGACACTTGCTGTGAGTTCTGCACCAACTTCATTCAAATAATGTCAAAAATGCAAAGCCTTTACCTGCAGGATAGCCCTGGAAATAAGAACAGCTTTGCCTCTGAACTAGGTACAAAGCCTCACTTGCTTGTTGGTGTTTAAAACCCTTCATTGTTTTTGTCTCCTTGAATGCTCTCTCAGTCACTCTTGAAGAACACCATTTTTCTATTTCCAATCGTTTTTTCCAATCTCCTAGTATTACCCGTCCGAGACCATAGTCATCAGCAACCTTATGCATTGTCTCTCCTTATCGAATCTTTTTATTGCCTCAAGTTTTTGTTGCATTGATACTATGGCCTCCTTTCTTTTCGTTACCATATTAACGTAATAATCAATAAATCTATCAATATAAACAGTAACAAAACGACAACACAACAATAATAACGACTCGAAACACGAAAGTAACACCTGTAACAAAACGATAACAAAACAATAACGACTCAAAACACGAAAGTAACACCTGTAACAAAACGATAACAACAATAATAACGACTCAAAACACGAAAGTAACACCTGTAACAAAACGATAACACAACAATAACGACTCAAAACACGAAAGTAACACCTGTAACAAAACGATAACACAACAATAACGACTCAAAACACGAAAGTAACACCTGTAACAAAACGATAACACAACAATAACGACTCAAAACACGAAAGTAACACCTGTAACAAAACGATAACACAACAATAATAACGACTCAAAACACGAAAGTAACACCTGTAACAAAACGATAACACAACAATAACGACTCAAAACACGAAAGTAACACCTGTAACAAAACGATAACACAACAATAATAACGACTCAAAACACGAAAGTAACACCTGTAACAAAACGATAACACAACAATAACGACTCAAAACACGAAAGTAACACCTGTAACAAAACGATAACACAACAATAATAACGACTCAAAACACGAAAGTAACACCTGTAACAAAACGATAACACAACAATAATAACGACTCAAAACACGAAAGTAACACCTGTAACAAAACGATAACACAACAATAATAACGACTCAAAACACGAAAGTAACACCTGTAACAAAACGATAACACAACAATAACGACTCAAAACACGAAAGTAACACCTGTAACAAAACGATAACACAACAATAATAACGACTCAAAACACGAAAGTAACACCTGTAACAAAACGATAACACAACAATAATAACGACTCAAAACACGAAAGTAACACCGTAACAAAACGATAACACAACAATAACGACTCAAAACACGAAAGTAACACCTGTAACAAAACGATAACACAACAATAATAACGACTCAAAACACGAAAGTAACACCTGTAACAAAACGATAACACAACAATAACGACTCAAAACACGAAAGTAACACCTGTAACAAAACGATAACACAACAATAATAACGACTCAAAACACGAAAGTAACACCTGTAACAAAACGATAACACTACAATAACGACTCAAAACACGAAAGTAACACCTGTAACAAAACGATAACACAACAATAATAACGACTCAAAACACGAAAGTAACACCTGTAACAAAACGATAACACAACAATAATAACGACTCAAAACACAAAAGTAACACCTGTAACAAAACGATAACACAACAATAATAACGACTCAAAACACGAAAGTAACACCTGTAACCAAACGATAACACAACAATAACGACTCAAAACACGAAAGTAACACCTGTAACAAAACGATAACACAACAATAATAACGACTCAAAACACGAAAGTAACACCTGTAGCAAAACTATAACAACAATTATAACGACTCAAAACACGAAAGTAACACCTGTAACAAAACGATAACACAACAATAATAACGACTCAAAACACGAAAGTAACACCTGTAACAAAACGATAACACAACAATAATAACGACTCAAAACACGAAAGTAACACCTGTAACAAAACGATAACACAACAATAACGACTCAAAACACGAAAGTAACACCTGTAACAAAACGATAACACAACAATAATAACGACTCAAAACACGAAAGTAACACCTGTAACAAAACGATAACACAACAATAACGACTCAAAACACGAAAGTAACACCTGTAACAAAACGATAACACAACAATAATAACGACTCAAAACACGAAAGTAACACCTGTAACAAAACGATAACACAACAATAACGACTCAAAACACGAAAGTAACACCTGTAACAAAACGATAACACAACAATAATAACGACTCAAAACACGAAAGTAACACCTGTAACAAAACGATAACACAACAATAATAACGACTCAAAACACGAAAGTAACACCTGTAACAAAACGATAACACAACAATAATAACGACTCAAAACACGAAAGTAACACCTGTAACAAAACGATAACACAACAATAACGACTCAAAACACGAAAGTAACACCTGTAACAAAACGATAACACAACAATAACGACTCAAAACACGAAAGTAACACCTGTAACAAAACGATAACACAACAATAATAACGACTCAAAACACGAAAGTAACACCTGTAACAAAACGATAACACAACAATAACGACTCAAAACACGAAAGTAACACCTGTAACAAAACGATAACACAACAATAATAACGACTCAAAACACGAAAGTAACACCTGTAACAAAACGATAACACAACAATAATAACGACTCAAAACACGAAAGTAACACCTGTAACAAAACGATAACACAACAATAATAACGACTCAAAACACGAAAGTAACACCTGTAACAAAACGATAACACAACAATAACGACTCAAAACACGAAAGTAACACCTGTAACAAAACGATAACACAACAATAATAACGACTCAAAACACGAAAGTAACACCTGTAACAAAACGATAACACAACAATAATAACGACTCAAAACACGAAAGTAACACCGTAACAAAACGATAACACAACAATAACGACTCAAAACACGAAAGTAACACCTGTAACAAAACGATAACACAACAATAATAACGACTCAAAACACGAAAGTAACACCTGTAACAAAACGATAACAACAATAATAACGACTCAAAACACGAAAGTAACACCTGTAACAAAACGACACAACAATAATAACGACTCAAAACACGAAAGTAACACCTGTAACAAAACGATAACACAACAATAATAACGACTCAAAACACGAAAGTAACACCTGTAACAAAACTATAACAACAATAATAACGACTCAAAACACGAAAGTAACACCTGTAACAAAACGATAACACAACAATAATAACGACTCGAAACATGAAATTAACACTTACTCTTTAGAAACACTCCACAAAACAAACTGTGTCCGATAAGACGGAATGTCGGATAAAAGAAGTTCGGATAATCGAGACTCCATTGTACCAAATGATTGTATTAAAAACTAGTGCATTGAACCAGAGTAGTTTCGGCGTCCGTGTTACCTTCGTCAGTAATGGGCTTATTTTGGTAAATTTATCTCGCTAGCTACGCTGTAATTGACAATATAATTAAAGACATATCGAAATTTTGTTTACGGTAACACAGTTTTTCTATTTATTAAAATCTATTAGGTAAAACAAAAATCTAATTTGTGACCTTATGAGAGGGGGGATGCAGAACCCTTGAAAGGAGGGATGACCCCTGCACTTAACACTATATTGGAGTCATGTTTCGAAACTGTAACAAGTAGTTTGTATAGGTTCAGCGGAACTACTTGCAACAATGATGCCTGTAACAAGTACGCGTGCAGCCTCCCGCTCAAACATAAATCATTGCATAGATTCTAAACTGAACAGATAAAACGTAGTTAAACTGAAAGAACAAAAATTAAGATTATGCTGAGAAATAATTTCGATTCTGAGAGTAGCCTTTAGGCAAACATTCTTCTGCCCGAAAGAAGAATCTTGTGTTACACGGAGGAGTTAAATTAAGAATCAATAAAGAAAGCACAAGTTACACCACAAACCCAAATTATTCTTTTTTTTATCAACGCCAGAGATGTCGGGATTAGTATAACAGCAGCTCTCGTGCGTTATACAACCTAAAGAGAAAAGGTCCTCTCATCTATAGAACATACTAATGGAGAAGTCTTTAAAGACCTTTTAAGCTTTCAATAGAGGTTCACTTAATTTTTGTGCGGTCAAGTTGAGCACAATTGCCCCCAGACGACGAGCTTCAGACTGCTTAGGATATTAACGAATGGGACGGTTTTAGGTCGTGCATTGGCTTCTGTAAGTGATGGCAAGGGAGGGAGAGAAGCGCCTGTCGTTCAGACAGTTTCTATCACCCTTTCATAGCTAGCTACTGAAATCAGCCACTTCATTACTAATAAACTCTAAATAGTTTTTGTTGGAGTTAAGTAACCATATATTTTAAAGAATAATTTAAGCACGGTGTAGCCACGATCCTTGTCGCGATGTAGCCACGTTGCAAGCCGTAATGTACCCACGCTGCATGCTGTGATGTACCCATGCTGCATGCCGTGATGTAACCACTCTGCATCCGGTGATGTGCTTACGCTACATGCTGTGATGTAGCCACGCTGCGTGTCGCGAAGTAGCCACGTTGCAAGCCGTAATGTACCCACGCTGCATGCTGTGATGTACCCATGTTGCATGCCGTGATGTAACCACGCTGCATCCGGTGATGTGCTTACGCTACATGCTGTGATGTAGCCACGATACTTGTCGCGATGTAGCCACGTTGCAAGCCGTAATGTACCCACGCTGCATGCTGTGATGTACCCATGCTGCATGCCGTGATGTAACCACGCTGCATCCGGTGATGTGCTTACGCTACATGCTGTGATGTAGCCACGCTGCGTGTTGCGATGTAGCCACGTTGCAAGCCGTAATGTACCCACGCTGCAAGCGGTAATGTACCCACGCTGCATGCTGTGATGTACCCATGTTGCATGCCGTGATGTAACCACGCTGCATCCGGTGATGTGCTTACGCTACATGCTGTGATGTACCCATGTTGCATGCCGTGATGTAACCACGCTGCATCCGGTGATGTGCTTACGCTACATGCTGTGATGTACCCATATTGCATGCCGTGATGTAACCACGCTGCATCCGGTGATGTGCTTGCGCTACATGCTGTGATGTAGCCACGCTGCGTGTCGCGAAGTAGCCACGTTTTGTGCCGCGTTCTAGTCACGCTGCGTGTCGCGATGTAGCCACGCTGCGTGTCGCGAAGTAGCCACGTTTTGTGCCGCGTTCTAGTCACGCTGCGTGTCGCGATGTAGCCACGTATTGTGCCGCGTTCTAGCCACGTTGCGTACCGCTATGTACTCACGTTGCATGTCGCGTTGTAGCTATGCTACACATCATATACGTGGCATGCCAGACACACGGGTGTATCTATATAATATCATGTTGTATCGGTGTATGTGTCTTGTTCAGCAGTATTGCATGTTTATGTTACAATCACGATCTACGTCGGTTGTATATCGTGATGTAGTTTCGGTTGCATCTCGAGATGTAACTTACACATATTATCGTTGTACCCATATTATCTTTTACTATATAGATGTAGTGATACTGTTATGTGTCTCAGTGAAGCGAAATATTTATGTTATCTATCACATTGTAGCCAATTTGAGCATTCTATGATAGGCATGTAAAGAATGGCTACTCCATAAGCCATTGTAGTCATTATATTTAGGCAATACGTAAAAGTGTAGCGCGTTATACAAGACCACTGTAAGTTCAGGCCGGAACAGATGACAAATCAAAAGACAGAGAAGCTCCACCGCGCTCGTGCTACGCACAAAAGCGTTGAACAAAGGACAGTTGGCCCAGGACAGGGCCTAGTAAGTAGCTTTAATGCTCCAGCGAACACTTAACTCAATTTGTTGCCACTTCAGTTAGGCCGGCGTCCGAGAATAAATCTTTGTGTAGTGCTGACTAAACACCGTACCGTGTGCGCGACACAATTAAAGGCGTTATTGTTATTACTTTACTGCTATGACGTCATCTCTCCTCAAATTCGTGTCACGAAAACTTTCAATATAAAACTGAAAATAAAAGTAGAATAAAATGTCTGTGTTTGTTAATCTTAAACTTAAATTGCAGAATATAGCAAAAAGGGTGCGTTATTTAGCACAGATTTGAAATCTGCCTGTGTTTAAAACTCTGAGCAAAAACATTTTTAAAATTCGAAAAAAGGTACAGAAATTTTAAGAAGTTCGAGGAACTCTGAGCCTCTAAAACTGCAGAACGCCCTACTTATTCTCATAAATTCGTAAGGCTTCTTCTAAGAAATGCCTATTACTATACTTCTTGAAGCTAATTCATGTAACTGAGGAAACTAATGCTTCCGTTTCATTTCCTAACATGATTCTTAGATTTACCATTTAGTTACCTTTGATAACGACCGCTGGTAGATCCAGAAGTGAGCCAAGGGGCACAAGTTTACAATAGATTCAATGGCATCTTTCGAAATAAATGGATATTTTATATTAACTAGTGAATATCAGATAATTGTTAACAGACATTGTTGTTCTTTAAACTTTACAATATTACACCAACCACCACGCACCTTCTTGAGTACAACGCTAGCCTCTCCGATTGGTTTTTTAGACAACAGTTTTGCTCCCCTAAACCAGAATTGATTTTTAGATCCATTCCTGACGAAGAAAGCATAGCTACTAAAATATACTTAGCTATACTCGGAGCCTGGTCAAAATGTTTTTAAAAATTATTGTTTTTTTAAGTAAAATTTATATTATAATTTATAAACTCAAATAATATTAAATATTCAGGAACTATCTATCATTCAGGAATCTATCTTGTTTACATTAAGAAATGAAAATATAAATATATTAGTACTGTATGCGCCAAAATAAACAGTAGCGAAACTGAATCAGCTGTAGTTCTCGATCAGCTGTCCTGACTTTTGATTGTTGCTGCGTATTCGTGTTGACTTATTTGCTACATATTCGAGGTACGTTTTTCTTGACATGGTGCTAACTACTCTAGAGAAAACTATGTGAATGAAATAAAATAGAATCTAACAACTGTTTCAGTACTGTTTACTTTAGTGCATACTGTATTAACTTATAACCAACTTAATAATATGGTGTCGGGGTAGAGAAATGATTTATAGATAAGGAATATAAATTTAGCACTAAAGTACCCAAAACTTTGTCTCGTTTAAGACAGGGGCACGAGGATGTTGGTAGATTGGCGTCGAGATACATATCTTCTTTGTTATTTTAGCAGAAGACCATCATAGATCGAGTGGGGAGTATTGTACGTGAGTACTCCTTAATGCTTATAACTTGAAGATATTCAAACTGTTCGGTGGAAACACGAACAAAGAAAAATTTAATAAGAGCAGAATTTCAAAGACACTTTACTGGAAGGCAAAACCTCTTTTAGTGACTTGTTTACAAAAGAGAAACTAGATAATGCTTGTGAAAACTATCCAAAATTGAATGTCTTATATTAAAAAAAGAATATTCTGAAGGGTTTCAGTCTTTCTAAACTTAGATGTTAAAACGCTTTCTAAAAAATAATTATTTCCAACCCCGCCAGGATCACTAATTCTTTCCATTCAAGTAAATTGCGTTTCCCATAGCAATCCTGTCGTTTTTGAATTAAGAAACGTTACCAATAAAATTGAAAGATAATAACGTTATAAAAATAAAATTAAACGGCTCTTTAGGCAATTGCTTTTAGGATTTTATTGAGATTAGAAGGATTATTCAGGTGGAATGTGTTAAATAATATTCAAACCAGCGTTAACTAGGGAAATTAATTTTTGCTAGTAAAATGTTCCTCAAGGCGGAGCCCTGAGATGACAAACGGTTATAGACTGGGGATCTAGCCTACCATTAGCAACTTTACCTCAGAAGGTCTGAGGAGGTATGGTTTAAGTTTGATGCATGCCTGACCGCTTGACTGGTCTAGAAATCAATTTCGAAGAAATCCAACACGCGACAGAAAGCTACAAATTTTGGAAGTCAGTTTAGTAAACGTTTACTGCAGCATTCACGAGGTTATCAGTCTGTAAAACAATGTGACCTTGACATTTTTCAATGTCAAGTACATTAACACTTCATATTGCTTTTATTATGTAGATGATAATTACATAAACAAGTCCATTTGATAACAAACACCGAGAGTTGAGTGCAGTGAAACCGAAATAGCGCTTCCTCAATCAACACGAAATAAATATGTTGACATTTTTATCATATTGTTTCATATATTACCGGAAATTCGTTATATTTTCTATACGGAAGCCACACTGGAGAGAATAATCTCAGATAATTCCTCTAAAGGAAAATAGATCACAAATATTTCGTAAAAAGGCAAAAAATTAAAACTTAAATTCTATGATTTATGAATAAAGATCTAAACAAGTGTTCTTTACTTATCTCATGCTACTGTATGGAGGTTTCGACGTCAGGAACATACCTGCAAAATATAGAGAGGATATTAATTTTTTTAATTCATTACAATATCAATATAATAATAACATACAATTTAATATTTATTAATTGACTTTTTTTAAAATTTCTTATAGTGCACGAAGTAAACAGTTAAAGTGAAACACGGCCTATATGTGTCATTCATTCTAGCAAAACCGTATACAAAAGTAGAGGCTGCTTGACAAATTGGCTGATCTTGGGAAATTTTATTTTGTGTGAGTGAATTTGCAACACTGTTTTCTTGTATTCACATATCCCTTACACTTTAATGTACTTGAACAACAATCTTACTTAGTATATATTCGAGTCAATTTTAGAGAACATTAATTATGTGTCCTCATTTTCGAGCATCTTGTGAGACTCCTCAGAAGGTGCTCGAAAATGAGTATACGTAATTAAAATTCTCGAGAGTCGACTCGCATAAGAAAGCGAAGATTCTTGCTTAAATACATTTAAGTGTGAATATGCCGATAATTCACTAATAATCTCCCATTCATCGACCTTTTTGTTCAATGTAAGTTAGAGCTTGTCAAAAATATACTGACTACATGTAGATGTTCACGGCAAGTTTTAGCCTTATTTTCATTTATACTCAACTGTACCTAATTCCGCGCCGTATTATCGATGGAGATGTGTCCATGACGGATCTTTTTCAGATAGTGCCGTGGGTAGGGATAACAGATCTAGCAATCATTACTATGTTGTCGCCGTAAAATTTCATTTCCGAATAAATCAGGAAGGATTCCCGGACAGTTGGAAAAGTGTCCTGGCGTTAGTTCTGTGTTCCAGCAAGTACGATCGTCTCGGTAGGTTTTCTTACCCTTTTTATCTATATGCATGCCTCTGCGAAGGCCAGATCTTAGTTTTTCGTTTTTGTTGAGTCGATCGTCATTGATGTTACGCAGCTCTTCTTTCACGGATTTTAATTGTCTAAGCTCCTTTGAGAGATCACCTTTAACCTCCTTCGACAGCTTATCTGCACACTTATTGCCAGACAAATTGGCATGAACTGCCAGTCATTGAAGAGTGCAGATTTTATCATTTTTTTCAATTCTTGTATTAGCTCACACTCTCGTTATATATATATATATATATATATATATATATATATATATATATATATATCGCAATACGTATTCTTGT
The DNA here is from genome assembly GCA_036971475.1 of Prosapia bicincta. NCBI lineage: Eukaryota > Metazoa > Arthropoda > Insecta > Hemiptera > Cercopidae > Prosapia > Prosapia bicincta. The sequence goes on along the minus strand of JBAIZL010000001.1, from coordinate 313,885,079 downwards.
GCATTAATAAAGAAATAAGACAAATCAGGAACATTCCTGATGATGTTGGTACTGTTTGCCAACGAAAAGCTTTGAATTGTAAATTCAATAATTATTCTTGTATTTGTAATTTGTCTTATTTCTTTATATATATATATATATATATATATATATATTTACAAATTTTCAATCCTTAATAAAATACTTTTTATTTGTCTAATCAAGTTCAAATACATTTTATTAACCTTTTGTGGATGACAATTGATGTTGATAAATTTTTTTCAAATATCTATTCATTCATTTAAACTTTAAAAAACTTTATGACCTAGTCAGATTCGAACTGAGGAACTACATGTTCAAACATCCAGCACCTTGGCACTGAGCCAACTACCCCATAGCAAGAAATCAATTACTTGAAGATGAATATAAAATTTTAAGAGACATTTTCTTGCAATAGTGAAGCATTGATATAGATGAACAGAAAGAGAGATTACAGACCACCATCAGCTTTATAAATTAGAAACGAATAAAAGAAAGCGAATAAATTGTAGCAAACATTAATAATAATCCACTACCATATGCATATACAAAAACCATATAGACATGAAAATGCAAAAATTGCAAGGAAATTAGCTTTCTATTTTGCTAATTGATATTGTGATTCTGTCATATCTATATAATTACACATTTATATTAATTGTAATTATAAAGTAAAAAGTAACTAAAATAAAAATTTTCTTTGTTGACCTCAGTAGGAATTGACTTTAAATTTATTTTTTATATTACCTATTCTAGCATTGTACTATCTATGCTAATAAAGTGTTTTTGGTTGATAATAGTAATTTAAATACCTAGTTCTTTTATATTATCGTCAATAACTCGTTAATGATATTATTGTTTCACAAAGGAAAGATTCACAATGGCAGTGCAATATTTGCTCAGCAATAGTTATCTCTCAATTCCAAATAAAAATCTAATCATGGAGAGTTTAATAACCAACACATATGTAGCCTCGCAACTTTAACAATCCCCCACGCCTGTCCGAAAGCACAACCCTTAAACCTCTTTTCCGCTTTTATAAACAACCCTTCACTTAAATCACAAACCTTCAACTCTTTTAACTGCATATTAAACAGCCGACTGGGATATTAGGGTTGTTATTAAGTTTTAAATATTAATCGACAATCCGGACCTAGGTGTTGCTAATCTGCCATCTGGGATAAACACCACTCTGGACCAAAACACTCCCGACGTCATAAATAATAAATAAACTTCCCTTACCCCCGCCCTTAGGTCTCATTGTTTTACGTTTCAGTCGCGGGCTGTGCAGGTATATTTTTGAGGGTGAGTTAAAAGCATTGAGCTCGGTTTTTTGTCGTTTAAATGAGTGCGCTTAAATAAAAAAGCAAATACGGGCTTTAGGGGGGGGGCGAGTATTAGGTAAGAAACTACACTTAAGGAGCTCGTTTTGTGATTGAAAGCCGTTAAATATTCATGACGTATTTGCAAGGAAGTCAATTGTCGCATAAATCAGAGGACTCTGTACTCAGATCCAAGATTTCCAGCATTAGTTCACAGTGTTTATATTCCGAAGTAGCGTGACGACTGCGTGGCTAATGGAACAAGATATCCCGAGACTAGTTTACAAGAAACCTCCATTTACTGCGAACTATATATCCTCTTGAGCAACTGCGGAATATGAATTAATAAACCATTAAAAGCCCAATAGCTACAAGAATAGGTACATCTGAAGATGGTTACACGTTAACTGAAATATTCATAAACACTTGATTTATAGTTACTACATTGTTTTAATCGTCAAGACAGCGTTTAACCGACTGCTATTTCTCTGATGAGTGTGCCAATGCAAGAGCAAATTGTATTTCAAGGGCGTGTCTTTGCCGTGACTGATTCCTCCCTCAGTATTAGGCAATTGTATTTCCCTACGTCTCTGCCGTGACTGATTCCTCCCTCAGTATTAGGCAGTTGTATTTCCCTACGTCTCTGCCGTGACTGATTCCTCCCTCAGTATTGGGCAATTGTATTTCGCTACGTCTCTGCCGTGACTGATTCCTCCTTCAGTATTAGGCAGTTGTATTTCGCTACGTCTCTGCCGTGACTGATTCCTCCTTCAGTATTAGGCAATTGTATTTCCTCATGTCCCTGCCGTGACTGATTCCTCCCTCAGTATTAGGCAATTGTATTTCGCTACGTCTCTGCCGTGACTGATTCCTCCTTCAGTATTAGGCAATTGTATTTCCCTACGTCTCTGCCGTGACTGATTCCTCCCTCAGTATTAGGCAATTGTATTTCCCTACGTCTCTGCCGTGACTGATTCCTCCCTCAGTATTGGGCAATTGTATTTCGCTACGTCTCTGCCGTGACTGATTCCTCCTTCAGTATTAGGCAATTGTATTTCGCTACGTCTCTGCCGTGACTGATTCCTCCTTCAGTATTAGGCAATTGTATTTCCTCATGTCCCTGCCGTGACTGATTCCTCCCTCAGTATTAAGCAGTTGCATTTCCCTATCTCAATCATCTCTAGGGTCCGAAACATTTCAAGATATCTACTGTTACAGGTCGTCAGGTTTATGCTGACCTGTGACCTTAATATCCACAGTACTTGAATTGACCTGTATGGTGGGGGTGCTGAGATGGTCTCTTGTTATCATTCATGCAATGCAAAAGGTCGTGGATAGTCTAGTGCTAACGACCCACAACTTCTCATCCCGCGAAAGCAGCTCCCACTCTCGTTTATCCGCGTTTCTCTTCTGAGCAAATCATCTGTCATGCTATACCTGACGACATGCACAGTTTCAACGTAATAAACATTAGCTACTCGTCTTCTTCCCTCTTTACGCAAATATTCTGTAAACAATTCATTGTAGAATGACGCGACCCATAAAAGTTGAATATTAAAAAAATCACTTTTGAGACATTTCTGCCATAATGGCCAGCTTCAACACTTCTGCTCAAGGTGAATTAGTTTTGGCCTGTACGACTGTAGTACCACTGCTACTCGACAAGACAGCATCCAAGCTGTCTCGCATTTACATCTCTCGCTTGACAGCTTATTGGAATGTGTCAATCAAGCGACGGATATTTCCGGTTCCTGTACGCATTAACGTTTACAAACAAGCCGCTCTTTTCACCCCTTACCTTTTCAACGCTTACAGACAGAATAAAAAAACACGTTCCATGGAAACATGATCAATTATTTAGGTACAAACGTTCCGATGTTTGGCGATGTCAGTTCGTTACAGAACCGGATGGGCACTATACAAAATTGGCTGCGTGCAAGTGGAATCTGTCCTCTAAAATGTGCATCTCTGTATTGATTGTTAGTGTTATTCTAATACGTTGTTTCGTTTATAATGTGATTAGTGATAGTTGAAAGACGTTATTTAAATCTAAATCCTGTATTTTGTAAACAATTTTTTCAATATACATATAATACATACAAACTCGTTATAATCGTTATAGATACTCACGAGTCTATAAAAATTATCCAAATTTTATTTTGTTAATGGATTATCATTCCCAGCGTATTCCAATCTATTTGTCGGAAATATTTCCTTAAATATGTCACATCCGAGTGGTTATTCTTCAGAATCTCTCCTGATATTGAAAATACGAACAGTGAAATCGCGCGAGGTCAGCGCCATTCAATGGTCACTTCATCGCTCAAAAAGAAAAATCGCCTTAAAGACGGAAGTAAGGTCTGTGTTTAGTTTCTGCATGACCTTTAAAAAAATTCATTTGAAAAACCCACATATACGGTCCTTCTAAGGAATAGACGACTTCATTAGTAACATGTTTTTAAATCGTTTGTGTAGGTTTTAAATCTTGCAACACTGTATCTGTCATTGTTTTAAACACGCCTTAAAGGTTATGTAACTTAAATACATTTCACTTATGCAACATATTCTTATCTAAGAACTGATCTGTATACAAATAAAAAAAAAACAATTTGTTTATCAGTAGAATACTCGTGGCCAATTCTGAAGAACAAAAATAAAAATGCTTCAGTAACTGCTGATTCCAAATCACATCCTACGCTTTACCGTTCTAGATTTTATTTTTACTTCTACTATCTAAAGTAGACTTGTGCTGCTGCATATGTTTGTCACCTTCACTTCTGTTTCTTTCCCAGAGGATGGCCATTAGAAATTTCATGATCCATTCTGTCTATGCACAGTAGCAACCCAATCTAGGCACACTCTATTCAAAATTTGTCTAACTTAACATTACCTCTATCCATACGATCCATGATTTAACCCTTCGCAATTTGTGGAACTCTTACCAATTGTTCACCACTCTATCCTTCCTGGGATAAGTAGTGATAAAATCGTCCCTAGGAGACAAGACACCCATTTACTGTCTATACCAAACCCCTTCCAATGTCTAACAGATAAACACTTATTCATAGTCTGACAGCGACTAAAGAGTAAGTCGCCATATCTATCCCTTCGCAGAGTTGTAAAGACCTCTCTGTGGTCTGACTGCGACTAAAGAGTAGGTATTTATATCTATCCCTCCCCAAAGGTGTTAAGACCTCTCCATGGTTTGACATGGAATAAAGAATAGGTTACCATATCTATCCCTCCCCAGAGATGTAAAGACCTCTCTATGGTCTGACAGAGAGTAAAGAGTAGGTCACCATACCTATCCCTCCCCAAAGCTATAAAGACATCTCTATGGTCTGACAGGTAATAAAGCGTATGTCAACAATCTATCCCTTCTAAGAGATGTAGAGACCTCTCTATTGTCTGACAGAGAGTAAAGAGAAGATCAGCAAATCTATTCCTCCCCAGAGATGTAGAGACCTCTCTATGGTCTGACAGACAGTACAGAATTGGTCACCATATCCATCCTTCCCCAGAGGTGGTAACACCTCTCTGGTCTGACAGGGACTAAATAGTAGGTCACCATATCTACCCCTCCCAGAGATATAGGTTTCTATGGCCTGACAGGTACTGTAAACACCCTATACCTCCCCAGAGGTGCAGAAACCTCTTTATGGTCTATAGTATAGAGACTAAAGAGTAGTTGTCATCTCAACCTATCTTTCTGTCTAAGAACACCTCTCTCAATAGCTAGTAGACTCGTCTTGCTTGTCGCCCTATCCAGTCACAGGACATTTAGGTAAAGCTTAGCGATTGCGGATAAAGAACGGCTTGCACAACTTCGGTTAAATCAGAAACGATATTCCAGCGGCAAGGAAAACAGGAGAGTTTCTTCTAGTCCCAAGTAGTTGAGGAAAAGGAATCGAAACTGCGTGCTCCTGTTGGGTGTCAGGGGCTAACCAACGAGCCGATACCAGGTTCTGACAGAACCAGATTGTAACGTTACTAGGATTTGACTTTACCAAGTTCGACTGCGACAGGTTGTTAGGAGCGATTACGTATTAAATCCAGCTAAAGGTAATTGCTCTATATTTGTGATGATAAAATGTATTTCTTCTCCGAACATGCTTCGACTACGTCACAAGGACAAAGCCGTCCCAGAAGCTTCTCTTGCCCGAAACCGATACAAACACTACGCAAAGACAGACTTTCTCCCCAAAACAGAGACAATTGAACGAACAAAGGCTCGATTTAAAGCATAATGAATAGGCAAGTCTGATCTGTGTTAAATAGCATATCTGTGCACATTTGTTCGTCTATTAACAGTCAACGTGAAAAAATTTATTAAAAGATTATGCTAGTGTGGCACGCTGTGGTTTCAAATACTCACTACGTGCGTTAATCAAGATATAAATTATTTTATTTTTGTAGTTTATGACCACTTAAAGATGCATTTTACTCATCCTTAGGGCCATTCTTATGAAATAACAGAGGTAATAATTTTATTTAAACCTAGCCACAGAGCTCGTCCGATAACAAATAATCACCGTAAACAAACATTTCTAATTCACTGACATTTTCCCGCTGCAGTATTTCCTCTCATCAGATTTGTGCAATGTGACCGGGACAAGTTAAACCTACCCTCGCCGAAGGGGATGAAGTTGGAAACAAGAGGGGTTGAAAGTGTTTTCCCAACCCCAACCTATCCTAAGTTTGCAACCCATAACTCACTTCAAAGACGATTGCATTAGTAGGGCTATGGTAAGTACTCTGAATTTCTGTAAAAATTTGCAATTGGTGTTTCATACAATTTAATTACAAACAAGAAGCAATACAAGAGCATACAATGTATGCCTGCTTTGACGCATTGTCGGCCGTTTAATTGCTTTTGAATTGCAAAGTTATTGGCATGCCTAGCCAGAACGTGTAGGCTTCGAGTTATCATTGCTTATATACAGTAATTACGTCCCTGCATATTAGGGACATAGTACGTAGTTAAATAATGAACTGATCACGAATGCAATCTTTAAAATAATTCAGGATTTTTAAATTCCAGTTGATTTTTACATTTCTTTTGAAAACCTGTTATTTTCAACAAAAGATTACAAATACAGTATATACTTCGAGTTTTTAGTGTTCGTATATTACAAAAACTAGATGACAGTGATTGTAAAATTGTTAACCCAACCACAAATTGTGATTAGTTCTTATACTAAATATCGTAATTAAAACATAACCTCTAAAATATACATCTTCGTGAAATAAATATTCATGAATAACCTAATACTACTTTACCTAGACATATACCTGTTGGAGGATATGTCCAACAAAATATCCTGTCAAGATAGGTTTGGTTCTAAAAAAAAAAAAAAAAACGTTAACAAAACCAGCTTCGTTAACGTCAACAAAGCTATTCGTTAAGCAAGTATCGCCCACATTGCCGTGGGTGTAATATTGCCATGTGTTATCACAAAGTCGACATACATAGACATTGAGCGTTATTTTTATGCATTGTACAACAATGTCCTGAAATTCTTTCTTAATTAACTACCCTGAAAATGTGTACAAAATATCCGGTCAGGACAGTTTTGGTTATAAACAAATAATTTACATTACACACTGTTTTTGAACCCTATGTTATCGTGTATATATATATAAATATATATATATATATATATATAAATATATATATATATATATATATATATATATATATATAATACGTTTTCTTGTTTAATAATTTAAAACAACATAGGTTATTCAAATACAAGTTATTATAGTAATTTTCATTCCTGATGATGTTGGTACTGTTTACCAACGAAAAGCTTTGAATATAAATTAATAAATATTCTTGTATTAGAATAACCTATGTTGTTTTAAAAATTATATATATATATATATATATATATATATATATATATATATATATATATATATATATATATATATAGTAAACTCCCGATTATCCGTGGGCGGATTAACCGGTTTGCGGATTATCTGGGGTCTGCCATTGTTTTACAAATATCCAATTTTTATTCCAATCAGATCCATTATTGTTTTTTTTTTAACCACTCAACGCGGCACTATATCCGGTAAAAACAACGATCATAAAAATAAACTAAGCTATCTCAAATAACGCAAGGATAAACGATAACTGTCCTGTTAGACTGAATGAACCAACTCGAGTTGGGAACAGACTACTGTATATAAGAGACAATGACAAAATGCTTGGACGCCCGAAAACCTAATGTGTATCATAAGATTGTAAACAAATGTCAGCTAATCTCGGCTATAAATAGTCTAGGACGTGACATACGCATTATCCATGTCTGTCATATACATTATCGATCTTTATGGCTTTGTGCCACAAGTAGAAACAAACATTCCGGGTTGATCGTTGAGTGCTTATTATACTAAAGTAAGTAATAGGTAGTTTGAATTTTTATGCGTTATTTTTATTTCTCTGTCTTTTTTATTGTATTTTATTTTTGGTCATGCAGTATTTTATCATTTATATTAGTTGATATTTTATGTAAATTTCCTTTTTTTTGTTGTAAACCGATAAATAAAACAACATTTAATTGTCTAATACACCGTTTTAATATCCCAAATAAACATGTATATGGTAGAAATAAAATTTTTGAGATGAAAACAACGGACACAATAATTAGAGCAAGGCGACTCTTCACTGTGCGACAAAAAGGTTCTCAAGGAACTTAGATCGCACATTAAAGCTAAATCAATGCTCACAAAGAAAGAGACGAAAGTGACAGATTTTTTTGTTAAAAAGTGAAAGTATTATGTGTAAAGGAAATTACATATGTACATAAATACTTACTTTTGACATATACTTATGTGCGTATTGTAAATAGATAGACATATAAATGTACATGTTATAATCCGTCAAATACATCGACATTTTAAATTATTTTCTGTATTTATTTTGTCTCTGAAGATTATTTGTGAATTGCATTAACCGGGGTCATATATGTGTAACTTATGGTATAATAATCGATTATCGATCGTCTTGCGTATTCTTTGCTCATAGCGGATTATCCGGGGAATAGGCTCCTGAAGAAGTGGAGGCTGAAGAAGTCGTAAGACGAAAACGTTTCCTCCAAGTGTAAATTAACAATTTAACAACTTATAGTTAACAAAAAGTCTGGTCGCAAGTAATATCAAAGTGTAATAAGTAATTAACAAGCAGCTCGTCATGAGCAGCAACAAGATATATATATATATATATATATATATATATATATATATGGTGTAATGGCCTCGACGAAGCAATGACTACAAAAAACCTAGAAGAGGCATTAACATATGGCAGAAGGAATTAGAAATTGGGGTCGGAGGGCAAATCTTTACTCCCGATTCCAGGATTCGTTGATTCTAATGGTATCGAATAATCGTCGATACTAGATTCTCCATTGAGTACCCGATTCTTGATTTTTACTGAAAAAATAATTATGAACTATGTATTATTTATGTATTCGTTGCTTTGAATGAATTAAAAGATTAAAGCAAATGTTGATTAAAGATTGCAAAAATATTATTATTATTTATGGCGCAACAATAAAGACGATCGGAATCATATCTGGCCCTTTGTCATCCGAGTTTTTTCATCTCTCTCTCTCTCTCTCTCTCTCTCTCTCTCTCTCTCTCTCTCTCGCACGCGCACGCGCGCGCGCACACACACACACACACACACATTCACACATGTAATTTTAAATAAATCATTGCTTTTATCCTACATGTTATATATTTTCATGTTTTCAGAAATGTCTATTCATAAACCAAGGTCGGACGCTTTGTGCAGCCTATTACATTAAAGCAGAACATTTTAAAAGGCTTCTCCACATGACCAAGATGTTAACTCAATTCATTATTAGAGAATATTACATAGCTTGAAAGAGTCGAGAATTGGGAGAAAATTTTTAGAATCAAAATCGAAAATTTTAAGTATATACATACATGCGAACATATAATTGTAGCAGAAAATAATGGTCCTTTTTGTAGAGAAACTTCTAGTTTATACAGTTTCTTTGGTCTTGCTAACTTGAGGCCAAGCACCAAGAAAAATTTAATTGCAAGGGATACGTTCAGAGATTTATTCTGTACGTATAATATTAAAGTTATTACGATAAAATATAATACAAAATACAAATCACGCATTATGTTTCTAACATTACATTATTATGTGAGAACACACACCCCTAACCTGATCTAAACTTTACCCTAATCTGAACTAACCTATCCTAACCTAACCAAAGATAATAACATAACCTCTATACTCTGTTGTGTCCCAGTTTGCCAGACCTGAGAAAAAGATGTTTGAAATATAATTCTTGGCCGTTATAGTGGTAGACTTAAAAAATGCTTTAAAACAATACAAGAGAAAATGTCATGAGAGTGAAAGGGGGAGGAGAGAGAGAGATGGCGGTCCATTTCTCTGATTATGTAGTCGTACGGATAAACGTCGGTAGACGGCTGTGGTTTACCATGAAATGTTTGAACTACTTTTGTTATTTGCTGTACTGTTTACTCCGGCTTTAGTTACCGCGCAACTTTGTGTTTATACGTTTCTTATCGAATATTTGTAAAAGTCTTGAAAAAACCGGCAAACATTGAAATGCACAAATGGCCGTAACAAACAAGGACATGTATCTCGGACGCGTTTTCAAGGATTAACTGCCCTACCTTAACGTTTTGTATACGTTGTTTGCCTTTCTTATCTGGTACAGTCGATAAGCAAACTTATTTTAACCAAAGTTTCTCACGTTTCTTACATAACAGCCAGTAACGATGTGTTCTCCGTTCGTGAGGCGATATTTAAATGTGAACATTTCTAAAAATAATATGAAACCTTTCACTTATTTAGAGTGTTTTACAATAATATAAAATACACCCTGACACATCACCCACGTAACTTGTCAATGAGTGTTAGAACGATCAAGAAAACTGTATTTTATACAACCCTTAAAAACCTGTGTTAGCGACAATAAAAAGCCCTGCGGTTCCATGACCTAAGGTAGCTCAAAGGGAACAAAAAAGTTTTAAAAGGACGAGGTTACGTGACAGGGTTTCAGGTAGTGGGCCATTAGGGCCAACTCACCCTCGCTTAACCCCTCTGCAACGTTATTGACTTTTGATTTATTGCTGTATTGAATTTGCATATATTTTGTGTTTTTAAAGGCTTCTTGCGTAATTTGATTTTTTATATCGATTTTGAGCTTTTCTCGCCGTGTTTGCGTGCCCTGTTAACCTCGGGCATTGTACATGAAAACCAAAAATTAAATTTAGTTTTTCTCTTTAAAGGGTGATAAAATTTAAAAAATTGTGAACATTAATAAGTATAAATGTAAAATGAGATTTTGACTAGACGTCTCTAAACAATATTACAAGTCCTCAACATTTGTAAAACAATTACCTACTTGGTGACTCTTACTAACTATGACATTCCTAAATGTAAGGCTGTCAAAGCTGTGAGACTCTTGCGTGTAAGATCGTCAAATCATTGTGATCCCTTCAAGCAAGACTGTCAAACCTGTGAGACTCCTAGATGTAAGATAGTCGAAACTGTAAGACACTTACATGTCAGATCATGAAAGCCGTGTGACCCTTACATGTAAGATCAAAGCTGTGAGGCTTTTGCATGCATGATAATCGCAGCAGTGATACTCTTACGTATATGATCGACCAAACTGTGAGGCCTTTACATGTGAAATCATCAAAGCTGTGAGGCCCTTACATGTAAGATCGTCAAATATGTAAGGCTCCTACGTGTAAGAATGACAAATCTGCGAGACCCTTACATGTAAGATGGAAAACTCTTACACACCAAATGTTATATCTGTAAGACTCTTACATATCCGACCTTCAAATCTGAGACGCATTTTAATTAACCTTTTCTCAAAACACTTGTTTCAACTATTTCCGCTATTTAACCAAGAGAAGAAGCTTGTCAACAAAAGATGTTTACTCATGTGTCTATACCACGCTGTGGCGCAATCATTACAAAAAGGATAGCGATACGTGAAATATAGATTGAATAAAAAGTAATGAAGGATCTGGGAAGGCATAGCTCCACTCGGCAATAACTTTTTCTTGAAAATTATATTAGGCTTAATTAGATTGTTCTTGTAAAATGCGTATCGAAATTTTCAAGCTTACTGCAATGGAAGTGGAAGACTTCGTACGCCATGGAATAATCTACTCTAATAAAATGCGCAGTTCTGGGAGGACAAACTCAGAGTACTGAGTTAGGCACTGGATCTGGAAAGGTTAACTCATAACACTGAGTTAGGCACTAAATCTGGAAAGATAAACTCATAACACTGAGTTAGGTACTAGATCTGGAAAGAAACTCGTAACACTGAGTTTGATATTGAATCTGGAGAGGCAAACTCATAACTCTGAGTTAAGTACTGGATCTGTAAAGGTAAACTCATAACACTGAGGTAGGTACTGGATCTAGAAAGGTAATCTCATAACACTGAGTTAGGTACTGAATCTGGAGAGGTAAACTCATAACACCGAGTTAGGTACTGCATCTGGAGAGGGAAACTCATAAATCTGAATTAGGTACAGTATCTGGAAAGGCAAACTCATAACACTGAGTTAGTCACTAGATCTGGAAAGGTAAACTGATACCACTGAGTTAGGTACTAGATCTGGAAAGGTAAACTCATAACACTTCACTGAGTTAGGTACTGGATGCGGAGAGGTAAACTCATAACACTGAGTTAGGTACTGGACCTGGAAAGGTAAACCTTTCTTCCTGCTCAAATTTAGATCAAATAATTCCCTACGTGTATTCTTGTCTTAAGAAACAAACTAGAAGACCTTTAGTTTGTTTTAATCTTTCAATAAAAACGTTTAAAACAAACGAGATAAGCAATGCTCTGTCAATACTGGAACTGGATAGATGTTATTTTAAGTACAAAAGTTCCATTTTGAAAAAAGGAAGTAACAATTCCGTAATGAACTAGAGCGTTTATTACTTTTTAAATATTTTCGAAAATAACAGCAAAACGTAAGTTTGTAGTAGAGTAAATACATTTTGTAAATATAATAGCAAATTTGTAAAAAAAATAAATACCACTTTTACGTACCCTCACTACCAACACCCAACATTACCAAGTCTACAAGTGTTAACTCATGAAAAAATTTGAGTAATTTTCAAAGCGACGTTCCCTGTGAGCTGTGTCGGAACATCTACCGAGTACACAAAACGAGGAATGAAAGATTTCCGGTTGCAACGCGCTGTGTGTTGGTGCTGGTCAGGTTGGAGTGTGGGCGCCATGTTGGCTGCGTCGACCCTGTTGAAGGGGAGGAGTTGAGGACATGCAATGTGTATTGATCGGCAACTGCGGAACCTTGAAAACGCAACTAGGAAAGGTTTACGTTCAATGTCAAGTTGAGTGAGAGTGTCTCAAATTACGAAATTTATTTTTAACTTTTCTGTTTTATCGCATTAAATTTAGTCTTTATAATCATGCTTTCGAGCCGCAAAAACCTGCCAAACGCTCGGTCGAATGACGATTAGCTGTAGTAGATTTAGGTATAAAAAATAGGCTGCCATTTGTACCACTATGTTTACTACAGTTAAATGACATTTAGCAAAAACTGTAGCGCCAGATGGATTACCAAATTGTTAGAAATAAAAATCCTACTTTCACTCTTCAAACATTTAGATTGAAAATATAAGAACAAACATCTGATCTCTGGACCTTTCTGTATACCATAAACAACGTAGCCATTTCTGAATGCCATAAATATCTGACAGTGGATTCTCACTAGTAGCAGGATAGGTGCGTCTGGAGTTGCATGTATATGCATTCAGGTATGACGTCTTCCCGTTTAAACATACACTTAACCAAGTGACGTTTATCATCACAAAAAGCCACATTTAGGTCGAATGCTTTACACACGCCAGAAGAGCAAACTGTGGTTCTACGAGCTAGGTTGAAGGCCTTCAACAGGTTAAATATCCCTTGTGGTACAACTTTAACATGAAAGCCACTGCAAAGAGACACATTCTAACTCACAGGACATTGCGATGGTACACGTGCTAGGCTGAAGGGAATTGCGACGGTACATGTGCTGTTAGGTTGAAGGGCATTGCAAGGGTACTCGTGCTAGGTTGAAAGGTATTGCGAGGGTACTCGTGCTAGGCTGAAGAGAATTGCGACGGTACATGTGCTGTTAGGTTGAAGGGCATTGCAAGGGTACTCGTGTGCTAGGTTGAAAGGTATTGCGAGGGTACTCGTGCTAGACTGAAGGCTATTGTGAGGGTACTCGTGCTAGATAGAAGGCTATTGCGAGGGTACACATGCAAGGTTGGAAGTCAGGGAGACGATAAACATCTTGAGTCAAAACGAATTATGAGGATACACGTGCTAGGTTGAAAAGTATTGCGAGGGTACTCGTGCTAGATTGAAGGCTATTGAGAGGGTACACAGCTAGGATGGAAGTCACTGAGAGGATAAACATCCTGAGTAAAACGAATTATGAGGGTACACGTGCTATTTTGAAAGTTATTGCGAGGGTACTCGTGCTAGGTTGGAAATCACGGAGAGGATACACATCTTGAGTCAAAACGAATTATGAGGGTACACGTGCTAGGTTAAAAGGTATTGCGAGGGTACTCATGCCAAATTGAAGGCTATTGTGAGGGTACACATGCTAGGTTGAATGTCACGGAGAGGATAATAAACATCCTGGGTCAAAACGAATTATGACGGTATACGTGCTACGTTGAAAGATATTGCGAGGGTACTAGGGCTAGATCGAAGGCTATTGTGAGGGTACACATGCTAGGTTGAGAGTCACGGAGAAGATAATAAACATCCTGAGTCAAAACGAATTATGAGGGTACACGTGCTAGGTTGAAAGGTATTGCGAGGGTACTTGAGCTAGATCGAAGGCTATTGTGAGGGTACTCGTGCTAGATAGAAGGCTATTCCGAGGGTACACATGCTAGGTTGGAAGTCAGGGAGAGGATAAACATCTTGAGTCAAAACGAATTATGAGGGTACACGTGCTAGGTTGTAAGGTATTGAGAGGGTAATCGTGCTAGATTGAAGCCTATTGCGAGGGTACACGTGCAAGGATGAATGTCACGGAGAGGGTAAACATCCTGAGTCAAAACTAATTATGATGGTACACGTGCTAGGTTGAATGGTATTGCGAGGGTACTCGTGCTAGGTTGGAAGTCACGGAGAGGGTAAACATCCTGAGTAGAACGCATTATGAGGGTACACGTGCTAGGTTGAAAGGTATTGCGAGGGTACTCGAGCTAGATCGAAGGCTATTGTGAGGGTACTCGTGCTAGATAGAAGGCTATTCCGAAGGTACACATGCTAGGTTGGAAGTCAGGGAGTGGATAAACATCTTGAGTCAAAACGAATTATGAGGGTACACGTGCTAGGTTGTAAGGTATTGCGAGGGTAATCGTGCTAGATTGAAGCCTATTGCGAGGGTACACGTGCAAGGATGAATGTCACGGAGAGAATAAACATCCTGAGTCAAAACTAATTATGATGGTACACGTGCTAGGTTGAATGGTATTACGAGGGTACTCATGCTAGGTTGGAAGTCACGGAGAGGATAAACATCCTGAGTAAAAAGGAATTATGAGGGTACCCGTGCTAGGTTGAAAGGTATTGCGAGGTTACTCGTGCTAGATTGAAGGCTATTGCAAGGGTACACATGCTAGGTTGGAAGTCACGGAGAGGATAAACATCCTGAGTCAAAACGAATTATGAGGGTACACGTGCTAGGTTGTAAGGTATTGCGAGGGTAATCGTGCTAGATTGAAGCCTATTGCGAGGGTACACGTGCCAGGATGAATGTCACGGAGAGGATAAACATCCTGAGTCAAAACTAATTATGATGGTACACGTGCTAGGTTGAATGGTATTACGGGAGTACTCGTGCTAGGTTGGAAGTCACGGAGAGGATAAACATCCTGAGTCAAAAAGAAATTATGAGGGTACACGTGCTAGGTTGTAAGGTATTGCGAGGGTAATCGTGCTAGATTGAAGCCTATTGCGAGGGTACACGTGCAAGGATGAATGTCACGGAGAGGATAAACATCCTGAGTCAAAACTAATTATGATGGTACACGTGCTAGGTTGAATGGTATTACGAGGGTACTCGTGCTAGGTTGGAAGTCACGGAAAGGATAAACATCCTGAGTCAAAACGAATTATGAGGGTACACGTGCTAGGTTGTAAGGTATTGCGAGGGTAATCGTGCTAGATTGAAGCCTATTGCGAGGGTACACGTGCAAGGATGAATGTCACGGAGAGGATAAACATCCTGAGTCAAAACTAATTATGATGGTACACGTGCTAGTTTGAAAGGTATTGCGAGGGTACTCGTGCTAGATTGAAGGCTATTGCAAGGGTACACATGCTAGGTTGGAAGTCACGGAGAGGATAAACATCCTGAGTCAAAACTAATTATGATGGTACACGTGCCAGTTTGAAAGGTATTGCGAGGGTACTCGTGCTAGATTGAAGGCTATTGCAAGGGTACACATGCTAGGTTGGAAGTCACGGAGAGGATAAACATCCTGAGTCAAAACGAATTATGATGGTACACGTGCTAGTTTGAAAGGTATTGCGAGGGTACTCGTGCTAGATTGAAGGCTATTGCAAGGGTACACATGCTAGGTTGGAAGTCACGGAGAGGATAAACATCCTGAGTCAAAACGACTTATGATGGTACACGTGCTAGTTTGAAAGGTATTGCGAGGGTACTCGAGCTAGATCGAAGGCTATTGCAAGGGTACACATGCTAGGTTAGAAGTCACGGAGAGGATAAACATCCTGAGTCAAAACGACTTATGATGGTACACGTGCTAGTTTGAAAGGTATTGCGAGGGTACTCGAGCTAGATCGAAGGCTATTGCAAGGGTACACATGCTAGGTTGGAAGTCACGGAGAGGATAAACATCCTGAGTCAAAACGAATTATGATGGTACACGTGCTAGTTTGAAAGGTATTGCGAGGGTACTCGAGTTAGATCGAAGGCTATTGTGAGGGTACTCGTGCTAGATTGAAGGCTATTGCAAGGGTACACATGCTAGGTTGGAAGTCACGGAGAGGATAAACATCCTGAGTCAAAACGAATTATGATGGTACACGTGCTAGTTTGAAAGGTATTGCGAGGGTACTCGTGCTAGATTGAAGGCTATTGCAAGGGTGCACATGCTAGGTTGGAAGTCACGGAGAGGATAAACATCCAGAGTCAAAACGAATTATGATGGTACACGTGCTAGTTTGAAAGGTATTGCGAGGGTACTCGTGCTAGATTGAAGGCTATTGCAAGGGTACACATGCTAGGTTGGAAGTCACGGAGAGGATAAACATCCTGAGTCAAAACGAATTATGATGGTACGCGTGCTAGTTTGAAAGGTATTGCTAGGGTACTCGAGCTAGATCGAAGGCTATTGTGAGGGTATTCGAGCTAGATCGAAGGCTATTGCAAGGGTACACATGCTAGGTTGGAAGTCACGGAGAGGATAAACATCCTGAGTCAAAACGAATTATGATGGTACACGTGCTAGTTTGAAAGGTATTGGCGAGGGTACTGGTGCTAGATTGATGGCTATTGCAAGGGTACTCGTGCTAGATTGAAGGCTATTGCAAGGGTACACATGCTAGGTTGGAAGTCACGGAGAGGATAAACATCCTGAGTCAAAACGAATTATGATGGTACACGTGCTAGTTTGAAAGGTATTGCGAGGGTACTCGTGCTAGATTGAAGGCTATTGCAAAGGTACACATGCTAGGTTGGAAGTCACGGAGAGGATAAACATCCTGAGTCAAAACGAATTATGATGGTACACGTGCTAGTTTGAAAGGTATTGCGAGGGTACTCGTGCTAGATTGAAGGCTATTGCAAGGGTACACATGCTAGGTTGGAAGTCACGGAGAGGATAAACATCCTGAGTCAAAACAAATTATGATGGTACACGTGCTAGTTTGAAAGGTTTTGCGTATGTGCACGTTCTAGGCTTTGCACAGCGGAGCATTGTATTTGTACACATGGTAGGCTGAATGGGATTGCGAGGGTTTACTGCTAGACGGAATAGCATTGCGAACTGACGTAGGCTAGGTTGAAGGGCATTGAGAGGGTACGCGTGCTAGCGTAAGGTCGTGCGAGGGTATACGTGCGAGGCTAAAGGGCATTGCGAGGATGCACATTTATAGGCTGAAGATCATTGAGAGGGTACAAGTGCTAGCTTAAGGGTACTGCGAGGGTACACGTGTTCGGTCGGTGACTACTAAGTTATGTGAGGGGGTAATGGGTACAAAGCCATTTCTAAGACCTACAACATAGTCAGTTGGCACGCCTGTTGATGATTCAAAAAAATGCATCGTAAACATTTAAATAGATTTTAGCTAATCTAATGCACTAAACCCTACACCAATAAACCGGCGAACAAATCCATCTTAAATCAGCTTAGAAAACATATTTTCATTATTTCATCAAGTAGACGTGAGATGACAGTAGGCATAACCTACACATAAATTCTAAAGCAAAGCACATCTTTAGTGATATTCATTTGTTTAAGAGCGAAAAGCCAATAAGGATTATGTTAGGAGACATGAAATCGCCAGGAGATGATGTTGATGATGGCTAGCGTGCTTCGAGCATGCTGAAAAGAGCAGTCTTACGTTCAGTGCTAAACTTGAACCAATCCGTTTATACAGCTCTCAGTTTTGGAAACGGTGCAAGTCAGTCTACACAGCAAAATGAAAGTTGCACAGCCAAAGTAAAACTGCACCGTGCAAGTCAAGGTACAAAATACAAGAGAACCTGCACAGCACAACATAATCTGCACAACAAACCTAAAGCTGCACAGCACGTCAAACTACACAGTACAAGTCAAGTTGCACGCTGCTTTCTGCTCGAACTTTCCATACGTGGAATGACGCTTCGTTAATCGCCATTGTCACGAAATGGAGGTTCCCCCTCTCGAAAGGGTGGCTTGCACCCCTCACTAGAAAGTATACGCAACCTACCCCAACCCCTAATACAGCAGGCCCTTCAACGTTGCAGCGGAAGTTCTGTTCTGTAAAAATATAGATAGCCTAGCTGCGCGTAGATTCTTGCTTGGTTCGTCATAGTAATTGGATTTGGAGGGAATGAGTCGACATTTGCTTCGTCTTTTACAGCTAAAATACCTTTTTAAATTGTTAACTTTTTCTCTAACAATGAAACAAGAATTTACATTGGATAAATACAAACTTATAGTATTATATGCATAATGAAGTAACTCTTATCAACAACTTTTAAAATTACCAGTATTAATATAGTAAATATAGACGGAATGTATAACTGAATCTACAGTGAACCGTTCAGTGCGCACATTTGGACTTAAACAGAACTATTGTCGACAGTTTAACCATAATCATATTTTGCTGTAACCAAACTTCTTAACAAAAGTTCCTTTATATTTACTTTTAAAATTTGTATTAGAATAATTAAATGTAAAGAAGCTATCAGATGGATTTTTAATAATTGTAGATCAAACTTAAATCAAAGAAAATCCTATGGTTTTACTAAATTCTATCTAAAATTGAAGATTAAAACTACGTGACCCTTGCACCAAAATTAAAAGTTATTGGTAGGTTCCCATTTATCAAAAATTGAAAATCCCTATGTATGTGTAATTTGCATCAAAATTTAAGGCTATTGGTAAATGCCCATTTACTAAAAACTGAAGATCACTATGTAGGTGCAGCTTGGATCAAAATTTAATGTTATTGGTAAGTTCGCATTTACCAAAAACTGAAGATCACTATGTAGGTGCAGCTTGGATCAAAATTTAATGTTATTGGTAAGTTCGCATTTACCAAAAACTGAAGACTACTATGTAGGTGCAGCTTGGATCAAAATTTAATGTTATTGGTAAGTTCGCATTTACCAAAAGCATTAAAATGTAAGGTTACTGAAAGTGCCTATTTACCAAAAACTGAAGATCACTATGTAGGTGCAATTTGCATCAAAATGTAAGGTTACTGGTAAGTGCCTATTTACCAAAACCTGAAGATCACTATGTAGGTGCTATTTCCATCAAAATATAAGGTTATTGGTAAGTGCCCATTTACCAAAAACTGAAGATCATTATGTAGGTGCAGCTTGGATCAAAATTTAATGTTATTGGCAAGTTCGCATTTACCAAAAATTAAAGATCACAATGTAGGTGCAATTTTAATCAAAATATAAGGTTATTGGTGAGTGCCCATTTACCAAAAACTGAAGATCACTATGTAGGTGCAATTTGCATGAAAATGTAAGGTTATTGGTGAGTGCCCATTTACCAAAAACTGAAGATCACTATGTAGGTGCAATTTGCATGAAAATGTAAGGTTATTGGTGAGTGCCCATTTACCAAAAACTGAAAATTACTAAGTAGGTGTAACTTGATTCAAAATTTAAGATAACTATGGTAGGTGCCTAGTGTAATAGTTAGGCACTAAAACGTAGTGTCTGAATATAAAGTTAATGTAAACCAAAATATTTGAATTTATTTTGGTAAAATCATCAAGTATAATAATAAAAACCATATTCATTACTAAATATTATGCATATATATATATATATATATATATATATATATATATATATATTATAATTTACATTTCGAAAGAACAAAAATAATAAATAAAGCTGGTAGATGTTTTTCGAACTTCTGAATTGTTTACTTAAAAGAGATCGTTGAAAATACTTTGAAGCGTTGAACCTAACCTAGCTTTCCTATTTCATAACTGTGGATGGTGTGTACGTGCGGACAGACGCACTAGGCATGGCATCCTAGGCCAGGCTTAGTTTGAGCTGTAAACCGTTTCACTTCCCCCCTAATCTCTTTCTCTCACTCCGAGAGGTGGGTTGTATTTATATGCACACGCACACAAGTGTCTTACACAGATCGTTGAGACAAAATTCAAATTATTTCATAATTCCTGAATTCTCTTACCTATCTAATTATGCACACAGTTTACTTAACAGTATACATTTATGAATTAATTGTCATACAATTTCTTCCTGAACCTTATTTTATAGAACAATAAATATTTATACCACTTCCCTATAAATATTTGATGGTTATTATACATAAATACGTATTTAATTATGAGGTTTTAACTCAATATATTTTATAACAGTTAAATAAAGTTCTCAATGGATTTAAATTGCTTTAAACGTTTATCCAAAAAATCTATTATTGGGCAAGTTGTAAAAATAATTTTGGAATCTAATCGGAAATGATAATAATTAATCTCCAGCTAAGGTATGATTAATTTTTCCAGAAATTTATCTAAGGATCAGGCTAGGTGAAATGAATTCAAGTAGGGTGTAAAGCTGTCCTGCTGTGTTTTTGTGAGTAGCGTCCCGTACTCGAAAACTTGTTCTCTACGAGGTTATAGACAGATGTTATAGTGCAAACAAACGAGAATGTCGTACATATAAGCAAATGCCCTCTCCTTCACAGCAATTTTGAGGTTGAGTCAGAAAGAATGGCCTTTTTGTATCGATGCCAATGGAAAGCATTTCAGCCGCATGACAAATTCCCTCTCCTTCACAGCACTTTTGAGGTTGAGTCAAAAAGAATGACCACCTTCTTTGTATCGGAACAAGTGGAAAGCCTTTCAGCTGCGTGAAAAATGACTGCTTCTTCACCTTCAAAATTATTCCTACGTAAACCAACTGGGAGCTACCTTTTCTTAAAGGTGTATAGAACCAAGCTACTGTGTACACCCGTGGCCGATCCGTCCATGTAGACGTGGGTCCTTTCAGCAGCAGGGTAGTTTTAATCCAGCATTTCTGCAGTAGTTGAACTAAGAGACATCGCGGCATATTAGTTTTACGTTGGATGATGCCAGGCAGAACCAGATTTACAGGCCTACCAGGCAATGGCGTAGCCAGTACGATGTTTGGGGAGGGAGCACGACCCGAAGAGTCAGGTGATTTTGAAAACGTTGGATATTTTTATCTCTACAAATCATATTGTATTTTGGCACTTTCAGCGCTGTTTTATAGGGTAATATTTTTCTCCAAAAAAATAATTTGTTTTGGAGGGAGCCCCCATCTGGCTACGCCCCTTCTATCAGCAGTCTCCGGAGACATTTGGGAGCTACAAAAGGGCTCACCGCGACTGGTATGATACTTATTCTGTAGGTACAGAGCTCTCTGTAGTGGCGTATTTCAATGCTGAGTGCTATAAGTTGCCCAGACGTTTCAACCCTGCATGACCTCTCGAAAGATTTAAAGGTCTTGTCGCGCGATCCCCGAGTAGTTCAGTAGTTGAGTAAACCTCAATGGCGGAAATTGGGGTTCAGGAAGTAGCACCACGCACAATACCTAGAGCACTTTCCTGAACTGTGTCCACTCTCTTCTTAGAAGCCTCACACGTATACCTCACAGCCGTATTTCAAGACAGTTAACAAAGACTGGGGAAATAATTGGCATGGATTCCATAAACTCTGTAATACTTCATATTTGAAATATACATTCTAAACCAGAAAAAGTTATTCTAGCTGTCGTAGATCTCAAATAAAGATTAAAACTTAAATTAACTATCGCCATAGAAACTTAGACTTGTTTTATAAACTCATTCCTTTATTTTCATCTACGATGTCCTTTATCTACAACAATAACAACAATATAGTGCAATATACAGCTATATAAATATACTGTATAGCTAAACATATTCAGATAGGTAAGGTTTGAAGCTTACATCATGTTGAGAGGAAGTAAGTTATGGAAATTTTCATTTTATTGTGTGTTGTGCATTGTAACCGTGAAATTCTTTACGGCATACTACAAAAAGGAGTAAAATAACTGGTTTGGATAGGTTTGATTATGAGAAAAATATTTACTTAATGTAACATTACCTGTTGCAAAACTGTATTGTAGTTGGGAAATTGTAGCAGGTATTGTTTGCAACCAAACCTGCCCTAAAATGATAATTTGTTTTGTAGTTTTTTTCCAATCTAAACCACTAGTTTATAGTTGTGGTTTAAGATATTTGGTTTTACCTTTTCGTGTTTAAATTTAAATTTCAAGTAACTTGTGTGATAGGGAAAATTCTGAAGTTTATAGAACTTTTGTCAAGTTTTCCCATTTCTCTTTTTCTAAATGCATGTTAATTGACACTTAGAAGACGGATGTTTTCACTTCAACTTTCGTACGTCGACAGTTATCTAACAAAACAAAGGTGTGACAGGTGTAAACCGAGTTCACATATATGAATATATTAGGACAGCTAGGAACCGGGTCAGTTTTAAAACACAAGGACTGGGTAAGTACTATGAGAGGCATCAACTTCAAACTGGTTATGCATTTCTTTATTCAATAGCCTACCTCATCTACTAGCCGATCAGACTTCATAATCTGTAAAACTTTCCATTGATATTTTTAAATTTTATAATGTTTTCAGCCATGCTAGTACCAACCCCTAGTTGCATCACACGAATGCAAGGAGGGGGAACATGGAGGGGCCTAATTTTGAAAGAGGGTGCATCGAGACCACACACAACCATGCTCTTACGTAAGTTATGTAAGAGTGGGATAGTGTTAAGACAATTTGGTTATTACTCAAACGACGATAAGTGGATGTCAATAAAAACTAATTAAAGAAATACGTTGTTAACAGGGTAGGAAAAGTTCTGCTGGCTAGCGCTTGTTTTTAACTTGCTCAAATTATTAAAAAAAATCAACTTCTCATGACCGTTTTGAGCGAAAACCGAAATGACATATCATTGTAACACTAAACGTTAAACAAGTATTTGCATATGGAACTAAATTTTAATTATTCAATCATTAAATTTGCGCAATACAAGGTTTGTGGGACACACTGCAGAATATAATATAGAATGTATCTCCTTCACTGATGCATCCCTCTATAATTTTCTAATGGCAGAGATAAAAATGTTTAAAATAGGTTATCCTGCAATATTGATTTTCTGTAAAAATTGTTGGTTTCTATTATCCGAATCAATTGGTTTTTACTCCGAATCAATTGAATAACTGAACTTGTAACATGTATCCACATAATATAGGTACCCTAAAGCACGACATTTTTTATCCTTGTGTCCCAAAACTCCGCGTGTTTAACATGTATCCATACACAGGCGGTAACCCCAAGACGCTACGTGAGGAGCTTGTATCCTTACAACTGGGGGAATCCCAAAACTTCATGTGGTTGAAACATATATCCACAAAACATCACTTGTGTAACATGTATCCATACAACAGCGGCATCCCCAAGACGCCACGTACGCAACATGATTCCTTACAACTAGGGGTATCCCAAAACTTCATGTGGTTGTAACATATATCTAAAAAAAACTGGGTATGCTCCAAAACATCACTTGTGTAACATGTATCCATACAACAGCAGCATCCCCAAGACGCCACGTACGCAACATGATTCCTTACAACTAGGGGTATCCCAAAACTTCATGTGGTTGAAACATATATCCACAAAACACCACTTGTGTAACATGTATCCATACAACAGCAGCATCCCCAAGACGCCACGTACGCAACATGATTCCTTACAACTAGGGGTATCCCAAAACTTCATGTGGTTGAAACATATATCCACAAAACACCATTTGTGTAACATGTATCCATACAACAGCGGCATCCCCAAGACGCCACATACGCAACATGATTCCTTACAACTAGGGGTATCCCAAAACTTCATGTGGTTGTAACATATATCTTAAAAAAACTGGGTATGCTCCAAAACATCACTTGTGTAACATGCATCCATACACCAGCGGCATCCCCAAGACGCCACGTACGCAATATGATTCCTTACAACTAGGGGTATCCCAAAACTTCATGTGGTTGTAACATATATCTTAAAAAAACTGGGTATGCTCCAAAACATCACTTGTGTAACATGTATCCATACAATAGCGGCATCCCCAAGACGCCACGTACGCAACATGATTCCTTACAACTAGGGGTATCCCAAAACTTCATGTGGTTGTAACATATATCTTAAAAAAACTGGGTATGCTCCAAAACATCACTTGTGTAACATGCATCCATACAACGGTGGCATTCCGACGCCACGTGAAAACCATGTATCCTCACAACTGGCGGTGTACCAAAAGACTTCATCATATTGAACAGACTATTTCATTGACACATTTTTTGAGTGGCTCCATCGAATGACCTCGGCAGGTCAACCGCCCACGCAAGCAATCTCTTTCTACGTCATTATAACGATCTCTCTCGCTATCCTCCTTTATATCGAAAACAATTGGTTTTACATCCTTCCTTTAATTCTGCTCTTCTCATATCCTTATTCCCAAACGTGATGTTTTTAAAATTTAAATACCCAAAACAGAAATGAAAATATAAAACAATTTCCCACGTAGAAACAATTTATTCTTCCGGATGATGCCATCCGGGTGTTTCATCCTAAACAGCCAGCAAATTGAAGTGGAAGAAAATTACGTTAACTTCTGGCTGAACATCCTGGAGCTTACGTCATCCTATCTTTCTCCTCACATCCTCTATCGCCACAGAGAAGGATAAAGAGGTAGTCCAGTTTAAGAGATACAACCCTGGCAAGTAAGTCATGATTATCCCAAGCAAATTGCGACATTTACAGAGTTGAATAGAGTAACGAGAAAATTTAAAGTTTATGGTAGATAACCTGTAGAAGTACATAAGAGGTCGGGGAAAATCCTCCCAAGCCTACATGCTGAGTTTCACCTCTGAAAACGGTCGTCACTATCATATCTCGCCCGATGCTTACGAAGTGCTTTCGAAACTGGGAGTCTGTAAATGTGAAGAAAGCCTAGTGGGGTCTTATGTCTTGAGTTCATGCCAACGCGATATGGGCATAAACGTTCCGTACCAACTCTCCCGAGATTCATTCAGGACACACGCTGCCAGGCAGACCATTCATTTAAATTTAGTTAGAGAATCGTTCAAGTTCCAGGATTACTAACGCCTAGCCTAATGCGACATCTGAAGGGCTCTATGCGCAAGACTATACAAAATTCAAAGCGCCTTTCCGTTTCTAGAATCTTTCAATCACTCTTCGATCCTTGTGGTATTTTTTAAAACAAACACCCCATATTTATACAGACCACAGTGGCGTAATTATAATAAATGAACAAAAATAACCTTTGCTACAAAAATATAAATACCCTTGATGTACATTTCGCTGTTAGAAAATATGCTCAAGTATATTTGTAATTTTTTGATGATGCTAACAGTATTAGCGAAATGTACATCAAGGGAATTTAAATATTTGTAGCAAGGATTGTTGTTGTTCATTTATTAAAACAACCCCCAGGCCAACCTATTAAAGCTTTTTAATTATGGTTTCCTTCATACAGAGCGAGATGAGACGGAAGTTCCCACGCTCGCTTTCGGTCAAGTTTTGCGAAATGTTGCTCTCTAATTCTGCGAGACTCATTTCCCTGAGCTGCTTAGCAAGGTTGCAACTTCTTTTTGGCTACGTCACTGTCCGCAAGGCAAATATACCCTTTAACGGAGTCATTTAATTTTCTTATATACCGGCTGTAGCATATTGTGGTTGGATGGATGAGAAATGGGAACAAAACAAAGCAATAGTTTCATGGAAGAATAATGTTTTAATACTTCAGAGATTAAAGGAGCGCGCGCGAGAGCGCGCGCACACACACACACACACACTACTCACACACAAACACACACCACAAACAAACACACACACACACACACACATTATGTTAATGTATATTATATTGTTAATTATATTATGTTATGAGGATATTAAATGTTAATAACTTGTAAGAAACAAAGTTATTTACTGTATTATATTATAAGGGTGATTAGTAACAATAATGTCATTAAGGGATGAAATTAACTATCGTCTCATAAGGGTATCTAGTTGACGTTCAACTCAAGGGGTATGTTCATAAGGGTATGCAGTTATTTTGAACAATTTTAAATACCTTTGCCCCCCCCCCCCACACACACACAATGTATGAGGTGTGTTCTTCTCCCTTACGGCAGATGCGCGATTGCTGATACACAACTGACCTTTATAAACAATCCTTGAAGGGCGCTGTAAGTCGTGTCCTAAATGGTTGCAGAACTTTATGAGTTTCTGAAGCAGACACAAAACTATATAAAGAGATAAGGAGACAAAATTAGGTAAAATCAGTAAAAGAAAACTACAGTAAGTCGAAAATATTGTAGAGCAAATTTAATTTCCGGGTTTTTATGTTATTTTTTAACCCAAAGCGAATTTTCATTACAAAACTTCATTAATAATTTCATTAATTAAAAAACAAAAGAAATTTTAAATTAATAAAAATAATTGTCTCCGATTACGAATTTCGAATGTGTGCTAAAACGGGTTTATAAACTTTACGTTGGTATTAAAAATATATATATAAAAACGCGATGGGTTTCACAGATGGGTTCAATTTCCGATACGCATTCCGAGCATTAAAAAACATTCTAAAACTCTATTCAGATATGGATAAACCATTTCCAACAAGACATAATCCTAACCTCCAAAAGGTTTAACAAACCGTAAAATTAAAGATAAGGCCAGTGTTTATAGAGGGGGGAAAGATAAAGACATCATGTGGGCCATCAAGATGTGGCTTCCATATCGTAACCTTAGAAGTGAACGTAAGTTTGTCCATAATATATTTTTCTTCTTCCTCCGAAAGTCCTTATCTGCAAAACACCACACGGATACGGCTCCCTCGCCTACCGTTCGGCTTTGTTTTGCCGGTACAACTTAAAACTCCCGCGGGGCTGCATTTCTATTCGACGAGTTTAAATGTAAATTCGGAAATTTTATACTGCGTTTTTACGCTTTCTTTAAGGGCTAGAAAAATGGAACAGTCTTTCCGGGACGGAATTTGAACGGGGCACAGCGGCGGTGTGGGAAATGCCTGATACACGGCTCACTGTATTTACCATTTATCAGTGTAGTAGCGGCTTTGTTTATGTATATTAATATATTAAAAAAACAACAATGAAGAGCACAATAGTAAAACATAATTAAGAAACAGTAATGTATAATTAATAAAACGTTATAAACCCTTGGTATAAATTACATACAAAACTTTATGTACGTTTCGCTAATACAGCTATCATCATCAGAAGGTTAAAAAAGAAATGTTTATTTGTAAATTCTGGTGATGCTAACTGTGTTGGCAAAACGTAGATAAGTTGTGTAAATGTTTGTAGCGAGGATTTATTATTATTTCATAACAACATTTTATACATTTAACATTTTAATGTAAGTAATACTATTCAGGAGCTATAAACAATTAAAGCAATGAAACATTTTATATATGTACGAAGTTTCAGTTGATTATCGACAATGGAGACACCGTAATAAGGCTTCGAAAGTTAACTCACATATATACCAAGTAAGATTCTTGTTCTACATTATACATTATAGTGTAAGTGATAAGTAAATACATAGAAAAAAACAGTCTTGCAAAGTTGAAAAAAAATTATAATAAATATATAAATATAAATATATATATATATATATATATATATATATATATATATATATATATATATATATATATATATATCGAGAGAGTGAGGGGGGAGAAGGTATGGGCACCATTTCATTTCATTTTATTATATTATTCTCTAGTTTATTATGAAATCAATGATCTATATTTTAAACTTGTGATTCAGAGGCGTAGCCAGGACGATGGTTTGGAGGGGGCACAACCTGAGGGGTCAGGGTTACAAAACTCCCCTGAGAAAAAATAGAATATTTTTATCCCTAGAAATAAAATTTTGTTTTTTTGTCACTTAATATTACACAATTGTTGATTCATCGGGAAGATAATTTTGCTAAAAGCCTAGCGCTGTTTTATAGCTTAATATTTTTTGCTTAAACTAATCGGTTTGGGGGGCACGCCCCCCCCTGTTCCCCTTTGGCTACGCCACTGCTTGTGATATATATTTTGGTTTTTTAAAAATTCTTATTACAAAACAGACCGAAAAGCCATATCATTCTTGGAATTACTGAAAAAACTCGATTGATAAGGAATCCAGGTTCTACAGGTTTGGAATCTGGAAAGGGATTAGGAGCCGAAATATTATAACGGATGAAAACTTATAAGAACGCTTTATAATAGTCTGTTTACGATTTGTTGTTGAAAACCAAGAACATACTACTGCATTTCTAAAATGTTTTAAAAAGCTTTATCTGCCTTTCCTCAGCCTATCAGTTTCTACCAAGTTGTGGGTTTTTTGTATCTTTTGGTGAATATGTGAGTCATTAATAATATACTAAACGATCCGGGGAAGCACTGTAAAGCTGGTTACCACAGCGTGAAGGTCCTTTCAATTTGGCCGGAACACCATACGTACTTGCTTGAATTTATATAATGCTTGTATTTGCTTCTGTTATACTGAAGCGGTACCATTCCGACGTTAGGTTCTCCATGCAGTAATGCTGACCTACAGTGACCCTCACATTACAATACGCTGGGTAATTAATAAAAATGCAAAACAGGTCTGTTTAAAAGCCTTACTTGCCCAGTCGCACCGCAGACAGCTTCATATTGGCCATTAAGGTCGCAAGCGTTTAAAATCATTTTATGACTCAATTTGAATTCTTCCACGATGGATTGCACGTTCTCGTGCACGCCATCGTAAAACGGACAAATAATGAGTGTCGCGTACGCACAATGGCTAATGACAATACTCCACCAGTTGCCAGTATGACGTGCCCGTTGTCAAGGTTAGGTCTTGTCTAGGATTAGATCATAGTTGTGATAGGTCAGGAACACTATGACCTTCGAGTAGTTTGACGAAAATCCGCACGAAGCGCCCCGCGTATTTTCGCGGGCGACTGTGATGACGTAACCATTATTTTACTCTAAGGGATAAAGAATGACTAAAGTGTTGTTTGTATCTGGTTTTGAATGAGGGTTTGAGATGAGCATTCTAGGTAAGTGTTTTTTTATTGTTTTTTTAGGAAGGTTTAGGAAGGTTTTAGGGAGGTTTATTTAAAATAATTTTTGGTAAATCCAGAATTTGAACTTGTGGGTATATACTTTAGTATTTAGTGTATTTACTCGTACATAATGCGGGAACACTCCTTGCACATACGTGTATAATAAACATTCCCCGTTTAATATATTTATGTTAATAGTTTGGGGTGTGTGTGTGTGTAGGGAGGGCAAAGATATTTTATATTGTTCAAAATAACAACTACATACCCTTATGAGTTGAACGTCAACTAGAAACCATTATGAGATGATAGTTAATTTCATCCCTCAATGACATTATTGTTACTATACTCCCTTATAATTTAATACAGTAATTAACTGTGTTTCCTACAAGGCATTATTGATATTTAATATCCTCAAAACATAATAGTTCCCATTCTCTCCATTTTATTTTTACTAGATACCCTTATAACATAAGAACTCCATTCCCTCTATAATATCTTAAACTAGATGCCCTTGTGACATAATAACTCCATTCCCTTGATGACATCGTTAACTAGGTACTCTTATGACATAACTCCATTCCCTCCTTAATATCATTAACTAGATGCCCTTATCTCATAATAGTTAACTCAATACCCTGTGACATTATTTCTAACTGCTAACTTCAACCGACTGCCCTATGTCAACTTAAGGTAAGATTTGAATCAAATTTAAATTTTCCGAGCGAGCTGTAATGAAATTCGCTGTAATTTCCTCTTTACCCCCTCTTTACTAACTGGCCGGAAATAAAAGGGGATTTTTAGGAATTCGAATACTTTCCTCAAACGTTGTTATCTCGTTGACATTTTGTTGAAAAAGGAATTTTTTTGAAAATAAAATCCCTCAAATATATCTTCAATCAACTGTGGATGCTTGATTTTTTAAAAAGTTTCTTTTATTTTCATAAAAACTAGATATGCTCTTTTTTCAGTATTGCATAAATGTTATTAATTTACGAAAACTATTTACAAGATTATTAAAAACATTTTAGTCTTAATAAATGTGCAAATGAAAGTCTTTCTTGCTTGACTCTACGTGCACAGAATAGGAAAATAGGATTAACAATTTAAGTTGTTTACAAATTAAAAGACATATAGTTGCCTCGCGTATTGTAATAACTAAGAAATACATTAGCAATACATTGCCGTTTGTAAATGTACGCTGGCATATACATATTTATAATGTCATCACATTTGAGATAAGTGTGAGGGATATGTCAGGATTACGTCAAGAATAATAATGTCCTTTAATCTGTGAAATTAGGTAGGATCAGTGGTTTGTGTGCAGACTTACAGAAAATATTTTGGATAAGTTAGCAATCGATTAAAAATAGTTAAAAACAAAATTAGTTCAAAAAAATTTTGTTCAATACAAGAACGTAATAAAATGTTACTATTTTTTTTATGTAGTACCTATCTACATAAATAAAAATGAAAGATTGTCTGCAGGTCTCTTATGCCTTCATCCATCCGACAAGAAATTTTAAAACGTTATTGAAAACACTCCTGGGAAAGTTTTCGCATACTTGTAGCCTAAGTCTAAGTCTAAGTCGGGGGCGCCTAAGTCTATATTTAATATAAAAAAAAAAAACATTAACCATTATTTTCTGACCGAGCATTCAGTCGCTTTTATTGAAATTAAGAATTAATAACATCGATGCAACTAACAATCAATAGGTGGCGCACGTTATGACGTACAGCTGATAGTTATGTGAAAATAAATATTTCATACAATTTTTATAAGTGTATAGGTTAGTTTGCATAACAGCTGTTTTATCTCATAAGTTATACTACTTTATTTACTGTACAATATTAAGATAAAATTCTATTGAATTGAAAACTTTTTATATTAAAATAACTTAAAATTATTAGACTATTAAATAAAACTAATAAAAACTTAAATATATTGATTTATATATTAAGTCTTACTAAATTATTTTACTATAATAGAAATGGCTACTGTTTTGTGTGTTAACGTATTACTGAATGTAAGAGATACAGAATTAGGCAAAATTGTTTTTTGAGAATAATACGAATTAGGTTATCATTTTTACTAGAAATAATGATTTAAATTTATTTAGTGACTGATGCCGACAGATTTTATAGGCCTATATATTGTGCAGTGACTATAGATGTTTTTCAGTAACGATAAGTACAGCAATTATTCTATGAGCTTAGCTTGTGAGGTTACGTTAAAACAAATTAAAGACATACACAAAACTCACACATTAATCTTTTACTCAAACATACGCGTTTCAATGACAAAATCATCATCATCAGTGAGTGTTGCTCTAACAACTTCACTTAGGTTGTAGTAGGAACAATCGCTGATGATGACTTTGTCATTAAAACGCGTACGAGTCAATAAATGATTTATTTGTGAGTTTTGTGTATGTAAGTACATGTTTAAATAAGATATAAAATAAATTTAATACTGTTGTACATTAAAATAAACGTTAAATTTGTTTAATAGTTTTTAAATTTTACTTTTATGTCTGTTAAAATTGAAAACAGTAAAACAGGACGCGTATTGGGTTACCTATTACGTACATAAGTACTAAATTAGTTTAGCCAATGTCATTACAACATTCATTGACTGCTACGGTATGGAGTTTGCTGGGTAAGGCAGTTGTTTATAAAACACTGTGGCTATTCTGGTTGAATTTAGAAAATAATATAAATCGAATCATGCTTCACTGTCGTGAAACAACACAGGCCGAACAAAGAATAGAGTCTATTCTTAGTTACAACTAAGATAACTCATCGAAACCAAAGAACTGTTCGCGCAGCACAAACATGTGCGTGGATAAATGTGCAGTGAGCTGAAATAAGAAGCTGTTCGGAAAAAAATAAAATTTGACAGCGAACGTTTTGACAGTCATACCACATGGAAGTGAACATATGTGGGCATGGGAAAACTAGTTTGACTACTGCGTGTACACTTGCGCGTTCGAACACGGAACAGAGAAAGAAGGAAAACTCAAATAAGTAACATTTACCTATACTCCTGAATGTTAACTATTATTTACAGAAATTAAAAAAGAATATACAACAAATCAGACCTTTACGGCCATTTTAAATTTTACAAACATTTATTAGACATAAACAAATGACTTTCAGACCGACCAAAATTCCAGTTTATTTTGGTCTTTGAGTAGCTTATCTACTTCAGAAAAGCAAAAGTAGAAACGCCAGGTACGCTGTTCCCCTTTTCACTGTATCGCGTGGTTATTTTGACCTTCTCTCAGTACTACCTCCATCCCTTCTATCCCTAATCATCCTTCTTCATTTCCATTATCCCCTATAGAGGATCGGTCTAATTCAGGCACACTAGACTCTGCACCCCACTGTATGTGACCTTCTCTCAGGACTACCTCCATCCCTTCTATCCCTAATCATCCTTCTTCATTTCCATTATCCCCTATAGAGGATCGGTCTAATTCAGGCACACTAGACTATGCACCCCACTGTATGGTACGTCCCTACCGTAGTCCTATTGGTATTTTATAATACTTCCCTTGTCTCGTCTCGAACGTCTCCCACTGACCCATTGGTTCCTAAACTGGGGGGGCGTGAAGCCAAGTCAGGGGGGCACGAGACCAGTTGGAAAGTAATAAGGTCAATTAAATATAATTAATACTATAGGAACAAACTTGATGTTGCTAATTACTTGGATTGTTCCCTTACTAAATTTAACCTCATATAGCCATGCTATAGTTTGATTTAAAACAAAATAGGATTCTGCGTAGGGGGAATCGACCAGAGGGAATGGGGATTAGAGCCGTCTGAGTTAATAGGAAATTCACATATTGCTGCGAGGGAGAGCCTTGTTGCCAATTCGACGTTAAACTCCGTTCGTCGAGTGTCATAGTAACTGCGGTGGAGTGATTTATTAGTGGTGTAGCTTGCTTCTTTCTACAATTTTAGTCGCTACCAGCGGAGGGTTCGAACCGAACAATGCGTTCGAACTGACAACATCGCATCCCTACCCTGCCACAAACCCATTCCTATTCTACTTTAAATCAAAGTATAGTGTAATAAATGCAGTCTCAAGCATCTCACTAAGAGATCAGTTAAAATTCAGATTGGAAATTAAACTTGAAATGTTATATCATGTTTCTTGTGAAAGTATGTATAAATAGTTTTTTTTTTTTTTTTTAATATATATATAATATTTGATTCTTTTTCATATGCCCATACCATTTATTTCCAGTGTAAAGGTTAAGAGGTGCGTAGGAGGATTTCATTTCAAGAGAAGGAAGCGTGCACCCAAAATGTTTGCACTAACCTATTTCCCCTTTAGTGCATGAAAAATTGAAACAGATTGTAATAAAGTAGTAAATTAGATGTGAGATAGTTCGCCCTTCATATCAAAACAATCCCAAGCATAGAATCTTATAAATCGCCTGAACTGAAACATTGTTTAAAGGCAGAATGATAAAAAAAAAAGGTGAAATTATACGGGGAGGTCAGGGCTGCAAATGTTAACAGGTGTGATTCTGTAATTGCTGTTGGGCTGCGCCTTTTAAGAAGCAAATCTGTGACTTTAAAAAGGTTTTGAAGTATGAACTCAGAACGCTTGTTAGGTGCGTTCAGGGCTCTTTTCATTCAACCCCAGATGTTTCGAATGGTTTAACGTGCAACAGGTTAACTTGTATATATATAACTTGGCATAGATATTGTTCAGATTTGTTCCAGGAACTGATAATGTTTTCCCGTGAACATTGTCGAACACTGTCGTAAATGTTTTAATATTGTTTTAATTAACATTATCGTTAATTAGTTATTTCAATGAAATAATAGTAAAGATGTGTCCGCACTTTCTACTCCACGTGCTTAGTGCTTGCGTCATGCGTATCTTAAACAATGTTTGGTGGCACGCAACATCCTTTAGTGACCTGAAGTCAAATTCCTTTCCGCTTTTATTCTCGTCACATATTTTGTATACTATACATATTTTTACCACTTCTGATGGCATTTACGCCAATGTTTGTCTTCTCTAATGCTTGTCACAGTGTATCCTGTGGTATAGGTAAAATTATCTAAGATGGCACTTGGAGGCTGCTGGCCTTGGTGAGAGACCAAGGAGGGAGGGTGGAGGTGCTCGCAGGTCATTTTCAAAAACATCGACCCTTGGCTCATTGGGTTGACTCATTATTTTATTACATAATAATACTGTTTAATGTATCTTAAAAATAACAAGAAATATGAGTAGGGCGTTCACGGAATCGTCCTAATAGGATTGTCTAAGGGTTGGGACAGGTAGGCTGCGATTTATGGCCCCGATGAGGGATGACAACAGTACCTGATGTTTTGTATACGACGAATACACAAATTCTTCCTAAGAGCCAAGTGCCATCTTATAATATTTCACCTATACTCTGCACAGACTTTTCTTAAATTGACATACAATAGGTGCACTTCTTGGTCATAGGCAATTTTTTTCTCTATAATTTAAATAAGGGAGAATAGGCGGTCCACAGCAGACCTGCTAGCTCAAAAGCCCGTCTGTTCCTTTGCTTCTATATCTCTGTATTGTTCTTCTATTTTATTTTTAATCTTGCCATATATTCTATTTCATACTTCTGTTCTATTATATTAATATCATATTGCTTGTTATTGCAATCCCTCGAGTTGTCACACCTTTCTTGTGTATTGTGGATTCTATTGGGGAGTTCCATTCATTAGGGAACTCCTCTACGTTTTTAAGTATTTTTCGAATACTGTTCTCAATTGCTCATAAAATTTATAGGTTCCATGTTTTATAAGTTCCGGATATATATATATATATATATATATATATATATATTCGGTCCCGGTGCCATTTATTTTTGTATGTTTAAACGTTTGCAATATTTGTTCTCATTTACACTGTACTTTTTCATATACATGTTTTCTTTAATTGCAAGTTATTTATCGTCATTTCAAAAATGTTTAACCGAACTACCACTTTACGCCATGCCACATAATACAGCAATTCGATTATAAATAAAAAACAATAGCCAATGATACTTTGTATTCAATGTGGTGCACAATCAAGCACATGAAATGTTACGCTGTGCATTTAATAGATATGCAAATAAGGCATAGTTATGTATTCTGTTGTGCGCATGATCGGTGACCTTGGCTTGACATTGGTGAGTTTCTTTAGTGTGGGAAAATAAATCCTGTAAAAGCACGATTACGAATCCATCTGGGCGAGTGCCTTCGAATCCAGAAATAACATACTATACACATTCAGTATCAAATACGTAACGAATTTTGCTAGTGCTCTAGCATTAAATGGTTTCCCAAAAAGTGGTAAGAGTAGGTCAAGCAGTTTAGATATTTCAGTGGTTTAATTTAGTTTAGGGTTCAAAATTTTAGAGCATTTTCTAGTTCATTGTACTAGTTTTCCAACCCCAGAACAATACCAGAGTTGGTTCTTGAAAGACACTGAAGGCTTGGAACCGTGCTAGAAGTAGGCACTTCCAACCTGTAACCAAGGTAAGCACCTTTGGTATCAACCGTGTTAGAGTAAGCATCTACAACCCCAGAACTATACCAGGTTGGTTCTCGAAAGACCGTGAAGGCTTAGAACCGTATCAGAGGTATGCACATCAAACCTGTAACCAAGGTAAGCACCTTTGGGCTGAACCGTGTTAGGGTAAGTATCTACAACCACAAAACTATACCAGGGTTGGTTCTCGAGGGACCGTGAAGGCTTAGAACCGTATCAGAGGTATGCACATCAAACCTGTAACCAAGGTAAGCACCTTTGGGCTGAACCGTGTTAGGGTAAGCATCTACAACCCCAGAACTATACCAGGTTGGTTCTCGAGGGACCGTGAAGGCTTAGAACCGTATCAGAAGTATGCACATCAAACCTGTAACCAAGGTAAGCACCTTTGACCTGAACCTTAGCAGGGTAAGATTCTCCAACACCAGAACTATACCAGGGTTGGTTCTCGAGGGACAGTGAAGGCATGGAACCGTATCTGAAGTATGCACATCAAACCTGTAACCAAGGTAAACACCTTTGGTCTGAACCGTGTTAGGGTAAGCACCTACAACCCCAGAACAATACCAAGGTTGGTTCTCGAGGGACAGTGAAGGCTTGGAACAGTACCAGAAGCAGGCACTTCATACCTGTAATCAAGGTAAGCACCTTTGGGCTGAACCTTAGCAGGTTAAGATTCTCCAACCCTAGAACTATACCAGGGTTGGTTCTCGAGGGACAGTAAAGGCATGGAACCGTATCAGAAGTATGCACATCATACCTGTAACCAAGGTAAGCACCTTTGGGCTGAACCGTTTTAGGGTAAGCATCTACAACCCCAGAACTATACCAGATTGGTTCTCGAGGGACACTGAAGGCTTGGAACAGTACCAGACGTAGGCACTTCATACCTGTAACCAAGGTAAGCACCTTTGACCTGAACCTTAGCAGGGTAAGATTCTCCAACCCCAGAACTATACCAGGGTTGATTCTCGAGGGACAGTGAAGGCATGGAACCGTATCAGAAGTACGCACATCAAACCTGTAACCAAGGTAAGCACCTTTGGTCTGAACCGTGTTAGGGTAAGTATCTACAACCACAAAACTATACCAGGGTTGGTTCTCGAGGGACCGTGAAGGCTTAGAACCGTATCAGAGGTATGCACATCAAACCTGTAACCAAGGTAAGCACCTTTGGGCTGAACCGTGTTAGGGTAAGCATCTACAACCCCAGAACTATACCAGGTTGGTTCTCGAGGGACCGTGAAGGCTTAGAACCGTATCAGAAGTATGCACATCAAACCTGTAACCAAGGTAAGCACCTTTGACCTGAACCTTAGCAGGGTAAGATTCTCCAACACCAGAACTATACCAGGGTTGGTTCTCGAGGGACAGTGAAGGCATGGAACCGTATCTGAAGTATGCACATCAAACCTGTAACCAAGGTAAACACCTTTGGTCTGAACCGTGTTAGGGTAAGCACCTACAACCCCAGAACAATACCAAGGTTGGTTCTCGAGGGACAGTGAAGGCTTGGAACAGTACCAGAAGCAGGCACTTCATACCTGTAATCAAGGTAAGCACCTTTGGGCTGAACCTTAGCAGGTTAAGATTCTCCAACCCTAGAACTATACCAGGGTTGGTTCTCGAGGGACAGTAAAGGCATGGAACCGTATCAGAAGTATGCACATCATACCTGTAACCAAGGTAAGCACCTTTGGGCTGAACCGTTTTAGGGTAAGCATCTACAACCCCAGAACTATACCAGATTGGTTCTCGAGGGACACTGAAGGCTTGGAACAGTACCAGACGTAGGCACTTCATACCTGTAACCAAGGTAAGCACCTTTGACCTGAACCTTAGCAGGGTAAGATTCTCCAACCCCAGAACTATACCAGGGTTGATTCTCGAGGGACAGTGAAGGCATGGAACCGTATCAGAAGTACGCACATCAAACCTGTAACCAAGGTAAGCACCTTTGGTCTGAACCGTGTTAGGGTAAGCACCTACAACCCCAGAACAATACCAAGGTTGGTTCTCGAAGGACACTGAAGGCTTGGAACAGTACCAGAAGCAGGAACTTCATACCTGTAACCAAGGTAAGCACCTTTGGTCTGAACCGTGTTAGGGTAAGCACCTACAACCCCAGAACAATACCAAGGTTGGTTCTCGAAGGACACTGAAGGCTTGGAACAGTACCAGAAGCAGGAACTTCATACCTGTAATCAAGGTAAGCAAGTTTGACCTGAACCTTAGCAGGGTAACATTCTCCAACCCCAGAACTATACGAGGGTTGGTTCTCGAGGGACGTTGAAGACTTACAACCTTAACGTAGTCGACGTAGAGCAACCTTACATGTGGCATAAGGTATTTAATGAAGATAATGTGGCCAACACTGTGCTTCAATCGTCATGATTACTCTACTCTAGGTCGTTATTTCCTCAGGCCGAGCAACTTGTAGGATGATATCGCAAACAAATTCTTTGACACTATTGGAAAACGAACCTAGAACCTTTACTTTAGTAGCCAGGTGTGTATAGCACTAGTGCAAACGCAACCTTATTTTTACAGTTGACAAATGTTACTCTTGAAACGTTTAATTGTTCTAGCCCAATTTTTTTTTAGTAGCCTATACAAATGAAGTTGTCAAACAATCTAGACTTTAATTGAAGATAAATATATAATTACAGGATTTGCACAATATTTTACTACTTTCAAACTGTTTACAGTTACTACTATCGAGCAACATTTACTGCAAATTACAACGGACCCACCGAATTCGAGTATTTTGCCCAACAACTCCAATGTAGCCTAACAAAGTACCTGTTTGTATAAAGCTCGGGCTGATTATTAAGGCAACAATAAGACCAGCATTGCGGATCTAATTTCTTTTTAAAATAAAGTAATTGTTCATTTTTAACAAGGGACGTTTTGC
Organism: Prosapia bicincta; assembly: GCA_036971475.1. NCBI lineage: Eukaryota > Metazoa > Arthropoda > Insecta > Hemiptera > Cercopidae > Prosapia > Prosapia bicincta. Next base: position 313,846,323 of record JBAIZL010000001.1, on the reverse strand, counting down.
TCCAATCTACCCTCAGACTTACTGCGAGGGTTGTTTTAATTGTATACAATTTTAATTATTGTTGTTGCCCTGCCAATAGCACAAAGAGGGTAGTTTTTTCTTTTCCCTTTTAATTTGTCCGACATTAGCGTTTGTTATGAAGTTATTGTTTCGTTAGCGTAGTATTCAGCGGGAATGTAATTGTTTCGCCAAAACAACAAAGGCTTCCGAATTTATGTTTTGCCATAAAAGCGCGTTTACATGGGTAATAAAAATATATTTTTTTATTGTTGCAATGTAAAATTATAATTTCAATTTACAGATATTTTATTGCCATAAAAATGTTTGTATTTAGGTTTTTATTAAGTAAAAGTTAACGTTAGCAAGTTAATCTTTCGGAATTTTACTGAATAAAAACTACAAAAATTTGAATTGCATTTAGATAATAACTTACAAAAATTAGTTATTCAGATATTTTCGCAATTATACGTGCGCCATTCACCAACTAGATGTACGATAAAATCCTCCACTGTTTTAAAAAACGACTAGGAGCTTGAAACGTTGAAAAAATGGGCTGAGGGCGGAAAAGAAAGTAATAACGAATTGGTTAAAAAAACATGGCCACCGTGTGGAGGTTTTGTGGGAAAAGACGAGTGATAAAATTTCATTTTATAATCTTTAATGAATCTTTATAGAAAATACAATTAAAAACTACAACCCAGAAATATAAAAATAGTTGCAAAACATGTTTAACTGAAAAAGGTTTTGAAAATGTGTTCAATTTATAGCTTACAGTTGTAATGATCAATTGTAATTTACGCTTGTGCGTTCTCTATTTACTTTTGTAAAACAAATTTCATAAAATTGGTCAGTTATGCAACAACTTTCACATTAATTTCAAACACTAATCAGACAATTCAAATATTATAAATTAAGAATTTGATAGCAGTCGTATAGTTGTTGGTAAATATGCGTTTGCAATGTACGTTGCATCGCTTTGATAATGGCCCCATATTTGACAAAACCTAGGAAGACCATTCAAGGGGTAACTAAGGTTTATGATCTTACGTCGTTTCAGAAAATAATGTCTTAATTTTAAGCATTAGAGTGACATTAAATTGTTTTTGATTTTCAAAATTTTGCTGTAGAAGTATTGTCAGCGGCACACGTGAAGAGCCCTGGTGTAGAAATGAGTCAAGCTAGGTTTTCAGTTCTGCACATGCGCTGTCGATCTATTCCTGACCCACAAACATTAAACTAAAGGTACGGCACACGTGAAGAGCCCTGGTGTAGAAATGAGTCAAGCTAGGTTTTCAGTTCTGCACATGCGCTGTCGATCTATTCCTGACCCACAAACATTAAACTAAAGGTACGGCACACGTGAAGAGCCCTGGTGTAGAAATGAGTCAAGCTAGGTTTTCAGTTCTGCGCATGCGCTGTCGATCTATTCCTGACCCACAAACATTAAACTAACGGTACGGTACACGTGAAGAGCCCTGGTGTAGAAATGAGTCAAGCTAGGTTTTCAGTTCTGCGCATGCGCTGTCGATCTATTCCTGACCCACAAACATTAAACTAACGGTACGGCACACGTGAAGAGCCCTGGTGTAGAAATGAGTCAAGCTAGGTTTTCAGTTCTGCGCATGCGCTGTCGATCTATTCCTGACCCACAAACATTAAACTAACGGTACGGTAGTTTTGTACGTAGTTTTAGTTTACTAAGTAATAGAAATATTTACAGATAGATAAAAGTACTAATTTTAATAAGAAAGGGTGCACAAAATAAATTCTATATGGTCCCGTTTCTGCATTTTAATTTTCGTAAATCTAACGTTTTGTGTTGGAAATGTTTTTGGGAATGACTTTATCGTTTTGACCTGCCTTGGGCCAGGGCTCTTTTCGTGCGCCGGTGACACTACAAATTAGCTCCCTCCCTCCAGAATAGAATACTAGTACGACCCCCTCCGCCGAAAGATTTTCTGGGTGCGTTGCTATCGCACACGTGCTAGAGAGCGCAAATTACATGCCCAAGATGTCACTCTTATGCTATTAGCATTATTTTTTGGAATGGACTGTAGCTGGGAACTTGACTCGTTGTTAACACACAGATACAGAAATGCAAAGATATACAACTGGGCGCGTATAACTTAGTACTGTAAATACGCTAGTATATTTATATCAACATTTATGGGCGTCGCACCCAAGTAATTTCTCTCAAGTGAAGGAAAATGGGCAGCATTCTGGTTTTAAATGTTCCCGTCACGTTTGTTTGAACTTTCTGTAGACAAATATTTACGGCACAGATCAGCTAAGTGCTTCTTTGAACTGAATAATCTTCGGTTATACAAATATTAAACATCTGACATGAACAAATAACAATGTTTTGTGATATGTAGACCAAAAATATCCTACGAGGATTTCTTGAAAATGTGTTTTACACACTGCACCTGTCTTCAAAGAATTGAATGTTTTTTTACAACTGCCATAAATAAACTCAGTGAATACTTAAGGTTCCTCAAGTATTATTATCTAAAATCTACTAGGAGGTCTACCTAGTGTATCAACCTCTGTGACCGCAGTAGCGATTAGGTTTTTCGCGATAGCATTAATGTCTCTACGTAAATTTGCCATATTCCTTACACACGTCCTCACATTGAAGCCAATGTGATACACGAAATGCTCCATACTACCCAATCCCTATTAATGGACCCTTCCGAATCTGATAGCGTACATGAACTCTCCTCTCATTTCAACCTTAAAAATTTGTGACTAAAGCTAAATTTATATTTTTTTAAAATTTTACACTTTCCCCCATAATTACTTACAAATTTAAAAAAGACGTAGAAGTATGCTAAGCCAACGAGAAGGAAGGAGAAGTAGTGAAATAAATTTCATTATTACACGTCTGGATAGTGCGGACCACGTAACCGTGCACCTGGCCTAGAGAGAACGCAGTAGACGAGACGGGCGGGGAGAGGGCCGGTATAAATACTTCCCACAAACATGATAAGGACTGTCAAAACACTGATGAACGGTCGATATAAGATGAATTAGCTGCTGTATGAAATAGCAAACATTCTTGAAATATGTGTAGACATATCTGTTTGGTAACAATACTTTCGGAGGACCAATAATTATTATAATTATATAAATTAATAGTTTGTACTTACGTGCACCGTGAAATACGCACTTATCACACTCGCGTATTAAATAAGCGATTTCTGGCCAGAAAACTTGTTCGTATTCCACGCACTGGTCACATTCGGTATAAAAATTAATAAAATAGTTACATTCACGTATTCTAGTACCTAAGGTAGAGATTGAAAAGTATAATAGTATACTAGAACGTAGGGGATCGATCTACACTCCCGAAAGGTCTAACTTGCTTTGCCGGTTCAAACGGCAGAACCAACCTTATCACGGGTGAGCTTTGTCTGACTTTGGCGGCGGGTTTAAAATAAAGGAAATGAGTCTATATTAATTTTAAATACGTAACATACCGGGGGCATTGAATCCTTCTAGGATTCAAAGAGAACTAACACAAATATAATATTTTGAGAGTTTATAAAAATAAAAAGTTCATAAAGGAAAATAAAAATATCTCTTTTTACAAAAATTGAGCGCACTATGGCGCAAGTTCATTATGAGCGTAGAGGTAGAGGGAAAACCTTGTGAGCAGGTCTTGTCAAGGTTCCCTGCTTTGTCTTCAAATGAACCACTCTTACTACACCATCCTTTCCTGGAGAAACACTACTTATCCTAGCCAGAGGCCATGCGAGAGGTGGTGCAGGTTGATGCACTAACACGAGGTCGCCGACGCGCAGGTTGACAGTTAGCACGTTCCACTTCCCCCGTTGCTGAAGAGTATGGATATATTCTAGATGCCATCTCTTCCAAATACGCTGGTGAAAGGCCTTGATTAGCTGCCAGTGCTTGAGTCGGTTGGCAGGAACGTTGAAAAGATCCTCTTCTGGAACTGAAACCAATGAAGATCCTATTAAGAAGTGACCCGGGGTGAGTGCATTGAGGTCTGAGGCGTCGTTTGACAGAGGTGTGAGAGGTCTCGAATTCAAAATAGCCTCTACTTGAGTTGTGAGAGTGGAAAATTCATATAGAGTTAAAATATGTTCACCGATGACACGTCGGAGGTGATGTTTTGCACTCTTGATTGCTGCTTCCCAAAGACCACCTTGATGAGGAGCTGCAGGCGGGTTGAAATGAAAGTTGATATTGTGTTGTGATGAGAATTCAGCAAGAGGGGTTCGGCCTGAAGAGATGATGAGATTTTGTAAAGCATTATTCGCTCCAACGAAATTCGTTCCACAGTCAGAATAAATATTTGTGCAAAGACCGCGTCTGGACACAAATCGGGTGAGAGCGGCAATAAACCCATCTGTCGACAGGTCCGATACTACTTCAATGTGTACAGCCTTTGTCACAAGGCAAACAAAGATACAAATATATGCTTTGGTCAAGCGAATCGAGCGCAAATTGTGCATTTTGATGTTAAAAGGACCTCCGTAGTCAATTCCGGTGTTGAGAAACGGACGAGAAGGAGTTAATCTTGCTTTTGGTAAATCACCCATGAGCGGAGATTTATTGTGAGGCTTGTGTCGAAAACATACAACACATTGAAAAATGCGAGAGCATATTACACTTCGAGCCGAGAGTATCCACACATCCTGTGCAAGAAGTGATTGAGTCAATTGAGCGCCCGAGTGTAAGTATTTTCGATGATAAAAATCAATAAGAAGGTTGACGACATGGTGTCGTTTGGGCAAAATCACAGGATGTTGCACATCCGTAGGAAGTTTTAAAGCGTTGAGACGTCCTCCCACTCGTAGGATATCATCCTTGTCGAGAAAAGGAGAGAGTCGGCGGAGTTGTGACGAGGCAGGTGTAGTTGGATCCTTCTTCATGGCAACGATGTAGTCTCTGAACGCTGATTCTTGAACCATCTTGAAAATTGCCAGTCTTGACGCTCTCATTTCCAGAGTGTTGAGAGGACCATCGAGCTTTCTTGAATGACGAGCGTTATGAGTAAATCGCAAAATATAAGCCATCACACGCTGGAGTCGGCTAAAGTGAGAAAACTGAGTGAGGGGCTACCATTCATGAGGAGCAGTTGATATGAGAGATATAGGTGAAATGGGTTTCTCTTCTCCTGTGTCAGTAAGTTTTGTAGGCATAAAATGAGATACAGGCCAGTTATCATTAGATTTTTGTAGCCAAAAGGGGCCGTACCACCATAATGAGTGCTGTGGTAAATCTTTAGGAAGTAACCCACGCGACGCGCAATCAGCAGGATTATCTTCTCTCGCTACGTGTCTCCAGTAATGAGAAGGCACTAATTCTTGTATCTGGGCTACCCGGTTGGCGACAAACGTCTTCAATCGATGAAGAGGTGTTTGTAACCATGTCAGTGTTACTGTCGAATCACACCATAGAAATACAGAAGAAAATTCCACCCATTTTTCAAAAAGAGAGATAACATATCCCACTAGTTGGGCGAGTAAATGAGCTGCACTTAGCTCTAATCGAGGTACCGTGAGCCTTTTCAGAGGGGCTACCCGAGTCTTCGATATTACTTGCCGAATTAACACAGAGTCGTCGCTAAGTTGGCATCTCAAATAAACGACGGCGGCATAACCGTTCTCAGAAGCATCTGAGAAACCGTGTAGCTCAAAGTTTCTCGAGTGTGTTATTCGTAATGCACGAGGAATTACAATTTCTCGTAGAGTATTAGCCGAGTCTGTAAAGGTTTGCCATAATTTCAATTGTTCAGATGGAAGTGGTTCATCCCAGTTCAATCCTTTCATCCAGAGTACTTGCATAAAACGCTTGGCCCACATAACAATGGGTGAGAGAAAGCCACAAGGGTCGTAAATCTGGGCAATGATACCGAGAATTTGACGTTTAGTCCTGGAATTGTGAGGAAAATTCAAATTATAGGTAAACGTATCGGTAGAGGGTGACCAGTGAAGACCTAATATAGTGAAATGTGGTTGTTTACTGCCTTGAAGGAATACAGGGGTCTCTAAATGAGCATCAGGAAGATCTTGCAGCAGTTGACTGGAGTTAGATGTCCATTTGCGTAGTTCAAAGCCTCCGCGAGCCAGGAGCGAGATGAGTTGCTTACGGAGGCTCAAAGCCTTTTCTTCAGAGTCAGCTCCAGAGATGATGTCATCTACGAACGTCTGCGTGCGTAGAATATTTGCAGTTTCAGGATAGGAGTCACCTTCGTCTGCAGCGAGCTGATGTAAGGTTCTAATGGCAAGATACGGTGAACAATTCACTTCGTAAGTCACTGTTGTAGATTAAAGAGGGCTGATCTGGACTTTCACGCCATAAGATCATCTCATAGCACTGGTCATCAGGGTGCATTTTTACCTGTCTATACATTTGACGAATGTCACAAGAAAAACCGTTATGAATCCGAAAATTTAGTAATAAATCACAAATATTCGTTTGCATCTTTTTGCCTGTTAATAAAATATTATTAAGAGAAATACCATGCTCAATGAGATAACCTTCTATAAACAACTGAAATCACTTTTCATAAACTTTTACAATTAATTTAAACCAACATATTAATGCAAGCCAAAGCCAAACACAGATAAGAGAGGATCAGCTGTTTCATATACTGCCACATGAAACTAGTTTTCCAGTGTTTGCATGCACAGACAAAGTTTAAAAAAAACTTGTAGAAATTGTAGAATGAACACATATAATGAATTGTATTTTATTTTATTTTTTATATAGGTCTTAAGGCTCAAGATCCGGCCCGGCTGGACCAAATTTGTTTGGTAACAATACTTTCGGGGGACCAATAATTATTATAATTATATAAATTAATAGTTTGTACTTACGTGCACCGTGGAATACACACTTATCACACTCGCGTATTAAATAAGCGATTTCTGGCCAGAAAACTTGTTCGTATTCCACGCACTGGTCACATTCGGTATAAAAATTAATAAAATAGTTACATTCACGTATTCTAGTACCTAAGGTACGGAGATTGAAAAGTATAATAGTATACTAGAACGTAGGGGATCGATCTACACTCCCGAAAGGTCTAACTTGCTCGGCAGAACCAACCTTATCACGGGTGAGCTTTGTCTGACTTTGGCGGCGGGTTTAAAATAAAGGAAATGAGTCTATATTAATTTTAAATACGCAACAATATCTGATACAGAAGCAATATGCAACATGTTTTTGGAATTGATAGTACATGCAAGGCCAAGTGCACGGTTACGTGGTCCGCATTATAACCTCTTTTCAGAATAATAAGCTGTATAGCTACCTCAGGGCTTCCTACTTGGATCTATACCTTTATTTACACTGTTTAGTATTTGGAGCTCTTGTTAGCTATTTCCTCTCCACCCAGCCATTAGTCGAGTGTTCACTTATGTCGTATGTAACATCTGTTAGACGCCTTATCCTTCAGGAGGAAAGTTCAACAGCTTTTATTGAATATGACGTATAATGACTGATATTACCCCAAAGTAATATAAAGGCGGGGACGTCTGCAAATACACAATTTATAGTTTTATTTAAAACAGAATAGCACTACAAAAGTGAAATCTACCAGGAGAGAGGGCTGCCACCGTTTGGGCGATTGGGAAATCCACATTCTGCCGGCCCGGTGAGCCTTGTTGCCAATTCTATGTTAAACTTCCGTTCGTCGCTTAGAGTCACAGCGTTCAAACTGACAACACTGCATCCCCAACCTGCTGCAGACCCGTTACTATTCTGCTTTTAAATCAAACTATAGCTATTGTCCAGTATTGAAGCTGCCTCACACTTACCGAACTAATCCCTATTCCGACTATCTTCGAAGTTGAGCTCTCATTTAAACCTGTCACATTTTGCAAAGATTAATGTATAATTTTATTTACCAGTAAGTAGATTCTTATTAGGCATTTACGAAGAGCAGGAACTAAATGGGTGCTAAAGACAACTAGAGGTCTTAATTCACGAACTAAACGACTTTCCTCAATGAGGTTACCATGGCCTATAATTATTTGAAATAAGTTTCGAGATAATCCAGTATATTTTGAAATGGTCTGTCCGCTCTCATAAAAACCAATTTTCGCAGTTTGATACCGTCTGTAAGACTTTGTTGCTACACTGAGATGAGTGCCATGGAACGAGTACATACAAGACGCGTACTTTATTTCTCAACAATCAAAACACTATAACATAATTTCCTAATTAATATTTTTTATTCACGTAAAAACTCCTTTGGCCAAGCCTTACTTTTTTTGCACAGAGAAAAATCCTCCAGTTCAAGTCGTAAGAGATGTCAGCATGTCGGATGTAGCTTTAGTAAGTTACATATGGTTTCATACATCAGCTGTTTTTATGGTGTAGGTTATATTGTAGTACAGCTATTTTAACGCTTACGTTATGCTAATTTAATTCAATATTTCTTACCAATTAATAAAAATATGAATTTATATTTAAATAAAACTAACTATAATTAATTCAATTAATGATTAAACGTCTTTAGATAAACCTGACACTTTTTAAGGACCACTTTAATTATAGCGTATTGGTTAAATCAAATATTTCTTCACATATTTTGTCAGGATCTGATCTAGAAAAATATTGGAGAGCGCTGATGTAAGGGGAGGAAAATGGTTCCCCCCGTCTGGAAAATATTTAGGAGATATAATAGATATAGTGTAAACTCTAAGGGTATTCTATCTGAGGGAAAAGGTTATAGGCCTGCTATGTGTTATTACACACGAATTATTTAGCCCCATTTACCATATATTTACAATATAAACAACCTATTTATTACATTGTGGGTGGCCTTATTTATTAATGATTACAGTATGGGATTATAGTGAATAATATGGGTTTCCGAACATATTCTACTGATTATTAAATAGATTTAAATCGGGGACGAACGCAGACATCGGAAATGACATTTTAGTTCACACTTATAGTGTTGTTTTATAGTTCAAAAATTTTCACTTTTTCATATTTTGGGAGGGGCTTGAACCCCAAAGCCCCCCTTAAATCCGCCACTGCACTGGCTACATTTTTATCCAAGAATTCACTTCTGTCGACCAGTTCCAGTCGGTCACAGTTTTAGATTGCAAATTTCCTATATCCGGACTAACTGGAACCAAATGGGATCTATTTATTGAAAGCCCCAATAATCCGAAGTATGTTGGTAAAGAAACCAATGTATATAGTGAGAAATAAGATTTAGTATAAGTGAAAATAATATTTTCAAAATACAGATTGCAGTAATCGTACATCACTTTGTTTTGGCAATGCCTAATTCTCGGTCACGCAAGTAATATTTTCAGTTCGCTTTGTAAATAAATGACAAGTTGGTTTATTTACGTGTATTCCGTTCTAAAACCCTTTGATTTTCCGTTCTGGGTTCGATTCAGATCCCATGTTTGATAAAGTGATAACCTCTAACTCCTACGTTATATTGAATTAGATTGTAAACTCGCCTACTTAGAGCAAATAACACACTTTCCTCGACTCATGTCCCCATCTTGTAAGAGATTAGGAGGCGTTTATCTATCCAGTAGGTTTCGACGTTTATCCCCAATAACCAACTCATGTATTCGCCTCCAAGATGAACCCTGTGATATCAACCGGGTTGGGTTAGGTTAGTACACAAGTCCCACGTGTTTGGTCTCGCCTGAGGTGCCCATTATCCTTGTAAATATATTTGGAAGTTGTTTTTATCACAAATCGGCGTACCAAAACGTTAAACGTTTAGATGTTTACAGATATAAAAATAGCTCGATTAACGGAACAGCTGTGTGATAAGAGGAAAGCATCGCAATGTTAACGAGTTTGTTTTTGGACGAATACAACAGCTGATTAAATAAAACTGCTGCTGCATACAAGCCAGCTTAATCTTCCGTACGCTAGATAACTCTTTTCGTTCAGTTCTTTTAAATTTATCCTAACATCACTCCTAACTTCTATTATTATTATTGTACCTCTTTTGTTGCATAAATACCAGATACATGTTTTAATAAGGTCGAAGCAACCTAACCTCAATTTAGTCAACATTATTTAGAAAAGTATATAATTTCTTTTAGCGCACATGCTGAAGAGTCATAGAACGGATAGGGATTGTAACCTCCCAAAACTGGTCCGGAAGGTGAGCAAATCACTAATGTAGAGCATGAAGTACTTCACAAGTGGTAATAAGACTTTTGGGAGAACCATGGCTAAATACAAAGATCAGAGGTATCGTCAGACGAATATTGTAGACGTAATTCAAGGCATTCCGGGATGATATATTACTAGGATGTCTCTCAGTGTTGCCCCCGCATAAACATGACGAGGCACTGAGCTAAATAGCGGTTTATGGACCAGTGTTGCCCCCCCCCCCGCATAAACATAACAAGACACTAAGCTAAATAGCTGTTTATGGACCGAGAGAGAGATCATCTACTGCAGATCTGAAAATACGATGAAGATTATACACGACATAAAAATCTTGACTGCATTAGCTGAATAAAATCTACAGTCTCTAGGTGTCTTTATATCAAAGGGTCTGTCCACATTACAACCTTTCCATGAGGTTATTTGTAAAAATTAGGCGTGAGAAACATACCAAAGGATCCATACCATTCTAGTACCTCCTACTGTAAACACCAACAAAATTATGAACTTTTAAAGTAATTCACTTTTATTCCGGAGTTTCACGAGCCGTGACTTATTTAACAAGAAGAAAACCGAAGAAGCAACCCTCTCGAGGAAAGCAAGACATTGCATATTCCATCTACCAGTTTTTTTTCATCCCCCTTGTACTTTAGGATCAAATTCAGGGAAGTAGCTATATCGAAGAAAACCAAGTACGTTCAGTGGAGCAGCCATGTCTAAGGGAGCAACCATGTCGGCTAAACATGGGATCGCCGACTCCCGTCTAGCAGATTTTGTCATTCCCTTATAGTGTAAGATTAGGTTCAGGGAAGCAGCCATGTCCAAGAAAAACATAGCAACGTCAACTCCGTCTAGCAGATTTTTTCATTCCCTTGTAATCAAAGATCAGGTTCAGGGTAACAGTAATGTCTAAGGGAAACATGGGATCGCCGACTCCATCTAGCACATTTTTTAGCTCGCTTGTAATCAAATATCAGGTTCAATGAAGCGACCATGTCTAAGGGAAACAGGGCATCGCCGACTCCATCTAGCAGATTTTCTATACCCTTGTAGTCAAAGATCAAGTTCAGGTTAAGTTGTTCTTAAAAAGTTTGCTGATATTTAAGAAGAATGTACGTGAGGCCTAAACAATGAGAAAATAGCGAAAATATTGTTTCAGAATAAGATGTCGGATCATAGACAATCTCCGCAATGAAATACACGCAGACGCTTGTAATAAACACAAGTAGTTCCACGTTGTCTTTACTCAAGCAAAAGGTAATTCTACAAATCTGTGATCACACAACTCACAGATAAACTATTTTACGGTTATGTTTTGTTCCACCAACAAACCTCTTTAACAGCGAAAATAAAAACGTCTCGTTCTGTTTTACAGAACGGCTGCGAGATAGAAACAAAAAACTGCTGACAAGACAAAGATAAGACTAAATAGATAAGACTAAATGCACGTAGATTCCCAAGAACCTTACCTTAATGTGATAAGAGTTGAGCTTGTGGCGAGGCAACGAGTTAAAAGAACTGAAATCTTGTCTTCGGGAAAAGATCCCATTGCCATTCATCGAGTTGTGCCTGAAATCAGAAGAAATTAACATAATAAGAAGAAACATAATTATACTGGGAAATTATAACAAACACGTTACAATGTATAATTTGATTCATTATAAAACCATCCCATCTCAACGCCCGGGTTTCCTTGGAAAGTAAACAATCTCTTCATTTGTATTATATTGGAGTCTTATGAATTTTTAAAACAAATAATTTTATGAAATTAGCTTCAGAATCCAAGAATGCTTTAATGTCACTTCAGCCTTGCCCAAATCGTAACAAATTACGTTTCAAGATAAAAATTAATATGCTAGGAAAACTATTTGTTAATTAACTGAAACTATGTTGGAAAAACATTATTTTTTTAATTTTTGAATGTATTTGTAAATGCATACATTCAGCTACCCTTAACCTAATACCCTTATCTAACTTTTTAGCACACATAATACAGGTTTTAGTGTTTGTTTAGAGTCATGTAGTTTTAGTGTTTGTTTATTACAGTTTTTAGTCTAACTGTTCTTTAATTTTTTATTTTTTCTTCACCTTCTATTTATTATTTACAACCTTTCTCTTGTTTTTCTTCTCACCATCTTCTTATTACAATTTCTTTTCTTCATATGTACTTATTATAATCTACTTTTGTATAATCAGTAACCTAATGAACAGCATAGGCCAATATGCAACCAACTATGTAATTCAATATTTGTTTAATATTTGATGTACTGTACTATCCATATTATCTTGCCCTGTTTGTTAGATTGCTGATTATATATTAGACTACTATATAAGACGTTTACGTCTTATTCCCCGCCTACTTATACTTACAATTTTTATTTATTCTTATTTTTAGTCTATTTATCATTAACATTCTACTACATACCTAGATACAGTGCGTGAGGTTTAACCGTGTCTCTGACCTTGATATCGCTAGGCGGGATTGGGATGCAGTGCGGGGTCAAAACCAACCCTTCAGAAAACATCAGTGTCATGTTTAAAGTGTAAGCAGCTATAATTAACTAAATAATAGTACTGTAATAGTTTGATGTAGACATGATCTTTAAATGTGTTGCTCTGCTTCTGCACAGAAAGAGACGCGATTACGAAAAGAGACGATATATGTATTGTATATTGTTTTCAGTTAGGCTAGTAGTCAAATGCTACCGTTAAACCTCACGCACTTTTTTTGCACGTCTCATTGTTTTTCTTTCCTCTATTTAACTTTGTCTTCGGTTCAAGATGGTTTGCTTATCGTTCAACATTTTTATTTTACTTGCCAGTCTGACAAAGTATTAAGTTCAATGCATGTCTTATTTTTAACTTTGGTTAATAATTTCTTATTTATAATATTAACTTTTTAATATGACCTCTATTTTATTGATACCTTTTTTCGTAAAATATGAATCATTAAAGTTTTAGTTACGGTTAGGTTTTCTATTTCTAAATTATCTAATTTTTTATTATTTATACTTATTGTTTACTTTTTTTCTTGGCTTTTGTTAACCCATTTAATTTTGTAACAAATTTCTGCTTACCTTCTATTTTGTTTTCTCTCTTATACGTTTTGCCTTTACTTATAACTATTTTCTCTTGATAATTTTAGATCTTGGAATTACATAATTCTTACTTGAATGCAAGCATAAATAGCTCAATCAACAACGAGGCAAGCAATATATGTAGACAGCTCTATAGAGAGTGCACAATGAACCCAATTTTGGGCATAAAGCCTAGAAGAAATTTCTATTTCTTATCTACTTTACGTTTCTGTGCATCTTCTTCATTATTCATGCTACCTTCTTATGCATTACCCATCCAACTGGATTATTTTTTTCCTACGTAATCAAACCTTTCATTTACATCCTAATTTTCATTTTTTTTATACTCATATTCGCCAGAAGCGGACGATGTTGAGTTCTGATGCTGTCGTCTCTCTGTACCTTCTAACCGTTTTTATATTAGCTTAATCCTGAAATTTTGCACTATTTCCAGTTGCATTTCTAATTATAATTTTTTATAATCTTTAAAAAAATTTTATATTTTACTCAACTATAATTTATTTATTAATCCCTATACATTCCCCCATGTTCTTACTTATATTATTATACGGCTCGTATAATAGCATTCAGCTGAAAGGGGCATTATTATTTGTAACGGGGCGGGTGGGGGGTACGTAAACCCAAACGTGTATTCAGAAACGTAAGAAATAATTTAACAATCCCGCCCTTCACCTTCTCTTCCAATCCTCTTTGAAAAGAAAGGTAAACCGCTTGGAGCTCCCCTTCAACCTGCAAAATTAAGGACTCGCTTTTTATTTTTCTTACAATAAGTCTTTGTGAAAACGTAGGTTTAGTTTGAATATAGCATAAGAGGCGCCCTATTGATGTTTCCACATACTGTATTCAGCGGTGAAATCATACTTTGGCCTAATTTAAACGTATTTCACTAAAGAGCGCGATGAAAACATTAAAACGTCCAAATAAAGATTAAATTAATTTTTTTTATATGTAAGTTTTAATAAATTTTCCTACTCAGAAAAACCTTTGCTAAAGTAATAATTATCTGAATTGTCTAGTTTCTTACAAAAAAAAAAAAACGTATTCGAGTTTACTTGCTTAAGCGATTCCAAGTTACATTATAGAAACATATATTTTGTTATTTTGAAGGAACCTCTATATAATCCCTCAGAGAAAGTGTTTTAGGGCGTTTATGAAAACTATGACAAGAAAAATCTACTTTAGCCTTAGAAACATCGGCATTTACGAACGACATATACGAAAAAGGGAAAGATGTTCAAGATGCTTCCGAGTGAACCACGTCTGGGGAAATACTATGGAGAATGTGAGGGTTGAGCCAACCCCCCCCCCCCACGCCAACCAGTAAAGGAGGCCAATTCAATGATCCTCCCAATAAGTTAAGATACAGCACAATTTTGCTTAGGCAAATTTTGATTTCTGATACAATAACAGCAACCCATTATGGGCAACGGGTCCCAAACTGTGGGGAGTTACGTAGAAGCGGAGTGGTACGCGGGAATAATACCAGTAATAGCGGACTTCAATATTTCACACTTTAGATTTGAAACAAATACGAGGTTACACTAGTAGTTAGCAAGATAGTTGATAGGAAATTGCGGAGCTTGTATGATTGTGTGCGACTGAAACCTTAGAATAGAATAGCTATGGGAAACATCTATTCCAGATTTAGCTGAACGATAAAAGTGCAGGAATGAGTCTACGATTTGATGATGGGAAACATTCAGGGAACCGTCTGTCGTGTTGCCCACACAAAAATACCGTATACACAACCGATTGCCTCCGCTCCACCCATTACATACTTACAAGGCAGTCAGGCAACCACTCTTTGTCTAAACCACGTCGGGGTACGTTGCATTAGAAAACTTGTTTACTGGTACGTGAAATGAAAAGGTTGGGAGCTACTATTCTAGAACATCCCAGATTTTATTTTCAGACAGGGTAGATTACTAATTAGGCCTTCGATTATGGTGAGGCACCACATGGCTCAACTACCACAGTGGTTCCAATCCTGCAGACCATTTGTCCCGACCACCTTCCACAATCATGAAAACCTCCCTCAGCATTGTTTTCAGAATACATTATTTATTATTACAGTTCATAGTACGACTTCAATAAACTATACATTTTTTATTATTATTTTTTTTTTAATGGATAAAATAGACATGAGGTCCATTTGTAAATGTAACCCTATAATATAGATAAAAGTAGAACAGTAATCACAAATATGTTGTTTAGTAAGTAAAGGAGTAGAAAACTGTTTAGTAAGTAAAGGAGTAGAAAACTGTTTAGTAAACATAAGGGTCATGCTCAGTGTTACTCTCAAACCCTGGTCCGACTTCTTTGCTTTTAACCAACAATGAGAACTCTTGTTTACACTAAATGTTGTCGAAAACACTGGTATCCTCCAATGGCCACGAAGTCTCCCATTATGGAGATTAGACGTCTTTCAGAAAGTCTTAATGGTGTTGACGAGATTTCGTTTAATTAAATGTGTATATTTAAACTTTTGTTTTACTTTGAAATCGAAATGTACTTCAGGACGAAAATAAAATATATTTGTGGTTTAAGACGTTTTATTTATTTACAATTAAAAATATTGCACCACAGTTCTGTTGCTCTAAGACTCTAAGATATGATATACCATGCAATAATATTGATCAACATACATTTTCTAATAGAACACACACACGCGCGCGCGCGCACGCACGCACGACGTATGAGAACTATTACCATTTTCAACATATTGTGCAATAACAGGAGAAATACTGTGTCAAATTTAGTCAATATAATGACAATATTATATTGTTAACAATATCACAACTAATTAACAATATTATGTCAAGTTCATTGTTTAAATAAAGTTATTTCAAATTTACTGTTTATGAAGTATAAAAATACTCTTCTGTATTTTGTACTTATTCAAAAAAAAAAGGTTTTTTAATATAAACATCATTTACGAATAAAATGTACATTTAAAATGTTTACAAAAGTAAAGATATTGTTTAATGTATCTAAAAATGATCTTATATGCGTACACCTGAAATCACGCGAAAGATGAGTAAAGGATCAAGTTTTGACAGATGGTGAGGGTAACCTATGACGTAAGAATATTATGACAGCCGAAAAATTCGTACTTTTAAGCGTACACGGGTCTTTTAAAATCATTGAGCTGCAATGATTAGTTTCTCGGGGCTAGAGATAGTTTAAAGCTTTACCTATTAAACCTGATTTCCATCACAGCCATTTGCGTTTTCTCTATGCATAGCCGAGATAATGCCCATCGGTTTCCTCTTAGCAGAAGTCACCTGCACATTCACTTAACATTAAACGCACTGAAATGAAGATTAAATCGAATTTATCACCACGGCAGTTGAAGGCAAAGGCGACCGCTGGAGAGAAACCTTTTATGACTAATTTTGACAGGGAAAATCCACACCTTGAAAGTTATTGCCAAATAGTTTAGGGGTAGATGGATGACCTGGGGTGACAACTGGAGTCTGGTTTGTACGCTTTTTTCACAAATTGCGATTGCTATTATCTCCTCACGTACGCATATTTCGCTGTACACATTGAACTGTCTTACTTCAGTCATACGGTACTCAAGAATGTTAAGCTATTGTTACACTCGATGCAAGTTCCTACAAAATCTCCAGAAAGTCAGAATACAGTGGGCTTACATTGTACGGATTTTCTAAACACCAGCTCTTCCATGTCTTCCAACAAGGACGCTAGACAATTATTTGTCTAGTAAAGCCAGTTATTATTAAGACTAAAATTATTAGCGATGGAAAGTAGATAAAAAAACGCATTACTCTCTGCTAGATTCCATTGTTTGCACAATTATTTCTACTTTTCCTAGAAATGTCCGTGTAGGGGGGGGGGGGTTTGTAGCAAAAGTATTTGTCAAAATTTAATAATCAGTTGATCTGCATACACATTAATGAACCCACTATTAAGAAGGATGGTATTTTAACCATACTATAGCTGTCAAAACTATAAATAAAACCTGTTTTGACTTGGGTAAGTTCTGACGTGACAGTACGTGATCTGACGATTCAGTCAGAACTCACCTCCAGTTACCGTAGCCTAATTTTACCCGAACTACCCTTCATCGCCCATCATTTACCTAGGTATTAATTTTTCCACTGGCTAGATTGACGTGTAAAACCGTTTACTAAAATTCTATGGTGCTACCGGGATTCGAACCGAGATCTTTATGTTCGTTGTCAAGTGCTCTACCCACTAAACCACTGGGCCGCACTATCTTCGTTTATATTAATTTAAAATTCGTGTAAATGATGCATAAAGTAAAAAAAATATTGTAAATTGAAAAAAACATTAGAAACAGTTTGAATTATAGGGGCTTAGTTGGAATTTTTCAGGAGAGATTGTCAGTCATTGACGGGGAGCTCTATGTAGTATAATATATTTGCAGTAAGTTGCCAAACAAAAAAAACGATTGGAATTTTACCGTAATTGACCACTCAGACGTCTCGTGCTTCGTACTTTTATTCTTATTTGTAATTAAAAATCATCACATTATTATTTCGTTCCAATATTTCGGTGTTGTAAGCCCCCTACGTTAGATAAGGCCCCGATACCCTAATGAGAGCAACGAAAAAAGCAAGAACAATGTCTGAACAGAAATTGAGGAGATATGTG
Source organism: Prosapia bicincta (assembly GCA_036971475.1). NCBI lineage: Eukaryota > Metazoa > Arthropoda > Insecta > Hemiptera > Cercopidae > Prosapia > Prosapia bicincta. The sequence continues at coordinate 313,828,453 of JBAIZL010000001.1, read as the reverse complement.
AACAAATAACCGTGTCAAAACGTTATATTGTATCCCAAATATATTTACATTGTTCATACTAAATCTAAATTAATGTTAATTCAGATGCAAATACTGTCTTAACAAGTTTGTAAAATGTATGTGCATACAGCATTTATTTTCTGGCAGCCAGGTGAAAACCCTCCTTTAGTTTATTTCAGTCATTCGATAAAGGCAGGTGAAAATACCATCGATATACTGTTATAATTGTTAGTTATAATGTTAGTTACAAATGTGGAAAAAATATCTCACTAATTACTCAGAACAGACACGAAACAGCTGTTTGTCGGGCTATTTTAAAATATCTCTACATTGTTATATAACTCGGCACAAACCGGCGAGGCGGTTGTTAAATGCTGGCCGACTACAAACTTGTTTTTATCTGCCTTCTAAAATAGAACCGGAAACTAACACTTGGATATGACTGTACCGATGTTGTTTTGGTGCCTCAACCAACGGCTGGCCTTGAAGTTGCAGTGGGTGTGTCGCGACATGCCGAACGTGTACAGATCCACTACGTTCTATTTTAATGGCAAAAAAAATGTTTAAAAGACGTGTTGCCTGCTGAAAATTTATACGACAGGTATCGAAACATAAACTACATCATTAGACAGTCTCATACATATATCTACTTGTCTACATTTTAGATAGTTGAACAGGTTTTAAGGTTAACTTGTGAGTAAATGTTATTATATAATAAATAACTCACAATATATAAATTTACCTCGAACGCGTTTCGATGACTATATGTTGACATTGTCATTAACACTAAGATTTTAAGTGTTAAGATTTTATAGCGTTCTTTCTGTCGACGAAGACAATAAGTGTTGAGATTTTGTAGCGTACTCGCCTGACGACTACAATGATGATGATAAGTATTGAGATTTTGTAGTGTACTCGCTGATGACTACAATGATGATGATGAGTGTTGAGATTTTGTAGCGTTCTTGCTGACGACTACAATGATGATGATGAGTGTTGAGATTTTGTAGTGTACTCGCTGATGACTACAATGATGATGATGAGTGTTGAGATTTTGTAGCGTTCTTGCTGACGACTACAATGATGATGATGAGTGTTGAGATTTTGTAGCGTTCTTGCTGACGACAATGACGATTATACGACATAAAATTATTTAATAATTTGGGACTAATACTAAAATATGAGTGGTTGGAGCGCTTAAAAATGTTCTTGTGAGATTGGCCTAAAACAAATGTGACACGTTGCACTGTTCTTCAAAAATACAAATAATTTAGCGCTATGGAGTAAAAGGAGGAAAGCAATTCCAACTCCTATGAAGGGCTAGAGTAGGAGGTCAAAGGTTGCTGTCTGCGGCTATTCCTGCCTAAAGAAAGACCGAGTCGATTGGAGGTTTCTACTACTGTCTGTTCAGAATGTGTTTGCGCCAGGGAGTGGTGAACTGTTCACGTGAACATAACGATTTCGGCAACCCTATTGGCTGAGTGACCTCGTGACAAAACTGAAATATCCTGCCGCCCGATTAACAGTTAGTCTGGAAACGTCAAGGGTTACATTTGTTCGTCTGTTTATTGTGCCTAACATTTTTTAATTGTGAGTGGAATAATTTAAGATCGTTGTTTGTTATATTTGTGTTTGTAAGTTTGTGGTGTTGTTAAGTTTTTAAGGATTAACTTTTAAGCAATGTCATCCACTGTCAAAAAAAATAAACGAGGACAAGTAATACACTCCGGGCAAAGACAAGTTATTTTACGCCTTATAAAAATTTAAAGGATAAAAATCCAGAATGCCGTATCAAAGACATCTTGCAGAAAGTAGCGATATCTGCAGGAATTTCTGCTCGAAGTGTTTTTTCAATCGTTAAGGAAAAAAAAAGAAACGGGTACGCTGAAGTCTCCTGCCAAAAGGAAACCAAAAACCAAAACTATTTTTAATAATATGGATGACTTTTTAAAAACTGCTATAAGGAAGAAAGTACATGAGTTATTTTTTAAAAACGAACTTCCGACTTTAAATAAAGTACTACACTTAGTTAATACCGACGAACAGTTAGGCTTACCTAACCTAAGACGAACCACTTTGTTTCACATATTAAAAAAGCTAAATTTCAGGTATGAGAAACGTAACTGTAAAAGTATACTGTTGGATAAAGAAGATATTATTCTATGGAGAAGAGATCACTTAAGAAAAATAAAAGCCTATTGCGAGGAAGGTCGTACGATTTATTACTTGGACGAAGCGTGGGTCAATGCAGGCCATACGAAATCAAAGGTTTGGACAGATAAGTCAGTCTGTTCCAGTAAAGATGCTTTTCTGAGGGGTCTGTCATTCTGTACAAGTAGAACGCTTACCTACGACCCGTTGGAATAAGCAACAAATTCGAAATTGGTTGACCGACAAAGGGATTTTTTCAGATGAATCCATGTTTGAAGGTCGAATTACTAAAACTCGTTTCCTATCATAGGCCAAATTACAAAAAATACGTTATCGATGAAATTGCTAAAGAAACAAATAGAATAGTTTTGAGAACCCCTCCTTATCACTGCGAATTAAACCCAATAGAAATGGTATGTGCTGAGGTTAAAGGTTATGTTGCGTCTAACAATGTTACTTTTAACATTACAGAGGTGCACAGACTGTTAACCGAAGGTGTCTCGCGTGTTACACCTGATAAGTGGGAAAAATATGTGAAACATGTGGTGGACGTTGAAGAGTCGAATATGTGGAAATTAGACAATATAATTGAAGACATCGAGCCATTCGTCATAGCGGTAAGTACAGTAATGCTGTCAGAGCGGACGAAAACCTTTAGCGTAGTTGCCTCTTTCGTCTTGCCGAAGGGGGGGGAGTTCAGGCCTAACGTTTTAAGTCTGAATATTCTTACTACTGGTATCTCCAGTCTGGCACTTAACCCCCGTCCCGGTTGACACTAGTAACCCGCTTCCAGATGCCTAGATGTTTAAGCTTGGATTCGTGAGGACAGGGGTTCACCGTATATTAGATAATTTCTCGGCAATATATTTTTATGCAGTCAGTCGATGGGAAATCTTTATGAGCTCACAGTAACCACAACACAGACAATAATTTCAACTGTATATATAGACGTTTGCATGAGTTAATATTCATTATACTAACAGTGCAAAGGGTTAGTCTAACACTAGATGTTAGTCCATGCTCTTTATCCTTGCAACAATATAACGAAACTAATCTGCGTAAAATTTGCAACACAACGTTAACATGAAACTTTCTCTAACAAATTTCCAACAATTATTTTAACTGAGTAAAACTGTACCCTAAAAACTACAAACAAAACCTAAAGCAACACAGAGCGAGCTGGAGGCGCTACCATAAGGACGGCCTACCACTGCATGCCCACTGATCCATGCCCGTATAAACCGACCAATACAAAACAATAAATTGACACGGAATGCGTGAGCGCGCCACATCAAAGTAGCCCACTTCTCCAAGAATTCAAACAGAATATTAATTTGCCAATATGAGAAGCTCTCGAGTGGAAAATTCATACGCACATTTTTCTGTATTGTTTTGTTGTAATTTAGTTTTGGAAAAGGGGGTGGGTACAGATTTAATAAGGGATGTTTTGAATATTGTATCGTTTGTTCAATTATATTCCAACTGTTACATAGATGGAGAGAATTGGTGGAAGGGTAGCGCGAAGGAGAAATGAAACAGAAATGTGAGAAACCTCGTCGTTGTGATTTCAGGAATTTCTTTGTTCCAATTTTAAATAGAATGTAACAGTAATGAATTAGAGTCAACGTAAGTGAAGAAATAATAGTTTATCAAAAACAAATGTAAATCGAGTTTTTATAAGACAGGAATTTACTAAACATAATGAGTGACGAAACAAAACATTTCATATAACACCACATACACAGATATGTTTAAAGACAGGAATTTACTAAACATAATGAGTCACGAAACAAAACATTTCATATAACACCACATACACAGATATGTTTAAAGACAGGAATTTACTAAACATAATGAGTCACGAAACAAAACATTTCATATAACACCACATACACAGATATGTTTAAAGAACAGGAATTTACTAAACATAATGAGTCACGAAACAAAACATTTCATATAACACCACATACACAGATATGTTTAAAGACAGGAATTTACTAAACATAATGAGTCACGAAACAAAACATTTCATATAACACCACATACACAGATATGTTTAAAGACAGGAATTTACTAAACATAATGAGTCACGAAACAAAACATTTCATATAACACCACATAAACAGATATGTTTAAAGACAGGAATTTACTAAACATAATGAGTCACGAAACAAAACATTTCATATAACACCACATACACAGATATGTTTAAAGACAGGAATTTACTAAACATAATGAGTCACGAAACAAAACATTTCATATAACACCACATACACAGATATGTTTAAAGACAGGAATTTACTAAACATAATGAGTCACGAAACAAAACATTTCATATAACACCACATAAACAGATATGTTTAAAGACAGGAATTTACTAAACATAATGAGTCACGAAACAAAACATTTCATATAACACCACATACACCGATATGTAGACAGGAATTTACTAAACATAATGAGTCACGAAACAAAACATTTCATATAACACCACATACACAGATATGTTTAAAGACAGGAATTTACTAAATGCAATGAGTCACGAAACAAAACATTTCATATAACACCACATAAACAGATATGTTTAAAGACAGGAATTTACTAAACATAATGAGTCACGAAACAAAACATTTCATATAACACCACATACACAAATCTATTTTAAAGAACAGGAATTTACTAAATGCAATGAGTCACGAAACAAAACATTTCATGTAACACCACATAAACAGATATGTTTAAAGAACAGGAATTTACTAAATGTAATGAGTCACGAAACAAAACATTTCATATAACACCACATAAACAGATATGTTTAAAGACAGGAATTTACTAAACATAATGAGTCACGAAACAAAACATGTCATATAACACCACATACACAGATATGTTTAAAGACAGGAATTTACTAAACATAATGAGTCACGAAACAAAACATTTCATATAACACCACATACACAGATATGTTTAAAGACAGGAATTTACTAAACATGAGTCACGAAACAAAACATTTCATATAACACCACATAAACAGATATGTTTAAAGACAGGAATTTACTAAACATAATGAGTCACGAAACAAAACATTTCATATAACACCACATACACCGATATGTAGACAGGAATTTACTAAACATAATGAGTCACGAAACAAAACATTTCATATAACACCACATAAACAGATATGTTTAAAGACAGGAATTTACTAAACATAATGAGTCACGAAACAAAACATTTCATATAACACCACATACACCGATATGTAGACAGGAATTTACTAAACATAATGAGTCACGAAACAAAACATTTCATATAACACCACATAAACAGATGTGTTTTAAAGAACAGGATTTTACTAAATATAATGAGTCACTAAACCAAAACATTCATAAAACACCATGTATACAGAAACATTTTTCGGGTTTAGGCGTAATAATATTTTAACATGTAAAATCGCCGTCAAATTTACCGGTACAACCAGATGAATTTACTATAAACATAAGAAGTTCGTACTAATTTTGTAAAGATTCAAAGTATGAGGACCATTTTCCCCCAGCGACTCAAAAATCAAACCTCCACAGAACAGTGACCTACTTGTATTTGGCTTGTTGAATACAAATCGGATTGTATTATTCCGCCGTATTCACTTCAGAGAAGAACACTTTAGGCTGTGAAAGGACCAAGGTTGTGCGAGGGAATTGGGTCAGCCGAGACGATATCGCATTACGACTGCGGATGAAACAAGATCAATCCCTAATCAGAAAGTAACTCCCAGTGTCCTCACGAAATGCACTCGTCAGTCCAACAAGGCTAAACAAAGGAATTTAATCGGGCAAAAAGCGTTCCTAAACAGAATGTCATTTCGCGAGCTGCATTTAAATAAATACCAACGGCTATTAGGCCGAACCAAGGAAGCTGCATCTATCAAACGTCGATACTAGAAGCTATAAATAGAATATTGTTTATTTTTAATTATCCCATATCAGTAAACACGCAAGACAAAACAAATAAAGTAGATAAGTAAAACAAACCTCCAAACGAGCGTGTTTACTTGCCGATAATAAAAAATAACTACTAGTTACCCAACAGTGTATTTACTACAAAAACTATCTCGGGTTTTTATGTAGCGCTGACTGTACACCGGCTCTGGTCAAGGCCAAGTGGCTCCAGACACTTCCAGTTGTATTTGACTCGAGTATACTAGCAATGTTTCAACCAGTGTGCCAGTTGCCTCCGTACTCTGTACTGCGTTGGTAACAGCTGTGTTGCTTCATGCAGTACTTGCATCTATATTGTTTATGACCCGTGTCTTCTTACCAAAAACGTCTACCCGGGCAACGTTTGTCACACTTTTACCGTTCATAACCAAAGAAATTTAACAAATATATAATGAACTGCATATGACGTTTCTACTACAACTGTTGTATGTTAAGAGTTTGTAGTAGTAACACTCACTGATGATGATGACTTTGTCATTGAAACGCGTATGAGATAGTAAATGATTAAATTTGTGTATGTTTTTATTTGCTTTAACATAACCTCACAAGCTAAACTCAAAGAATAGTTGTAAGTTTCTATTGTTGAAAAGAATTTATTCAATGCGCATTTCATAAAAAGAATGTTAAAAATACAATAGCAATAATTTATAATTACTGAAATTATCAAGATCTTCTTTTTCATTTTTAAACAGTTAGAAAAAACTAATTAACTCAAATCTTAATAACTATTGTTTTAACTATTAACGGGTGAAGAATTTTAGACTAGAGCCGCCTAAAGTGGATATACTATGGCAAATATGTTTTTCACTTTGTAACAAATTGAACCTATGCGCCATTATGGACATAGTGTTTCCATTTTTAAAAAATATATGATTCAACTTAATTTTTATTTTTTAATTTAAATTACTACTTCAATAACTCAGCGATAACAAGTTGGAGCAAGTATGGTGTATTTTGTAATTTTAAATAAATAAAACCTCTTAACGACAAAAACCTTTGATATAGATCAGTATATATATATAACGATTTGAAAGTAATTATCTTCAGAGGAAATTATTACAAGATACTCTAATAATTTGGAGATACTAATAATAACTAACTCATTGTTATTCTTGTAATACTTTCTCCTGAAGATAATTGCATTGCAATCGAAATGTGCATAAGGATTACACAATAATGTGTGGATTACACAAACACAATAAAATGTGTTTGTGGTTTAGAGGTTGCATTTATTATTATTTTTTTAAATTAACTCAGTGCTTAGTTTCATTTCACTTGACAGAGTGCTGCCAAACCTTAAAGGACTTAATATTCGTTCCACAAATCAGGTTGTGGCTGCGTCTACAGTAGAGGTAACATCACACACCTCTGAAAAGTTACCAAAGGCAATTCTGAGGTCACAAGGGACTTTATAACAATCTACCCACGGATAAAACAGTATAACGTAACAATTTTACATCAGGTAACACTTTGACATTTTATTTGACAAAATTGACCAACGTTTCAAGACTGGTGATGAAAATTAGTCAGTGTCTCGGTCTTGTCACCTTCCAAAGAAAAATATTTATTATTTCATGTTGGGTATTTATTTTTAAAGAATACACCGTACCTTCTATACGTCACGCCCGGTACAGTCGGAACAAGAGAAGTGCAACGAATGTGGCGAGCTGCCAAACCTCCTGGTCACACTACAAGTCCCAGACGCATTGATTACTTGCACTTATTTTAAGACAAACATTTTTTCTAAAAGGGGACAATGTTGTGGCTGCGGTCAGGGCTGGACAGAGAGTAACTCGCACGACGTCGGGATAGGCCAGCTGTAACTTAATTGGCAGACTGGTATTTAGAGCATATTTTTAAAAGCGTCGACAATCCCTTATTATCTATACTCCAGATAACGAATATTTACTCCATGCCAATTCTATTTCTTTCCATATTTTAAGGTTTACCACAGTTTCTAAATAGATGCTATTGCTGGATAGTTTTTAACAAAGCAAGATTAACCTACTTTCAAAACAAACAGTGATTTTACACGACCAACGTGTTTGTTGTAGTATATTGTGTATCAGCCCTCTTATTAGTATTGCTAGAATACATCGATATTTCCTATTTGCTGTACACAATATGAGTACTTTATATTAAAACATATTTAGAATATTTTGTCTGTGTTTAAGGCCAAGCGTGAAGTTATCCTGGAGGAGTGAGTTTATCCTGGAGGAGTAAGTTTATCCTGGAGGCGTGGGAACAGGGATGCGCGAGTTTATCCTGCAGGCGTAGGTTTATTCTGGAGGCGTGAGTTTATCCTGTAGACGTGAGGTTATCCTAGAGCAGTGAGTATATTCTGGAGGAGTAAGTTTATCCTGCAGTGAATTTATCCCAGGAGGAGCGAGTTTATCCTGGAGTAGTAAATTTATCCTGAAGTGAGTTTATCCTACAGGCGTGAGGTTATCCCGGAGAAGTGAGTTTATTCTGGTGCAGTGTGTTTATTCTGGAGGAGTGAGTTTTTCCTGGAAGAGTAAGTTAATCCTGGAGGCGTGAGGTTATCCTGGATGCTTAAGGTTATTCTGGAGAAGTGAGTTTATCCTGGAGGCATGAATTTATCCTAGAGCAGTAAGTTTATCTTGGAGTAGGTTTATCCCGGAGGCGTGAGATTATCCTGGAGGTGTGAGTTTATCCTGGAGTGAGTTTATTCTGGAGGCGTGAGGTTATCCTGGAGCATTGATTTTTTCCTGGAGGAGTAAGTTATTCTGGAAGCGTGAGGTTATCCCGGATGCGTAAGGTAATTCTGGAGGAGTGAGTTTATCCTGGACGCATGAGGTTATCCTGGAGGCGTGAGGTTATCCTGAAGGCGTGAGTTTATCCTGCAATGTGTTTATCCTGGAGGGGTGAGTTTAACTCGGAGGAGTGAGTTATCCTGGAGGCGTATTATCCTGGAATGGGTTTATCCTGCAGCAAGTTTATCCTGGAGGCGTGAAGTTATCCTGGAGGAGAGGGTTTATCCTGGAAGATTGAGGTTATCCTGGAGGCGTGAGCGAAGAAGACAAAAGATAACAGAACAGAAAGTTCGAATTATAACCGACGTCTAGTGTACTGATGCACAGAAATCTAATCACCTGCAGCCGCTAGTAGTTTCGAGACCTTTAATTTTGAAATTATGATTGTACTGCGCATGACAAATCGTCTATTTTACTTTATTATTAAAAAATGAAAATATTTTGGCAAGTAATTAATGATTACATACAGTTATAAAACAAGAATTGACATTCATTGCTTTTTGCATTGGTCATGGTTGAGTTTTTTATTTTTAGGAGTTTTGTTAGACAAATAGTAAAAAAGAACAGGCGGTGCCAAAACCGGTGTAATTTATACACGGATCCAGTTTTTCAGCAATGCAGGTTGCATAACTACGAGGGCAATGCAGGTCTTTTGGGAGGGGGCACGCAACGTTACGGTAGTTTGGGAAAGTTAGATTTATGACTACGTGTGTGCATTTAATTACAGTTTGGGCTGAAGAATGCGTTTTTAGTTTTACGGGGGATTGCTGAGCCCAAAGTTTGAAATATGTTTTTTCTGCGTCATTGCAAAGGCTACCTCCGAAAAGAGTTTATCATTGGTTGGGGGTAATTGGCGGGTACAGTGATTGAATTGAGATATACTGGTTTGTTTCTACGGAGGCGGAATAAAATGTGCGGTGGTCTAAATTATATAGGACGCGATGAATTTTATTCGGAGATATATTATTATGGCAACAGAGATATTATATACACATGCCAGCTGTATGAATTAATTTGAACCAAGCGGATGTTAAATACCAGGCCATCCGGAACAGGAGTCGTTTAAGCATTACAATTCTGTGTGTTGCCTTTTTGTTGACGTTTTCTTATTGCAAAAACTAAGAAGTACTGTAGTGGTTATATAGAGGAAATTCAATTGGCGCATTTACGCGCACTCGTGTGGGTATGTGTGTTACCTTCAGAAATATTCAATCATTCGCTCGCTGCCTACTCGAAGTGCTGCAGGGACCATTTGGATCTTAATATTTAGTGCTTGGTTTAGTACAGTATTTTATTGCAAATTAAAATATACACAAAACTCACAAATTAATTATTTATTACCTTATACAAGTTTTAATGACAAAGTCATTTCTACGTTTACTACTACAAACTCTAACTTTCAACTGTAAGAGATAAAACAAGATCAATTGCACATTGTGAGTTCAACACATCTTTGGACGTTAGTATGCCAAGCATAGATAAGATATTGCGGTAAGTTGGATGTAAAAAAAGGCTTTTCTCGTTAAATCCTGCATAATCTGACATATATTCAAAGATTGGAGCAAGGGTTGTTGAAATATTCCCTCAATAGCAAGCTTTGTATACAAAGCACCGGTGGACGAATCATGAATGCACACATATGAGCCCGAAACAAAGCAGTATCCGACTGTATGGATCTTTTAAGATGAGCCAAATCCAACAAAAATGGAAGAACAAATTGTTGCCTTTATCTTCGGCATTGCCGGTCATCTAGTGACGTAAAATCAACGTAGGACGGTCAGTTCTGAATTGTACTCGACTATATGATTGTCAAAAGCCTTTGGAATAGTCAAAGAAGAAATGCATAGTACAAGCTTCTTATACATCGGCTGAAACGATCGAATTTTTTACACGCGAAAATATTGAAATTTTAGATCATCCTACTTGCAGTCCTGATTTGGACTCTCTGGAAATGGTAATCATTTTTTTATTGTTCCTGAACGTCAAAAAGGATCAGGATGTCCTATTCTGGACATCTGAAGTAGCATTTACTCCATACAAAAAGCATGTTTTACAGCTATCTCAGTAGGAGTGGGAAAGGTGATTCGAAAATTGGATCGAATGAATGTATGTGTAGTGATATTTATGTAGTATATCTTGGAAGATTATTAAAAAACAAATTTTGATTATCAATTATTGAATTATCGTTATTCATTGTTGGGCTATTGAAATATAAATACCGACAAAACTGTAAGCGCTTAAAGCAATTAATTTTATGGTATTCAGTACGCAATGAAACAATTGAAAGTAATTAATGCATCAAAGCATATGAATATATCTTAATAGAAAAACGAAAGCGGTTACAAAACAATACTGGGATGCATTTATTTTCCATGCTCATATTACAGGCTAGTCTCGATTAATTCTTACAATATTTCACTTGATATACAGTAAATGGGTCAGCAAAAATTTCAAAACCAAACTATTTCATCGACATCTCCAACTGGTCAGGGCACCTCCGGGCCCAAGCATTGCTATTAATATTCTGTTGCAAAAATAACAACAAACACAATAACGAGCATAACGCCGATTACAAACACACTGACTATTAACCTCACTCCGGTGCAGGCCACACACAAGCACATTCTGCAATTTTTATAATATAGAAAAAAAAATGTCAACCAAAGAGGTAAAAATCGTTGCTAGGAAACAGATTTTATAATATTCTTTAGTGCGTTAAGCATAGGTTCCATGTTGCCGACGTATAGATAGTCCGAGGGAGAAGAAATAAAGTAGGTTTGTGGATAGGAAACATGTTAAATGTTTGAATAAGGAAAAATAAGGTGTAAATTATTCTGTTACAAAAAGGAATACAGATATTAGGGGTATTTAGGAAAGCTAAGGTCATATACTGAAGTACAATGAAGAAGGCAATTGCAAAAGAGTGTTTACCAAAAGAAGAAATATTGCACGTGGTGCTTTATTTACGTGGATCAATTAGGTGTATTTAAAAATGCTAAGCATAAAAAATTCGATGCTAGCTTTTTGTAAGTAAACTTTAAGGTTTTAAAAGCTGAATTGAATGTCACCAATTAGAACTCTCTAGGCCAATAAATGTCTGAGATATAATTTGTTGAAGAAAGTGAAAACGACAAAAGTGTTTGCTTGCTTATGTTTTTTACTGTCGATAACTCGAAAAGTAATTGAAAAGCCCATTCAGATTTTTAATTCTAAGATTGCAATTTGTGTCCATCTTTTACCCACTCAAAGGGTAGAAATGTCCCTCCCCCCAGTTTTAGACAGAAATGCAAATGTAGTTTTTATGTAATATAATTTTCAGATCACTTACATGCGCGCACTCGTACACACAAATTATAAACTGTATTTGTATAATTTATATACAGAGTTTAGTACGAACACGTAACCGTGCATTTGGCCTTGAGAGATCGTAGTAGCCGAGACGAGAGTAAGAGGGTCAGTATAAATACTTTCCTACAAACATGATAAGGCCTGTCAAAACACTGACTTGCATCAGACGGTCGATATCAGATAAATTAGCTGCTGTATGAAATAACAATTATTCTTGAAATATGTGTAGACATATCTGATGCAGAAGCTGTTAATGTATGGAATATTCTCAATGTGTAACATGTTTTCAGAAGTGGTAGTACAGGCAAGACCAAGTGCACGGTTACGAGTTCCACACTATACCACCAAAAGTAAGTCCTGAAGTATAGGTACAAAAGATAGCAAATGGCAAGGCACATTAATATAAAGGCGGCGGAGGCAGGTTTGGGTTTAGATTTGTAGTGATAGGTCTTAAAAACAGAAAACTATATATATAAAATATTGGTGAATAATTCAAACTTGTGTAGTTAACTCTCAAACTGCCGAGGACAGCTCCTGGTTAGCAATAAGCATGACAATTTGCCCTTAGGCCGTTGTATATCACCGATTCCACTGAGTAGCATTATGCGTGTTGGTTCACAAACATAAGCGGCAAACATATTTATTCGAATCCTATCACTATTAATCAGGCCTAATTCAGTTTCCTAAATTCTTTAACAATATAAACATTAAACTTAGTAATTAACACTTTGGAGTGTTATGGCGTGGAATAAACGCTGTCTACGTGCCTCTAAACACGGCACATGTCAGATAACCGGCAATAAGCAACAGCCCAGTTCAGGCTGTGTGTGTTATTTATGGAATGGAAATTTCCTTCTTAATTTGTTCAAGGAAGATAAAACCGTTGTCTATTGATCACATGGAAGTCATTTATGGTGTGTTTTTTCATTTTAGATCACGTGTGTTCTAATATCTTGAGTAGTAGAGTTTGTAAACTATTTACCTTCGATGCGTGAGGCGTGGAGCCAAACTAGATAAGGTGTGTTATTTCGCGGTTTCAATTAAAACACGCACACCGTTATTCGTTAATTTTTTATCCCTGGATACTCTTTTGCTTCCGTCATGTTATTATACAACTCTGATGATATGTTTGGCAACTAACCACAGATTACTTATGACAAACATATGTTCGTTGTGATGCGTTCTGCCCTACTCATTTCGTGCGACCGGACCTAAAACCTCCCTCTTTATTTTAACGGCTTTAGAGCTTCTAGAACATTCAGTAGGTATGCAGTTTGCAGCTTCTAGACGATACGAGCGCCTCAGTGTCTTTTAAGATGTTCACGGTCAGTCAGTATGCAGTTTGCAGCTACTGGACGGCTACGAACGCCTCAGTGTCTTTTAGGATGTTCACGGTCAGTCGGTATGCATTTAGCAGTTTCTGATCAACCTCCAATAATTCAATATCTTCCAAGATGTTCACGAAAGACAGTTTGCATTTTGTTTATCCGTCATGTTATGGTTCCTTAAGTTTTCGTACATATTCGCCCAGGTAGGCAACCGTCCGTCCCTTAAAAAAAAAATTTCCCGCCTCCGTTGCCGCTTACGATAGCACTTACCCCTTATTTCAAATTATCCGTCTTTTCCAGTTTTAACATTTTCCATGTTCCATTTTCAGTTCTCAAAAAGTCATCTTTTCTTTGTTAGTCCATAGTAGTAGGTTATTTTAACGATAGTAAAATATAAACCTTATTATACGAAAAGAGAGGGGAAGGCAAGGGACAAAAGAATTTTTTTAGATACATTATCTAATGCTAAAATGTACAAAAATGGACCTCCTATGAGTAGAAAACAAGACACATGACCTATCTACAAGGGTCAAATTTATGACAAACACTGATTCACTTTGCAACTTCATTAGATGATGTCATGCATCAAGCTAAACAGCTGTTGAATAAATTTCAAAAATCTTGATTCTCACAGACCTTAACCCTTTAAAAAAACAGTAACATCTGTGCTGATAAATCATTAGAGCATGTAAAGCCGTGAGCTTACAGAATCTGTGGCCCCACACTACTGGCCGGCAGCACTATTCCCTACTCGTATTCTTATGGCCCTTTTGTTTCTTAAACATATCAAAACGCATAAAGGACGTCTTGTTTCTTAAATCTATAAAACCTCATAAAGGACATCTTGTTTCTTAAACCTATCAAAACTCATAAAGGACGTCTTATTTCTTAAATCTATAAAACCTCATAAAGGACGTCTTGTTTCTTAAACCTATAAAAACTCATAAAGGACGTCTTGTTTCTTAAATCTATCAAAACTCATAAAGGACGTCTTGTTTCTTAAACCTATAAAAACTCATAAAGGACGTCCTGTTTCTTAAACCTATAAAAACTCATAAAGGACGTCTTGTTTCTTAAACCTATCAAAACTCATAAAGGACGTCTTGTTTCTTAAATCTATAAAACCTCATAAAGGACGTCTTGTTTCTTAAACCTATAAAAACTCATAAAGGACGTCTTGTTTCTTAAACCTATAAAACCTCATAAAGGACGTCTTGTTTCTTAAACCTATAAAAACTCATAAAGGACGTCTTGTTTCTTAAACCTATAAAACCTCATAAAGGACGTCTTGTTTCTTAAACCTATAAAAACTCATAAAGGACGTCTTGTTTCTTAAATCTATAAAACCTCATAAAGGACGTCTTGTTTCTTAAACCTATAAAAACTCATAAAGGACGTCTTGTTTCTTAAACCTATAAAAACTCATAAAGGACGTCTTGTATTCCAGCAACTGTGAAAGGCTTATCTGCAAAAATGCAAGTTTATATCAATGACGTCACCAAAACCGTTCATGTTCGAATTAATCACGGTAAGACAATGACAGCTGAGAGCTATTTCTATAGAATGTCCGCCCACATGCTGTTATAACTTCTACACACAACTACGTAAAGCTGAAAACAACATATTGGTGACAATTACAGAAAAACATGTTTTAGACTAAAACTTTTTACAACTGTCTATTGGACGGACACGAACTATCAGTTTCTTTCCTTATCTATTTGAGCATAAACGACTTCCAGATATTTTTAGTACATCCTGTTACTAAATAAGAACGAAATCGCATCGTCATTTTATCAAGTATCGATGTTTTATCTGTTTTGACGATTTTTCAATCTACATTGCTCGTTCTTTTTTTTGTACAAGGACTAAAAGCATGTCAACTGTAGATATGTTCTCAAAAGCGTCATAAAATAGTGAATATTTTGTGAATAAACGACCCAAACGATAACCAAACCAAATATACAAACCCAACCGAAGTAACAAGATGCCCGTTGTTGTTCAATGTTTGTATTAGGTATGTGAATCAGCTTACTCTATCTAATCGCTGGCTTTAAAGCCTCCTTCATTGTGGAATATAAGCCTGCTTTGCTATAAAGATATTCTGAAATCATACAAAAACAGTTTTCGTAAAAAGTTTGGACTCGTAAATATAAAATCACAACTCCCATTAGTGCTATCGTGACTGGAGATTACATTACACAAAAATACGTTCGAAATTCCTTTTGCTTGTTATTGTTTTATAGTCTCCTGTGATTTTACTCATAACAAAATACGTTCGAAATGCCTCTTGCTTGTAACGGTTTTATCGTCTCCTGTGATTTTACTCATAACGAAATCCGGTGGAGATGCCTCTTGCTTATTATTGTTTTATCACCTCCTGTGATTTTACTATAACAAAATATGTTCGAGATTCATTTTGCTTGTTCTTGTTTTATTGTCTCTTGTGATTTTACTGTAACAAAATACCTTCGAGATTCCTTTTGCTTGTTCTTGTTTTATCGTCCCCTGTGATTTTACTATAACAAAATATGTTCGAGATTCCTTTTGCTTGTTCTTGTTTTATCGTCTCCTGTGATTTTACTCATAACGAAATCCGGTGGAGATGCCTCTTGCTTATTATTGTTTAATCACCTCCTGTGATTTTACTATAACAAAATATGTTCGAGATTCATTTTGCTTGTTCTTGTTTTATCGTCTCTTGTGATTTTACTGTAACAAAATACCTTCGAGATTCTTTTTGCTTGTTCTTGTTTTATCGTCCCCTGTGATTTTACTATAACAAAATATGTTCGAGATTCCTTTTGCTTGTTCTTGTTTTATCGTCTCCTGTGATTTTACTATAACAAAATATGTTCGAGATTCATTTTGTTTGTTATTGTTTTATCGTCTCCTGTGATTTTACTATAGCAAAATACGTTCACGGTCATTGGTTATAAATAGATACAAAGTCAGTCACACTGTAGCCTTGAGCTATCAGCCGGTCAAATCTTTGTTATTAAATGGAAATTATTAAAACTTCGGTGACCACTTTTAGAGCACAGCAGTTTAAATCAAAAGGGAGTGGTAGCAAATGAAGCGGTTAGTTTAAAACTCAACTGTTTGGTTTAAGTGAGAAACGGTGTCAAGGATTTTAGTGAAACTAGGGTCACTGAACCCAAGCTTTACCAGATGCCGAAGTATGTATTGTTTTATAGAAATTTATCCATAGATAAACAACTATATTAAGAAGGCTACAGAACGAAATCATATAAAATTATTTAGCTTAAGCATTTTGAAGGAGGGCCGAGCACGTAACTTGTCCAAAGACTCCCCGGAATGGCGGAAATAGCAACCTATCTAAACATTACGAGCAACAATATAAACAGATTGGCATGCATGTTTCCGAAACGGGATTCAAGTACAACACAAGTATAGCAAAAAATAGTGCGTCGAACTTGGCAAACTGTGGCAAGTGTAGCTAAGTGCGTCAAATATAGGAAATTGTGGCAAATATAGTTAAGTACGTCAACTATAGGAAATTGTGGCAAATGTAGCAAAGTACGTCAACTGTAGGAAATATGTGGCAAGTGTAGCAAAGTACGTCAACTGAAGATAAATCGTGGCTGTAGCAAAGTGCGTCAACTGAAGATAAATTTTGGCAAGTGTAGCAGAGTGCGTCGAGTGTAACTAACTGTGGCAGGTGTAGCAAAATGCGTCTGCTTTAGGAAACTGCGGCAAGTGTAGCGAAATTGTGCCAAGTGCGTTAACTGTATCAAAGTGCGTCGAGTGCAGCAGAATGCGTCGAATGTAGAAAATTGTGGAAGTAATTCCAAAGTAATTCAACTGTACGAAACTGCGGCAAGTATACCAAAATGCGTCAACTGTAGGGAATAGTGGCAAGTGTACCAAAGTCCGACCAGTGTAGCAAACTGCGGCAAGTGTAGCAAAGTGCGTCAACTGTAGGGAATAGTGGCAAATGTATTAAAGTCCGTCCAGTGTAGCAAAATGCGGGAAGTGAATCAAAGTGCGTCGAATATAGCAAATTGTGAAAGCGTAGCAAAGTGCGTCGAGTGTAACAAAGTACTTAGAGTGTAGCAAACGGCATCAACTGTAGCAAATTGTGGCAAGACCAAAGTGCTTTAACTGTACGAACCTGCGGCAAGTGTATCAAAGTGCGTCAACTGTAGGGAATAGTTGCAAGAGTATCAAAGTCTGTCCAGTGTAGCAAACTGCGGCACGTGTATCAAAGTGCGTCAACTGTAGGAAATAGTGGCAAGTGTATCAAAGTCCGTCCAGTGTAGCAAACTGCGGCAAGTGTATCAAAGTGCGGCAACTGTAGGGAATAGTGGCAAGTGTATCAAAGTCTGTCCAGTGTAGCAAACTGCGGCACGTGTATCAAAGTGCGTCAACTGTAGGGAATAGTGGCAAGTGTATCAAAGTCCGTCCAGTGTAGCAAACTGCGGCAAGTGTATCAAAGTGCGGCAACTGTAGGGAATAGTGGCAAGTGTATCAAAGTCCGTCCAGTGTAGCAAACTGCGGCAAGTGTATCAAAGTGCGGCAACTGTAGGGAATAGTGGCAAGTGTATCAAAGTCCGTCCAGTGTAGCAAACTGCGGCAAGTGTATCAAAGTGCGGCAACTGTAGGGAATAGTGGCAAGTGTATCAAAGTCTGTCCAGTGTAGCAAACTGCGGCACGTGTATCAAAGTGCGTCAACTGTAGGAAATAGTGGCAAGTGTATCAAAGTCCGTCCAGTGTAGCAAAGTGCATTAACTGTAGGAGTGTGTCAACTGTACCAAAAATTGTGTGTCGAGTGTAGCAAAAACGTAGGCGAAGTGTAGCAAAGTCAGTCGCGTTAAGTGTAGCGAAGAGCGTTAATATATAAAGCCGTAGCTCACTAAATAAGATAGAGTGCTTCCATATTTAATAAGCCAGACGAAGAAAGCAGATATAAGATTGTTTTTGTGCTCAGCCTGTAAAAAGCTTGTAAGGTTTTGTTAAGGGAATATGAAACGAGAGTAGCAAAACTAAAAGCAAAAATTCCAACCGATGAAACTGTCTCCGCACTTCCCATTTCCAGATGTGTCAGCTGTTGTCTTCAGCATCGAAGCGATTTGGTTATGGTTGTCTAGAAACACTGTTGCATTCTACTTGATCAACCATTGCTACACTGTTTGACTTGAACATTTGCAAACTTCAGGCCACTTAAGTACGAAGTAAACCATTCTACTTTTACTTCATGACGAACCTGTACAGTACAAAGCGACTTGTACAGTCGTGAAGCTCCATTTGTAGTTTTGCGATGGAATTGTAGTTTTCTCAATGGCTCCAAGGCCAGCCTGTGATTGTGTCGTTCTTTTCAAATACAAATTCGTACACTGAATTATCTATTTTTTTATCGCAAAGAACACCAAAGGCTGCTAAAGGTGATGCAGAGATGTAAACAGGAGATATAAAAAGGAACCACGTGTGCAGTAGCGTTAAAAGGATCACACAGCAACTCCTAGTTTTCCGCGAACTAAACAAATAAATTCGACATCACGTTAAAAATAAATCACTACAAATCTCATTATAAAAACAATAACACTCTCGGAAAGGATATTTTAGGCGTCTTTTGGTTATAGAGGTTAATTAGGTTCGAGAATTTATCGGCTCTGTTCAAAATTGATTTAGTGGGCAATTTCATGCACCGCTTAACGCTAGCGTCAACCAATCGGCATGTTTTGATTTACTGTAAGGACCTGTTTGTTGGGCCTGAGGCTGTATTGAATCGGGGCATTTTCTATGACATATTGTGCGCATGCGTTCAGAAACAGTTTTTGTTGCTGCCTTGTATCCCTGTAATTTACTATTTCATAAATTTCTTTAGGTTATGTATTAAAGCCAAAAGGTATAACAAATTTACCACAGTTAATTTCCTTTTATTTAACAATGATTAACTTAGAAAGTTTGTATTTTAATTTTAAAATTGTAAATTATTTGTAGTTTAAAAAGGTTTTAAAATTTGCTTGACAAAACCAGAATTTGCGTCCTACTTTTACAATTTATCTTAACCTTAACAAACAAACCATGATAGCTTCAACATGTGGCATGTGGTCTCACAACACCTGACCACCGTAACGGGCCCAGCCAGATCTTATCGATATAATTTAGGCTAAGACTTTCAGGCGACACGAAGAGCGGCCAGTTGCAGCGTGAAAAATTAATTACGAAATTAACCCAATGACTAATTTTGTTTTGAAAAACAGGATGCAAAGTTTTATCAGGCCTAGATATTGGGTACCGGACGTAAATACCGGAAGTTAAGTGCGGTCAGTTTCGGGAAGCGAGGCACCTGGCGCGTAACACAAAATGGCAGTCGAATTAATGATTCTTTTGTTTCCCTCCATAATAAAGAGTGTAAACGTACCGGAAATGGCTGACAGATCATGTGTGGAACGTCTTACAACCGTTGGCGGGAGGTTCCTCTTGGAACAATCGCTTCTACATCGTCGAAATGTGGAGAACTGATGCTAACACACGTCCTTTTACAGGATTTCTCTTTCAGATTCATGGTTCAAACATTTTAGGTTAAAACAAATAAATGTAGTGTTTTTTTAATTATAATTTCCTCAAAGTCGTATATTAATAACTCAGGAACGAATCATATTTTGCTTCTGGTAGCAACCGATGCTTTTAGGACTAGACATTGCTACATACTCAGGTGAAACATTTCTGCTGTAAAATTATATCTAATTATTAATTTCTTCCAACATTTTTTTAAATCGACGAGACGGTTAATTAAATTCTTTCTAATAGTTCACACTCTCCTTATATATATATTTCTAATAGTTTACACTCTCCTTATATATATCTTGTTCAAATATTCAATCGTTAATAAAACAGTTTTTATTCGTCCACTAAATTCCAAATACATTGTTTTAAACTTACAGTGAATGAAAATTGATTTCAACACAATTTTTCAAATATTAATTAATTAGTTTTGATATGGGAGAAAACCTATTCACTAACGGGGTAAGTTATGCAATATAGTTATTTCGTCCCATGTGGCTTGAAATAAGTGATAACATGACTTCATAAAACAGCTGATTTTATGTTATAAGTTATACTTGTAGAACAGCTATTTTAACCCATAGGTTATATTTATTTATAATAATCGTGATTTTGAAATAAAAAGAAACTAAAATAAATGTTTTCCTGGTTGACCCAAATAGAAATAGACATTAAAAATGTTTCGTTTATACTACTTCTTCTAAAAGTTGACTACTTATAGATAATATACGACTCGAATCCGGTATATATCTAGGTATCTGACACAAAAAAATATATACGACTCACAAATTATAACACTTTAATTTTATACGTGTTTCAATGTGCTGTCATCATCATCAGTGTTGCTATCGCAAACATATAACTTTACTTATTACACTTTGATATTACTTGCGACCAGACCTTTTGTTAACTTAAGTTTGTTAAATTGTCAACTTACACTTGGAGGAAACTTTTTCGTCTTCCGACTTCATCATCCACGTATTTTTTTTTTTTTTTTTTTTTTTTTTTGAAATACAAAAACAAGAAAAAATAAGAGGCTGAAGAAGTCGCAAGACGAAAACGTTTCCTCCAAGTGTAAGTTGACAATTTAACAACATTTAGTTAACAAAAAGTCAAGTAATATCAAAGTTTTATAAGTAATTAACAAGCAGCTCGTCATGATTAACATATGTCATGTTTATTATTAACGTCATGTTCGATATATAAGTAATTACAAAACAAAGAAAGAAAGAAAATAATATTAAATAAATAAATAAAATACAAGTGTTATAATTGCGAGTTGTGTATACTTCTTGTGTTTATAACCTCAACTCACAAGCCAGCTTGAATAATATTTATATGTACATTAATGTAAATCAAATTAAAGGACTGAACTGAAATCAGAACAGATCAATATCAAGGCCACTGAGGTCTTCTTTCGTTCCAGTCGAAGAACGGAGTTAGCTAACGGTTAATCGTCTTCGCATCGGAAACAAAATCAACACAGGATATCTGGTGCGACGCCGACGCGGACTCTCTGTCAAATATTTGGAGCTACCAACACATACTGGAACGCCATTTGCTCTTTTTGGACGTCATGTTTGATTATTTGAACGACAATCGTAAAAATATGGTGTCGTTATGTTGCTGTTGCTGTTACTGATTATCATCACCTCTAAATACAGTAGAGTCTCAATAATTCCAGGTAGATGGGGCCGAGACCCCCTCGGATTATACAGAAATACGTTCCTGTATATTAAAAGAAAAATTGCAGTTTTAATGAACCTCTAATACTATAATTAAGAATACATACAATAAGTTTATAAAACTTTATGAAAATTTCTTGGAAGAGCGACTGATTGCATACCGTATTAATATTAATATCTCTTGGAAGCCCGACTCATTTCCTTTGTATACCGTATTAATTTTATTATTTCTTGCAAAAACCGACTCATTTCCTTTGCATACCGTATTGATATAAACATTGGATGACCGTCTTACTTCCTTTGCATACCGTATCAATATGTACATTTCTTGTATGACCGACTCATTTCCTTTGCATACTGTATTAATATGAACTTTTCTTCGAAGACCGACTTATTTCCTTTACATACCGTATTAATATGAAGATTTCTTGGAATACCGACTCATTTCTTTTGCATACTGTATTAATATGAACATTTCTTGGAAGACCAACTCATTTCCTTTGAATATCGTATAGCTATAAATATTTTTTGGAATCCCGAATTATAATTTTCTTTTAAATAGATAAATTAGGCTCAAATTTAACGGAAGCTCGAAAAATCGGGGACTCTATTGTATCATATCTTTTTTTAAGGAGAAAATCAGAAAAGGATATATATATATATATATATATATATATATATATATATATATATACACACACATATATATATATATATATATATATATATATATATAGAGCAGATTGTAATTTTTTACAGGTGATATAAAGTTCGTTAAAAATTCGAATTCATCTCATTAGATCTAACACGTAACGAGTCAATTAGATAATTTCAGCAAGGCAGGTTTTACGAGTAAAAATTAATGATACCGTAAATGCCTATATATAATAAAGTTAATCAGTGCCGCATTCCTATCGTCTTGGTCATTGTAAACAATGTTTTATCGCGCATGCGTTAACTTCTTTAATACGCGCAATAACATCGGGCTATGCCTCCACTTTCTACATCCGTTTTGGAACTTATGAGAATAAAATTAATTTCCTATAATTTGAAATCCTTTAAACTGCGTTTCTTTTAAAAAACATAATATGAGGAGAAAATACAGACAAACGTATTTACACAAATACAGTAAGCTGCAACCGAAATGGTACTTGAAAGAATCCCGACAAGTTAGAAAGCAAGTAGCTTCGGTTGGAATAGAAAGTACTGTACTATTGTCACTTCCCGTAATGTTAATATAAGAAAACCACGGTGGAAAAATACTTTCGTCTAGTGTACTTGGATCTTAGCAACAGGTCATTTTAATCGGGTAAACTTAATTAGTGGCGAGAGTTACTGGACGAATACTGATTGGCAAGTGACGTCATAATTTTCCATCTCCCTTCACACCCATTACGAACGTAGAAGTAGGAACGTGAAAATTGACGATGAGTGTTCGGGAATAAAATTCTGAGCGAAAATTGTTTTTTTCTGATAAAATTTCACCAGAGATTTACAAACAGAAGACTGTTCAGGGAGGAAGGGGGAAGGTAAAGTACAGACGTTATACTAGCAAACTGAGTAATATATTGAAATCCTGTTGCTGTTCATGACGAGCTGGTTGTTACATTTTTGCTATTACTTGCGACCAGACTTTTTGTTAACTAAAATTTGTTAAATTGTTGTAGTAAAAAGTCGTCGGAGGCTGAAGAAGTCGTAAGACGAAAATGTTTCCTCCATTGTGCAAGTTAACAATTTAACAACTTTTAGTTAACAAAAAGTCTGGTCGCAAGTAATAGCAAAAGTGTAATAAGTAATATATTGAAATAGAATAGACGATTAATATAAAGAGTGGATTTTGGCAGGAAACAGGAGATAGGACAGGATAAAGAGAGGAAGATGAAGTGAAGATCAGCATGGAAAAGTTAAACAACCAAAATTAAATAAGGTATGGGCATTCTGAATTTAGACCGAAGATGTGTAGAAACGCTACAGGTGAAGATAGGGGGTGATGTTGATATCATAATAACGTATTTTACAGCGTCGAAGACAATGAACTTGACTTTAGATTATGGAAACAAATAATTATCTGTTTATTTAAAGGAGGAACCTCTTCACTAGGGAGGTAGATATCTGTTGTTGTGGAAGGTCTCTACGCAAAGTAGGTCTACAAGACCTTAACATAACACAACGTAGTTATATTGAGGAATATAGGCCTATAACTATTTGAAGTAGGAACCTCTTCACTAGGGAGGTAGATATCTGTTGTTGTGGAAGGTCTCTACGCAGAAGTAGGTCTACAAGACCTTAACATAACACAAGGTAGTTATATTGAGGAATATAGGCATATAACTATTTAAAGATCGTTCACAGTAAACAATACATTCATTTTACAACATGACCTCAATTTATTCGAAAAGAATTCTAAAGAAAAACTACTACTAATGCAAAGAAAACAAAGCCACAATGATCCCATTCAAATACCTTGAATTTTATTTCTTTTCCACGAAAATGAGTTAATTCTTCGGTCCCCAACACAAGCGTTCAACGTTCCTCCCAAATCCTCGCCGTCTACAGTATACGGTTACGGTTCGAAGTGACGCCTTTTACCTCCATTACGCAACTTCCATATTTGTTCTACAATTTTGAGACCAGAAGTGTAATCGTGCTTTTACTGGAAAGGAACCGGTTTACAACACGATGTCCGGATTGTTTTTATTTTTTTTATTAAAATAAAACCAGTTCCAGGACTGTTCCTGAGCGCGCAGGGGCCCCTACTCGGCGACAACGACGCAGTAAACGCCCCACTCTGCCCGGTTTCTCGTTATACAATAGTTCGCTACGCGAAATTATGACTTTCCTGTTTTTTTTTTTTTTAGATGAACAGATGGTTGCCTACATTGCTGAGGCATTCCAACGGCGATGCGACTAAGAATGAAATAGTAAACACATCGTTATGTATAGTTAATTACAGGAAGCTTTTTCAAAACTCCTTAGAAATTTATCCTAAACTAATTATTTGGAATAATTTATTTATTTATTATTTAAATAATAATAAATAATACTCAAAACTTGCAGTTTTTGTGTTGTATACAACTTGAGGTTTTTATAGAAACAAACAAGTGTAACACTGGAAAAACCTCTAACCACAAATATCTTTATTTTATCCAGATGTACATTTCTGTTACCAAGGAACTAACCTCAAAGGCATTGGAAAAATATGCTAACTCTACATAGTTTCCTTACTTATAATCTACTAAACTACTTGGAGCTTGATGGGGGTAAGTAGTTTGGTAGATTATAAGACTTATGTAGAGTTCGCCAGTATTGTTTGTCACGCCTCTGAGAATAGTTACTTGGTAATATTACTCATCCTAAAACTGTTAGAACTATTTAAAAAAATTTTAAATAAAAAGTAATTGAAAAACGTAAAATATTGTGAAAAACATAAAGTAAATAAACTCCACAATGGGAATAATTGTTCTTATTTTTTAATTTTAATGTTGTTCCTTACTTATAATCTACTAAACTACTTGGAGCTAGCCAGTAATGTTTGTCACGTCTCTGAGAATGGTAACTTGGTAACCGAAACGTACATCAAGTTAGAATAATATTAATTGTTAATATGTTTTTAATACTATAATGTATCCTAAAACTGTTAGAACTATTAAAAAAATTAAAAATAAAAAGTTAATGAAAAACCTAAAATATTGTGAAAAACATAAAGTAAAGAAACTCCACAATGGGAATAATTGTTATTATTTTTTAATTTGAATGTTGTTCCTTACTTATAATCTACTAAGCTACTTGCAGCTTGGTGGGGGGGGGGTAAGTAGTTTGGTAGATTAAAGACTTATGCGAAAATATTGTAAAATATGTAAAATATTGTGAAAAACATTAAAGAAGCTCAACAATGCGATTAATTGTTATTTTTTAATATTAATGTTTTAAACAACTCTGGGTAGTAAAATATGGGGGGTTAGGTTAATTGGGTCTATCAATAATGTACAAGTAATATATAAATAATCTACAGTATTTAGCTATGCTTTTACAGATATAAGTGAAGAGATGCACTGACTGAATAAATTAGATTGACTAATTTTACACAGATCGAAATTAGTTATGGGACTAATAAATTCTATAACTAATTTCGCTTTGGTTGCACAGAACTCACTTTTCCATGGCATAAAATCCCCTCTATTTTTAAGCGTTACTACTTTTGTTATATTACATAAAACCTACATTCCCCTGAGTATGATTTAAAATTTAGTCACTTAATTTCTTCTGCTTCGCGAAATGATATCTGATATTTTTTTTAAAAATATTTCTGGTTTGAGCAAGTTTTATTTTTAAAATTGAAGAGACTTTGGGGGTTCTACAACCCCTCCTCTAAATACACCTGTGGTAACAGGTGATTACATTTGTAGTCTAACAAACGTTAGCTCCAGTAAAATGTTACAATTTTAAAAACCAATACATATTTCAGTGTTTAGTCTCTAATTAAATGTTTTGATTTCATAAAACCTTACAATCGTCCTTTCTGAAATTGTTATTTTTGTTCTGTGACCTTTCTAGTCCTATCAAAGAAGGAGAAAATAACAGAAACTTGTAACAGAACTTATATGAACATACTGACAAAAGTTAAGATACAGAGGGAACGGGTAATTTTTTTAAGTAAATAATACACACGTGGATAGATTAAGCGGCGAAATGTCCAACCATTTCTTGAACAAATCAAAAATATATCCTTTCAATTCAATTATATAATGATTTCTATAGATTTGCCTAAGTATTTAATTGGAAAAACATCCTCCATTTCAGAAAGGACCAAAAGATAGAGATACGTGGAATCGAAAAGAAACAGCCGTATGAAATGAAAACAATAAAACAGTTGAAATAGAGCAGCACTTGGTTGCTCCGTTGAAAAGATGTCTGCTTCCTTATTTAGAGGATTACAAATCATCTGGCATTCCAACTAAGCAAAAACATCAAACACGGACATCTGTCTCGAACGTACTACAAATCATCCCAGTACGCATATGTCAAAAGCGACTAAACCTTGGATTCTGCCCATTGCAGCTCATGGAGCCAGCTGGCCAGGTGCATGGATAGTGTAACGCTCTGCTATTATAGCAGCAGGAATGACGTTTTGTGAATAACACCGAGGATCGCATCCCCGAAGTAGACTTAATCTCTATTGGGGTTTTACTGATGAATATCCTTTACCATCTCCTACGGGAAAAGTACTAGCTTGTAAAATAAATTTAGGGTCATTCATTAAGTTCTAGAACGGTGAGTGAAAGGAAATCATGCATTGTGTTGGGAAGGTCTTTAATTTGGAAAAGTTACTTAAGTTCTGGAACGGTGAGTGAAGGGAAATCATGCATTGTGTTGGGAAGGTCTTTAATTTGGAAAAGTTACTTAAGTTCTGGAACGGTGAGTGAAGGGAAATCATGGATTCTTTTAGCAAGATATTAAATTTGGAAAAGTCATTCATTATGTTCTAGAACTGTGAGAAGAAATCATAGATTGTGTTGGCAAGATATTAAATTTGGAAAAGTCATTCATTATGTTCTAGAACTGTGAGAAGAAAGAATTGTGTTAGCAAGATCTTTAATTCTGAAGAAAAAATTACAAAGTATGAGAAATTTGTTTATTTTATGGGGTCGTATCAAATCATATCAATAGGGCACATTTGTGACAAACAAGAACATCTATAAAAACAACTGAGTTGTATTCGTCAATATGATATAGCCTACTGGCATTAACAAGAGCCTCATTCAACCGTCAACAGTTGTTAAAGTATGCTATACATTTTAAATTTACCTTTAAATACATTAAAAAGATTTTCTTGCGTTGAATATGATGACAAAAATACGGTAAATGATGCAAACATGATTACGGTTTGTCTTAAAACAATAAATAAATCGCCACATGACGAGATTTCTGGCAAAATCATTTAGAAATTACCAAACGTTTTGTATTAACTTTCAAAAATGAGCCACTGCATTTTAACTGTGCTCCAAATTTTCTGACACTTGAATTAATGTTGGACACAGGTTGCATCTTTGAGGACGTTCTTTAAAAAGGCTTAGCACAGATCATAGAATGTGCGTAGGCAAGGCAGAGTGCTCTGTTGCCATTAGTAGGAACTAACAGACTGTAACATCGCCTTGTAGGCCTAATGGGTTTCCGACGCAGAATTAAGGCCACAGATGAGTCATTCGACAACACATACGAGCGAATAATCTCGCATTAGTTCTGGCAGTGTTGCCAGATTTCCCAGGATCCTAGCAATTTTGTTTTCTTATTCAAATCTGACGAGATGTTTGGCAATGACATCTAAATTGCCTGACCGAATGGCACAGCTGGACGAGTTGATGTGGTAAGTAAGGGATACAGTATTAATAAACTCTTTGGGTAAAAAACAGCTAGTCCTTCGTTTATGAAGTAAATTGCTACTATTTGGTTGATTTATTATACTATGTAATGAATACAGTAATAAAATTTGCATGTGAATTAATTGTCAAATCGCTTATTTAATGTTACGAGCATTCAATTAAAGATGGTTTAACAATTCTAATCTGTTCTCTCAATGATTTTCAAATTTGATCTGGTATTAACTAAAGCATCTTTTGTATATGGTCTAATATAAGAGCGTGTATAATCATATAGGAAGAATTCGTTGGCATTAAATAACGTTACATTAAATACGTTAATAACCTACAGTTTTGACATTGAACATAATTATAAATAGGTTATGTTAGGTCAGGCCAAACGTGATAGACGTCTCCGTCGCAAGACATGCAGTGTCGACTTTCTCAATTTAACACACTTTAAAATGAATCTTCAATTCAAGAGGTTTTAATAAATTATTATTATTATTATTATTATTGCGACTCACTTAAATAAAATTTTCGTTTAGTAACGATTTTCTGCCTTAAAAAAGGGCCTTAATTCAACGATTTTTTTTAAACCCAGGATTCCCAGATTAGAAAAGAATTTTCCCTCTTGCTAGTTACGTCGTTACATAAATATATTAAATACTCGTACAGAATTTCCGCTTCTCCATCTTTAAATGATAATTAATCGCCAATAGAATATTTTATTAATCACTTAAAACAATAGTTTATGACTATCCGAACTTTAAATTTAGTTAATTGGTTAAAACTTACAGAGACAGAACGTTTTCGATCGAGAAGACACTGATGAAGATCGGCACATAGCCATCGAAAACGTTCTGTCTCAGTAAGTTTTAACAAATTTACTAAATTTAAAGTTCGGATAGTCATAAACTATTGTTTTCAGTGACTAATAAGATTCACTGAACGTGATGGACTACAAAATTCAAGAATATTTTTATTTTATATTGCATTTAATTCAATTCCTTTTATTAGTACACACGTCTCCTAATATATATCTCCTTCAAATTTATAATCGTTAATAAATTACCCTTTATGCATTCGATCAAGTTCAAATACATTTGTTTTGAATTTTCAGTGGATAACACTTTATGTTAATCGTTTGTTTTTCAAATAGTAATTCAATTAATTTAGTTAAATTATTTTTGTTTTATATAGGAGAGAAACTTTTCACAAAAGAGGAAATTAGTTATTTCGTCCCAATTAGCCTAAAATAAGCGATAACATATGATATCATAAAAAAAGCTGAGTTTATGTTATAGGTTATGTGGCAGAACAGTTTTTAAATGCATAGGTTAAGTTATTTTATTTATATTAATTATAATTATTTAATAAAAAGTAATTAAAATAAGAAGTTTTCTTTGTTGGCCTAAGTAGGAATTGACTTTAAAAATATTCTAGTTTTATTACTTATTTTATATAAATTATATTTGTAATTTATAGTATACATAATAATAATGATTTACAATGGTAAATAATTTTTTATTTTGGAATCTAAACTGTATTCTAGGTTCAGGTCCCGTTCATCCATATACATGTATAAGCGAAATTTGGGGCCGCCTAGGACGCTAATTTGGGAGGGGACGTAATTGAGGATTTCTTTTTAATTTGGGGATTTAAAAATAAAAAGGAATTGAAGTATAGTACTCCTTCGCACTACTAGCAATGGCAGGTGAAGTCTAACCTATAAACTCATATACTACGTAAAACCCTTTATTGTTATGTTTATGTGACTTTTCCAAAAATAATTTATTTTCAACTATTAACCTGTAAGTCGTCAATACAAAAGACCAAATGGGAAACCATTGTTGCTTTTCACTCAAGTACTTTCAATTTATATTTCTATAACTATATTTCTATAAACGTAATCTTGACATGAGTTTTATTCAATATCCCAGTTATAAACCAAACGTTTGACACAAAATTCTCTCTTAAAACAATTATTAACAAAAACACATTCCCCAAATCCGAGACCCGTCAGACCCCGACGAAGGCACTATAATGAGGCCAAAAACTTTCTTTTCTTCTAAGATGGCAAAACCCTAGAGTCTGGGTCCAAAACAAAGGACTAAAAGTCCATTACCAAATGAATTAAACACAACATAACAAACAAAATACAAATTTACAAACAAAAATTGTTTTTTATCTCAAGTATATAAAAAGTTAACAAAGTATTAAATCAGGCATAGTTGAAAAATATACCCGACAGAAGTATATTTCTACTCTCTTTACCCTTAGTTTTAAGGATCTTATAGCTTTATAGCCTTATAGCTAGGCAAAATTATTTACTTAGAAAATTTTAAAAGAAAATATTTTAAATAATAAAATTAGTATTAAAAATATTAAACTTGAGTTCGGATTAGGCCTACACTTAGCTTCATCTTTCTAAAGTTGTCATTATTCTTTCCTCACGTGAAGTGCTCAAACATTCAGACTAAAAGCCTAATACAAGCAAAAACAGGCGCACACACCGAAACTAATACAGAATTTATTTTGTATTTCCCGTTCTTAAAATGATATTTGATTGGAATCTCTCTTTTCAAAATCATTTTCAGTAAGTAATCATTATTATTTTAAATTTTATCAACACATATATAAAAACTGTTTAAAATTGAACAAATCAAAATTCAACCATTTCACATTTGATTTAACCTTCAAATAAAATCAAATTCAACTACATAAATAAAACCCACTAACCAAAACACAAATATCTTTAATACTACAAATACTTCTAAGATTTTTGTACAGTGGTTATTGGGTTTTATTTACTTAGTTAAAAAATTAATCCACATTGGTAAAAAAATTATATCAATAAAAATCGAATTTGTTTGCAATTATTTATTTGTACAGTAAAATACTATTTTCGAATAGAAAAATGTTCATCCATTTTATTTTATATTACAGTACATATAATTTAATCAGTCCTATTACATTTTCTATTAATCCAACCCTTGATGTTTTGAAGATGGTGTTATTAGTACCAAAAAACGTTTGTCATCAATGATTTTACCCATATTTTTTACCATTATCTTAATGTAACACAACTTGGTTTAATACAATTTACAAAATAAAGAAGACTATAATATCTAGAAGAGATGCTGTAATTTTGTTTTCGAGAGACGAAACATGCAGGGTATCGGCGGCGCTGTTTACCTCGGGCAGGCCTAGCGTGCTTCCTGGAAGGCCCGACCGAAACTACGTTCCTGTAATTTGAGATTTTGCTGCTCTATGGATTCTTTCTAGAAGAACTGTTCTGGTTTTTATAGTACTTGGCGAACTGTGTTTAAACCGGATCGTTCAGACTGTAACAGATTGCTTCAAGAGTTCACGGCACAACGTATCTGGGGTTTTATGATTAGGCTTTTGTTTCAAATTTCAATCTATGTTCAACACAGTTTATTGTCTCTTTGTAAAAATATGTAAAATATTGAAATCCACCCAAAATTTTTTGGAGAGCGTAAAGGCATACTTGCAAATCCAAAAGTTGTTATTTGGAGAAGAACGAAGAATTAACAAACGGAAAATGACAAAAAACTAGTAATAACAAAATATTTAACTAGCCTTGGAATTTAAAAAAACCATGTTAAAAATATTACAAACACGAGATTTGTAATGCTCTGATTATTACTTGATTGAAAGCTTTTATTTTGAGCGAATTTGTTCGAAATTCGTGTTGTGCAATCCCCCCCCCCAAAAAAAACATGAAGCTGGCAACACCTTTGCTCGTAAACATCTGGGGTTCTTGTCCCTCTCCCATCCTTAATATCTGTAACACCTAATTCTTGTCCCTCTCTTATACCTACTAACTGCACACATCTTTTGAATACCTTGTCCCTTTCGTATCTTTACGAAATATAAACTGCTGTTTCTTCTACCCCTCCTATCCCTACTAACTATAAACCCCGTCTATGTTCCTTGCCGCATCCTATCCCTACTAAACATATTTCGAATACCTTGTCCCTTTCGTATCTTTACGAAATATAAACTGCTGTTTCTTCTACCCCTCCTATCCCTACTAACTATAAACCCCGTCTATGTTCCTTGCCGCATCCTATCCCTACTAAACATATTTCGAATGCCTTGTCCCTTTCGTATCTTTACGAAATATAAACTGCTGTTTCTTCTACCCCTCCTATCCCTACTAACTATAAACCCCGTCTATGTTCCTTGCCGCATCCTATCCCTACTAAACATATTTCGAATGCCTTGTCCCTTTCGTATCTTTACGAAATATAAACTGCTGTTTCTTCTACCCCTCCTATCCCTACTAACTATAAACCCCGTCTATGTTCCTTGCCGCATCCTATCCCTACTAAACATATTTCGAATGCCTTGTCCCTTTCGTATCTTTACGAAATATAAACTGCTGTTTCTTCTACCCCTCCTATCCCTACTAACTATAAACCCCGTCTATGTTCCTTGCCGCATCCTATCCCTACTAAACATATTTCGAATGCCTTGTCCCTTTCGTATCTTTACGAAATATAAACTGCTGTTTCTTCTACCCCTCCTATCCCTACTAACTATAAACCCCGTCTATGTTCCTTGCCGCATCCTATCCCTACTAAACATATTTCGAATGCCTTGTCCCTTTCGTATCTTTACGAAATATAAACTGCTGTTTCTTCTACCCCTCCTATCCCTACTAACTATAAACCCCGTCTATGTTCCTTGCCGCATCCTATCCCTACTAAACATATTTCGAATGCCTTGTCCCTTTCGTATCTTTACGAAATATAAACTGCTGTTTCTTCTACCCCTCCTATCCCTACTAACTATAAACCCCGTCTATGTTCCTTGCCGCATCCTATCCCTACTAAACATATTTCGAATGCCTTGTCCCTTTCGTATCTTTACGAAATATAAACTGCTGTTTCTTCTACCCCTCCTATCCCTACTAACTATAAACCCCGTCTATGTTCCTTGCCGCATCCTATCCCTACTAAACATATTTCGAATGCCTTGTCCCTTTCGTATCTTTACGAAATATAAACTGCTGTTTCTTCTACCCCTCCTATCCCTACTAACTATAAACCCCGTCTATGTTCCTTGCCGCATCCTATCCCTACTAAACATATTTCGAATGCCTTGTCCCTTTCGTATCTTTACGAAATATAAACTGCTGTTTCTTCTACCCCTCCTATCCCTACTAACTATAAACCCCGTCTATGTTCCTTGCCGCATCCTATCCCTACTAAACATATTTCGAATGCCTTGTCCCTTTCGTATCTTTACGAAATATAAACTGCTGTTTCTTCTACCCCTCCTATCCCTACTAACTATAAACCCCGTCTATGTTCCTTGCCGCATCCTATCCCTACTAAACATATTTCGAATGCCTTGTCCCTTTCGTATCTTTACGAAATATAAACTGCTGTTTCTTCTACCCCTCCTATCCCTACTAACTATAAACCCCGTCTATGTTCCTTGCCGCATCCTATCCCTACTAAACATATTTCGAATGCCTTGTCCCTTTCGTATCTTTACGAAATATAAACTGCTGTTTCTTCTACCCCTCCTATCCCTACTAACTATAAACCCCGTCTATGTTCCTTGCCGCATCCTATCCCTACTAAACATATTTCGAATGCCTTGTCCCTTTCGTATCTTTACGAAATATAAACTGCTGTTTCTTCTACCCCTCCTATCCCTACTAACTATAAACCCCGTCTATGTTCCTTGCCGCATCCTATCCCTACTAAACATATTTCGAATGCCTTGTCCCTTTCGTATCTTTACGAAATATAAACTGCTGTTTCTTCTACCCCTCCTATCCCTACTAACTATAAACCCCGTCTATGTTCCTTGCCGCATCCTATCCCTACTAAACATATTTCGAATGCCTTGTCCCTTTCGTATCTTTACGAAATATAAACTGCTGTTTCTTCTACCCCTCCTATCCCTACTAACTATAAACCCCGTCTATGTTCCTTGCCGCATCCTATCCCTACTAAACATATTTCGAATGCCTTGTCCCTTTCGTATCTTTACGAAATATAAACTGCTGTTTCTTCTACCCCTCCTATCCCTACTAACTATAAACCCCGTCTATGTTCCTTGCCGCATCCTATCCCTACTAAACATATTTCGAATGCCTTGTCCCTTTCGTATCTTTACGAAATATAAACTGCTGTTTCTTCTACCCCTCCTATCCCTACTAACTATAAACCCCGTCTATGTTCCTTGCCGCATCCTATCCCTACTAAACATATTTCGAATGCCTTGTCCCTTTCGTATCTTTACGAAATATAAACTGCTGTTTCTTCTACCCCTCCTATCCCTACTAACTATAAACCCCGTCTATGTTCCTTGCCGCATCCTATCCCTACTAAACATATTTCGAATGCCTTGTCCCTTTCGTATCTTTACGAAATATAAACTGCTGTTTCTTCTACCCCTCCTATCCCTACTAACTATAAACCCCGTCTATGTTCCTTGCCGCATCCTATCCCTACTAAACATATTTCGAATGCCTTGTCCCTTTCGTATCTTTACGAAATATAAACTGCTGTTTCTTCTACCCCTCCTATCCCTACTAACTATAAACCCCGTCTATGTTCCTTGCCGCATCCTATCCCTACTAAACATATTTCGAATGCCTTGTCCCTTTCGTATCTTTACGAAATATAAACTGCTGTTTCTTCTACCCCTCCTATCCCTACTAACTATAAACCCCGTCTATGTTCCTTGCCGCATCCTATCCCTACTAAACATATTTCGAATGCCTTGTCCCTTTCGTATCTTTACGAAATATAAACTGCTGTTTCTTCTACCCCTCCTATCCCTACTAACTATAAACCCCGTCTATGTTCCTTGCCGCATCCTATCCCTACTAAACATATTTCGAATGCCTTGTCCCTTTCGTATCTTTACGAAATATAAACTGCTGTTTCTTCTACCCCTCCTATCCCTACTAACTATAAACCCCGTCTATGTTCCTTGCCGCATCCTATCCCTACTAAACATATTTCGAATGCCTTGTCCCTTTCGTATCTTTACGAAATATAAACTGCTGTTTCTTCTACCCCTCCTATCCCTACTAACTATAAACCCCGTCTATGTTCCTTGCCGCATCCTATCCCTACTAAACATATTTCGAATGCCTTGTCCCTTTCGTATCTTTACGAAATATAAACTGCTGTTTCTTCTACCCCTCCTATCCCTACTAACTATAAACCCCGTCTATGTTCCTTGCCGCATCCTATCCCTACTAAACATATTTCGAATGCCTTGTCCCTTTCGTATCTTTACGAAATATAAACTGCTGTTTCTTCTACCCCTCCTATCCCTACAAACTATAAACCCCGTCTATGTTCCTTGCCGCATCCTATCCCTACTAAACATATTTCGAATGCCTTGTCCCTTTCGTATCTTTACGAAATATAAACTGCTGTTTCTTCTACCCCTCCTATCCCTACTAACTATAAACCCCGTCTATGTTCCTTGCCGCATCCTATCCCTACTAAACATATTTCGAATGCCTTGTCCCTTTCGTATCTTTACGAAATATAAACTGCTGTTTCTTCTACCCCTCCTATCCCTACTAACTATAAACCCCGTCTATGTTCCTTGCCGCATAATATCCCTACTAAACATATTTCGAATGTCTTGTCCCTTTCGTATCTTTACGAAATATAAACTGCTGTTTCTTCTACCCCTCCTATCCCTACTAACTATAAACCCCGTCTATGTTCCTTGCCGCATCCTATCCCTACTAAACATATTTCGAATGCCTTGTCCCTTTCGTATCTTTACGAAATATAAACTGCTGTTTCTTCTACCCCTCCTATCCCTACTAACTATAAACCCCGTCTATGTTCCTTGCCGCATCCTATCCCTACTAAACATATTTCGAATGCCTTGTCCCTTTCGTATCTTTACGAAATATAAACTGCTGTTTCTTCTACCCCTCCTATCCCTACTAACTATAAACCCCGTCTATGTTCCTTGCCGCATCCTATCCCTACTAAACATATTTCGAATGCCTTGTCCCTTTCGTATCTTTACGAAATATAAACTGCTGTTTCTTCTACCCCTCCTATCCCTACTAACTATAAACCCCGTCTATGTTCCTTGCCGCATCCTATCCCTACTAAACATATTTCGAATGCCTTGTCCCTTTCGTATCTTTACGAAATATAAACTGCTGTTTCTTCTACCCCTCCTATCCCTACTAACTATAAACCCCGTCTATGTTCCTTGCCGCATCCTATCCCTACTAAACATATTTCGAATGCCTTGTCCCTTTCGTATCTTTACGAAATATAAACTGCTGTTTCTTCTACCCCTCCTATCCCTACTAACTATAAACCCCGTCTATGTTCCTTGCCGCATCCTATCCCTACTAAACATATTTCGA
Source organism: Prosapia bicincta (assembly GCA_036971475.1). NCBI lineage: Eukaryota > Metazoa > Arthropoda > Insecta > Hemiptera > Cercopidae > Prosapia > Prosapia bicincta. The sequence continues at coordinate 313,791,881 of JBAIZL010000001.1, read as the reverse complement.
ATGCCTTGTCCCTTTCGTATCTTTACGAAATATAAACTGCTGTTTCTTCTACCCCTCCTATCCCTACTAACTATAAACCCCGTCTATGTTCCTTGCCGCATCCTATCCCTACTAAACATATTTCGAATGCCTTGTCCCTTTCGTATCTTTACGAAATATAAACTGCTGTTTCTTCTACCCCTCCTATCCCTACTAACTATAAACCCCGTCTATGTTCCTTGCCGCATCCTATCCCTACTAAACATATTTCGAATGCCTTGTCCCTTTCGTATCTTTACGAAATATAAACTGCTGTTTCTTCTACCCCTCCTATCCCTACTAACTATAAACCCCGTCTATGTTCCTTGCCGCATCCTATCCCTACTAAACATATTTCGAATGCCTTGTCCCTTTCGTATCTTTACGAAATATAAACTGCTGTTTCTTCTACCCCTCCTATCCCTACAAACTATAAACCCCGTCTATGTTCCTTGCCGCATCCTATCCCTACTAAACATATTTCGAATGCCTTGTCCCTTTCGTATCTTTACGAAATATAAACTGCTGTTTCTTCTACCCCTCCTATCCCTACTAACTATAAACCCCGTCTATGTTCCTTGCCGCATCCTATCCCTACTAAACATATTTCGAATGCCTTGTCCCTTTCGTATCTTTACGAAATATAAACTGCTGTTTCTTCTACCCCTCCTATCCCTACTAACTATAAACCCCGTCTATGTTCCTTGCCGCATAATATCCCTACTAAACATATTTCGAATGCCTTGTCCCTTTCGTATCTTTACGAAATATAAACTGCTGTTTCTTCTACCCCTCCTATCCCTACTAACTATAAACCCCGTCTATGTTCCTTGCCGCATCCTATCCCTACTAAACATATTTCGAATGCCTTGTCCCTTTCGTATCTTTACGAAATATAAACTGCTGTTTCTTCTACCCCTCCTATCCCTACTAACTATAAACCCCGTCTATGTTCCTTGCCGCATCCTATCCCTACTAAACATATTTCGAATGCCTTGTCCCTTTCGTATCTTTACGAAATATAAACTGCTGTTTCTTCTACCCCTCCTATCCCTACTAACTATAAACCCCGTCTATGTTCCTTGCCGCATCCTACCCCTACTAAACATATTTCGAATGCCTTGTCCCTTTCGTATCTTTACGAAATATAAACTGCTGTTTCTTCTACCCCTCCTATCCCTACTAACTATAAACCCCGTCTATGTTCCTTGCCGCATCCTATCCCTACTAAACATATTTCGAATGCCTTGTCCCTTTCGTATCTTTACGAAATATAAACTGCTGTTTCTTCTACCCCTCCTATCCCTACTAACTATAAACCCCGTCTATGTTCCTTGCCGCATCCTATCCCTACTAAACATATTTCGAATGCCTTGTCCCTTTCGTATCTTTACGAAATATAAACTGCTGTTTCTTCTACCCCTCCTATCCCTACTAACTATAAACCCCGTCTATGTTCCTTGCCGCATCCTATCCCTACTAAACATATTTCGAATACCTTGTCCCTTTCGTATCTTTACGAAATATAAACTGCTGTTTCTTCTACCCCTCCTATCCCTACTAACTATAAACCCCGTCTATGTTCCTTGCCGCATCCTATCCCTACTAAACATATTTCGAATACCTTGTCCCTTTCGTATCTTTACGAAATATAAACTGCTGTTTCTTCTACCCCTCCTATCCCTACTAACTATAAACCCCGTCTATGTTCCTTGCCGCATCCTATCCCTACTAAACATATTTCGAATACCTTGTCCCTTTCGTATCTTTACGAAATATAAACTGCTGTTTCTTCTACCCCTCCTATCCCTACTAACTATAAACCCCGTCTATGTTCCTTGCCGCATCCTATCCCTACTAAACATATTTCGAATACCTTGTACCTTTCGTATCTTTACGAAATATAAACTGCTGTTTCTTCTACCCCTCCTATCCCTACTAACTATAAACCCCGTCTATGTTCCTTGCCGCATCCTATCCCTACTAAACATATTTCGAATACCTTGTCCCTTTCGTATCTTTACGAAATATAAACTGCTGTTTCTTCTACCCCTCCTATCCCTACTAACTATAAACCCCGTCTATGTTCCTTGCCGCATCCTATCCCTACTAAACATATTTCGAATGCCTTGTCCCTTTCGTATCTTTACGAAATATAAACTGCTGTTTCTTCTACCCCTCCTATCCCTACTAACTATAAACCCCGTCTATGTTCCTTGCCGCATCCTATCCCTACTAAACATATTTCGAATACCTTGTCTCTTTCGTATCTTTACGAAATATAAACTGCTGTTTCTTCTACCCCTCCTATCCCTACTAACTATAAACCCCGTCTATGTTCCTTGCCGCATCCTATCCCTACTAAACATATTTCGAATGCCTTGTCCCTTTCGTATCTTTACGAAATATAAACTGCTGTTTCTTCTACCCCTCCTATCCCTACTAACTATAAACCCCGTCTATGTTCCTTGCCGCATCCTATCCCTACTAAACATATTTCGAATGCCTTGTCCCTTTCGTATCTTTACGAAATATAAACTGCTGTTTCTTCTACCCCTCCTATCCCTACTAACTATAAACCCCGTCTATGTTCCTTGCCGCATCCTATCCCTACTAAACATATTTCGAATGCCTTGTCCCTTTCGTATCTTTACGAAATATAAACGGCTGTTTCTTCTACCTATCCTTTCCCTACTAACTATAAAACCTTTTTCCTTGTCCCTTTCACATCCGTACTAACTATAAACACCGTCTATATTCCTTGCTGCATCCTATCCCTACTAAACATCTTTTGAATTCCTTGTCCCTTTCTTATCTTTAAGGACTATAAACACCCGTTTCTTGCCCTCCTATCCCTACTAACTATAAAACCTTTTTCCCTTGTCCCTTTCACATCCGTACTAACTATAAACACCGTCTATATTCCTTGCTGCATCCTATCCCTACTAAACATCTTTTGAATTCCTTGTCCCTTTCTTTTCTTTAAGAACTATAAACACCCGTTTCTTGCCCTCCTATCCCTACTAACTATAAAACCTTTATCCCTTGTCCCTTTCACATCCGTACTAACTATAAACACCGTCTATATTCCTTGCTGCATCCTATCCCTACTAAACATCTCGAATGCCCTGTCCCTTTCTTATCTTTAAGAACTATATACCCCTGTTTTTTGTACCCCTCTTATCCCCACTAACTATTAAACCTTTTTCCTCATCCCTTTCACATCCCTACTAACTATAAACACCGTCTATATTCCTTGCTGCATCCTATCCCTACTAAACATCTTTTGAATTCCTTGTCCCTTTCTTATCTTTAAGAACTATAAACACCCGTTTCTTGCCCTCCTATCCCTACTAACTATAAAACCTTTATCCCTTGTCCCTTTCACATCCGTACTAACTATAAACACCGTCTATATTCCTTGCTGCATCCTATCCCTACTAAACATCTCGAATGCCCTGTCCCTTTCTTATCTTTAAGAACTATATACCCCTGTTTTTTGTACCCCTCTTATCCCCACTAACTATTAAACCTTTTTCCTCATCCCTTTCACATCCCTACTAACTATAAACACCTTTGCTTGCCGCATCCTATACCTACTAGCCAGACGTGGTTTGTCATCGCATTTGAACACATTCTAGTAAACCTACCCAAGAAGATATTTTAGCCTCACGTATACCCTTAAGCAACATTCCTTTGCTGGGGAACAACCTAGTTCTCACAGTCGCTAAAGTATCACCAAAATCTAAGAACAAAACAGAAAACCTAGCCATTCTTCTCGGAGAATAGAATTCTAGGAACGCATTGCAAACACCTTCGCGTCCTCAGAAAGCCCACCTCTGTAGTGTTAAAGAATGTGCCTCCTTCCGCGCTGCGACGCGTTTCTTGCATTTAAAGCAACAGGATGTGCTCTTGTCCTCGCATGGAACAGAACCGACGAGACGACTACTCGTCACTTCTACGATATTACACAATGTTTTTATTTTCTCAAATAAAAATTCTAACACGTAAGGAGTTTATCATGGACCGAAGTGAAAATTGTCGTTGTAGCCTCGTAGACGCCGTTTTTTTGTCAGGCCCGTGTTTATCTATTTTTTTTTCAACAGTCAACTTTAGTTTTTAAAAATTAAATTCCTTTTATTTATTACCTCACACTCTCCTGATATATATAGTGTACAAACTTTCAATCGTTAACAAAATACGTATTCATTCAATCAAGTTCAAATTGATTTCCTTTTGACCAATAGTAAATGACAATTGATGTTAATACAGTTTTTTTCAAATATTTATTCAATAATTAATTATAAAAACGTGAGGCTCTAGGTCACATCGTCTTCATGTTCGATGTCTAGCACTTTGGCACCGAGCCAACTTTCCCATAGCTAGAAATTTACTTCTCAGGGATGTATATGAATTTTTTTTTTGCCCTTATCTTTTTGTCGTCGAAGCCTCCATCGTAGAACTTAAATTGTTGACATGGTTACCACACAATATCATAAATAATTATCTAAGATTAGATAAAAATGAATGAACAGAATAAAATAAACAAACTGGATTAACGGTATCGAACCTGACTTCCCTATCGGACAATGCGAAAGGAAAGCGAAAAGAAACTACAACACAATGCAAACGACGAAAAAACGTATAAATAGTAAACAAACAAAAATAGTAGTCCAACACCATACATAAAAAGGAAAATAGAAAATTGCAAGGAAATTCGCTTTCTATTTTTGCAATGCCTATTTTTATTTTGACTATGTATGTAGTCTACATATTTATATTAATTATAATTATAAAACAAAAAGAAACTAAAATAAAATTTGTCTTTGTTGATTTAAATAGGAATTGACTTAAACATTTTTTTTTAATATTACTTGTTTTTATGCATTAGCTTGCAAACGACTGCCCAATAAATTCCTATTTCTGGTGGAACACACTTGTAGAGAGTAGAGAGGTAACTTTAGATGTGAATTTTGTTAATAAATACTAACATAGAAAGTGTTCATTTCTATTCCTCAACTTAGTTGCGACACTATGAAGATGGCCTGACGCGTTCGGAAACGTGATAAATTCACTTATATTATTAGGTCGAACAGCTGATTGCTTAATGAAAACACTAAAATCTTTAACAATAAAATCAGAATATATGAAAATAGCGCCCACTTCAAATTTAATTGCTGTAGCCCCATGTTTGAAACCAATATAATACATCCAAAATCTTGAGTAAGTGGTCTAAAGCTCGAGTTGACATTCAAATAGAACTTTTAATTATTGAAATTACAAAAAATAACTTTAAAAGCCACACAATTATTTTTTTTAAATTTGAAGATGCTTATATGCTGATTTTAAACATGCCTAAATAACGAAAATTTACTATTGTCCTTTAGCCAATCCAAAACTTCGATAAAGTGTGATACAAGTCAGTTTTTGTTCTTAGGCCTATATATATTTATATATATATACTGTCCGGCAATAGACAGTTTTATGGCCCACTGGGCGCGTTCTTCAGGGAACCATAAAATCTATGAATAAATATTTACTATACATATATGTATCTATTTATAATATATTCACATTTATTGTTATTATTATATTTAGATGAACTCGGTATTCTATAAATTATTTATGGCCACAGGTAGACTACGTATTCTAAGCAATATATTAATATAAGCCGTATAAAATATTATTGGAGGACATGTTTTAAATTTTGCGTTTTAGAAATTCAAAGCAAAATCACCTGTAACAGTATTTGTTTATTTTTGTTGTAACAAGCGACACAGCCGGAACACATACAAACAAAATGGGTTTAGGCTCTATTAATTTTCAACAAGGCCAAATTCGCTTTAAACCCCGCGGCACGACTGCGTTCGCCGGATCTTAAATAAAATATGACATTCAGAGAAAGGGAAGGGAAGGTTTTCTTTAGGCTAAGGGAAGTTCTGCTTTAAGGTGACCTTGAGATCCACAACAAGGGGTTGCAACCCTTATAAACTCCGTCGTTTCTACCCTACCTCGTACTCTCGCTATATTGATTATTGTTTTATCCGCGAAACAAACGCTTATGCCAATCTTAAACAGTTCCGGTGAATATTCGACAGAAACGCCGTCAATCCGCGAAAAGGTCACCCTGTGATTACGTTTATGTTTACGCAAATCGAATTTTGTAGTCATTTCTTGGGGAAATTAAATTTAGGTGGATTTAGGCCATCATCGTTTAAGCAGTAATCAAGTCCAGAAAGACAATGCACAGTGCATAAGCCCAAAGGAAATGTAGAATTTATAAAAACATCTTTTAAAAAACAGCTATAAAACACATCTTATTAAATAAAGATTGAATAAAATTCCAAGTAACTAAAAAGAAACGACATCCATCTGATTCATCTGAAATAAATGTAGATAGTTCTTTTTTTTAATTGGTTGTCGTTTATAAGAACGGCCACCTACGATATTTTGGAAAATTGTTCAAAACCACCAAATAAATATAAAAATCTAAATTTGCGAAAAAAGGCGACCTATGAACTTGTAAATTGACAGTTTACAATTTATTAATATAATTGAAGTAATTTTTTTAAGCCTTTTCTTGTCGAATTTTTTATGTGATTATTATAATAGAAAATTAATTTACATCTTTACTGTATTGTATAGGTTTTATGTGTATGTAAGTTCTGAAAACAATTTATTTGAGTATATTTGGCGTTTTTGTTACTAAAAGAGAGGTCTTGGTAAAGGCACTACTCAATCATTACTTTCCTTTGACCTCACGCTAAAATTTACTTAATGTTTATAAACAGTAGGCCTAACTGTTAAACCCTAATCTACAGGAATAAAAATGTTTCTAAATTTTTTTTGAAAATTTTTAAAGATTACTTGAATATATTTAATTTTGTTTATTTCCTATTTAAACTTGAATATTTAGTCCAAGAATATTAAATCGTGTTTAATAATGAAATCTTTTCAAAGGAAAATAACTATTCGCGTATTCAATGTTTCTCGCTTTAAACCATTCCTTGTTTACAATATTGTAAACACAGAATTTAAACCTTCAAACATTTACGGCTATTAACTTTTAAAAAATTATAAAAATATTTTAAAATGTTTATGATATGGACAAATGTAGTATTTTATGATACAGTAGACTAATATTCAGAAAAATATTTAAAAATCGACTAGAGAGGCTTTATTTAATAATGCATTTATGATTTATGATTTTTGTTCATTAATAATAAACAATTTCCAAACTCGAAAATTAACTTCTGGATTTTTTTCCTTAAAGTTAGGACATGAAAAACACTTGTATTAAGAACCCCAATTCCTACATTAGCATGAAATAAATTCAATTAGGAAAATCAAAATACACCGTAAAAGCTACTTAAATTATTCCATTTGAAAAAATACATAGATAGTAGACAATATTTAAAAAAATTTTAAACTTATATAAAAACTAGTTTCTGGCGTTTACGTTGGAGTTATTTTTAACCGTAGGCCTGCGGTACTTTACAAATCTGCTTTCTATCTTATAAATGTTAACCTTAAAACGTAAATTATAATATAAAAATATTCGAATTCCTGAGAAGCTGAAATGGAGAGGGTTACTGTTAGTGCCATCCCTAAATAACACATACTTTATACATGATTAAGTCATACATATACAATGATACTTTTATTAAAATATTATAGGTTAAGTTCGATTAACGTTTTCTTTGTGATAGTGATGAGTTTTCTCAGTGAAGATGATGACAATGTCATTGTAACGCGTTTGAGATTAAAGGTTTCACACAAAATAATTATTGCAATATAATTGGACTCTCAATTACCAATAAATAAAAAATATATATTTCTTGTCAACCGAACAACTCCAGAAACCTTTTCAAATAACATTTACGAAGTACATTTTTTAGTGTTCCAATATTTAAATTTAAAAAAATGTATTCACTCATGAACAAAATATTTCCAATATATAAAAATATATTTTCAATAGATGTAATAGTTTTATCAGTTATTACTTACACAACGTGTACATTAATATCCGTAAAATTTGTTGTAAAATACAGCTGTTTCAGTGCAAATGCCGGCAACAATGCAAGTTATTAATCTGTGACTATAACAAATTCTAAACCCACAGGCATGTTTTCCCGGTAATGTGAACATTTAAATACTATTAAAAACACAATTAATAAATATAAAACTCAAATAAAATGTGAAAGTAAATATTCATGTATCTTTAAATTATTTTTCTGAGAGCTCAGGCATATTTAAAATATTTCATTTCCATTTTGAATACTATGTTAATAAAATAGTATTACTCTTTAAAAAATATTTGGTTGGATTACCTGTCGGAAAAGAATTCAAATTTGGACTTCTTCTTGCCCGGTGTGTTGACTGTCCCCGAGTGGACGGGAGATACGCTAGAAGCCGACGCAGGCGGTGAAGAAGAGCCATTAGAAGAGGACAAACTCCCGGTCCTGACTCGCTGTTCAATCGAGTTGATCATCATCTGTCCCTCAGGACCTCGATGCTGGTTATGAGTGCCAGGATGTGCCGACACTGCCAGAGTAGGCTTCGTGTTATGTTTGTTCCTCTTCTTCTTCTTCTTGCTGTTGTCATCGTCCCTAATTCCGAAACCGGGCGGCGGAGGCACCCAGTCCAGATCCTTCTTCAGATGACCTCTACCGCATTTACAACCGCACGCTTTGAAAGCTAAATCGTAGCCTTTCTTCGTCCAGAGGTTCTGGTGCCTCTGTCTCTCGGACCAAGACCTGGCGCGGCCGCAGGACTTGAGGTAGGTGAGTACGGTTTGTTCCCAAGCTTCGAAGCACACCCTGTGCATATACCGACCGGTCGTGCAGTGGTCGTTGTTACACGTGACGCGGACGGTTTCACGCAGATCGTCCAGACAGATCGGCTCCAGGTTGCGTAGACATTCTCCACTTGGTACGCAGCAACGCGTCACATTTGCGTCGTGGTTCTCTATGGTGTCTGGGTCCATGCCCAGGTATCCTGCGGCGAGTTCACCACCGATCGGCCCTAACCCGTGATGGTTATTTCGTCTTGGAGCCATGTCTCCAAATCTTTGCTCGATATATTTATAAACATTCAAATAACACACAATATTTTACTATCAACTATTTATAAAAAACCAGAGTATTTCAGATTTGTACTAAAGTTCCCAAACACGTACCAGCGACTGTATAACACTCTCAAAATGTTCTGAAAATCAACAAAGTTTGTACTAAATTAGGATTTTAGGTGGAAAATCACTGATTTTTTCTGAAAACACTGTTCCTAAAATTCTAACTACGAACGACATTGACACAAGTTTGAACACATTTTGGTGTACTCAGTTTGAAATTCTGAGAATTTCCAAAGTTTAAAAAAAATAATATAAAATAAATGTTCGACTCAAGATAGTTTGCTCTTGACCGTACCAACACTCCTAACGCTTTCCCTTTCGGTGACCGACTGGCGCGCTCTACGAAGAGAGGGGAATTCAAGGGCGCGCGAGAGAGAGTGGGGGGAAGCGTACGCACTCTCTTTCCCGTTCCCACCTCACCTCCTCCATCTCTTCTACCTTTACTAACGGGCCCATTGTTCTAATAATTTTTTGAACAACTTTGTCTTCCACGTTACCAAAGATTGAATATATTATTTTCTAACCATGTTTTTAACGTTTTAAAGTTTGTCCACTTTAAAACTTTGTTACGGATTAGTATTGTTTAAAAAATAAAATTATATGTTTCATTAACCAATAATTAAGTAACTATTTCCAGTTTAGAAACTTGTTGATGGAACAGAAAAAATTACACTCTTACGTTTCTAAGTTAACCAGTTTAAAAGTTTACCAAAAAACATTAAAAAAATTAGTCATTAATTAATAGTAGGCTGCAATGTGTCACTTTTTAAATACAGTAATTAGATATGTAATAGACCAATTTTTAAATAACATGATTTGGATCTGCAAAGTATTTTTAACACGGTTTGGAGAAGTAGGCACTCTCTTTTGCAATCTTCCTGTTGCAAAACCTGTTATGTTAAGGTAAAGGAATAAAAAGTCTTAAAAACTTGGCTACAAATATTATGATTAAATAAAAAAGTAGAAAACAGTGTGAAAACTACAAAGTTATCTAAAGAAAAATATAGATTGTTTGCAATATAATATCGGAATATACGACAGATGTGCCCAGTGACACTTGTGACCATGATGAAATATGCGACAGTTGTGACCAAGCTACCCCAAATATACCATGGATTGGGAGACCCACATTATTTCCTGCATTAGGTATGATTATAGCCTCTCTGATTCCCATCACACTTTGCCCAGGCTTTGGACTGGCTAAGTGATAGAAAACAAGTTTCACTATTACTTAGAAATACAAGTCAGTTTTCTATCATTTAGGCGTGTTTAAAATCAGCTATAAGCTTCGTAGTTTTTATATTTGTTTTTTTACAATCATTGTTTTATATCATAGTTTAACATGTCAATTTCTTTTTTTTTTGTATTTTAATTTTTGTATTTTTTTTTGTTTTTTTAAATGAATTTCGTACTATTTATAAATATGGTCATTACTTTTACCATTATCCAGTTTCAGCTCAGTCTAATTTTTGTAAGTAGGACATAGTTAAAAGAAATGTTCTTATGTCACCATTTTGTTCATAAGTCTTGAATGTTTTGTTAATGCCCTCGTCCAGTCTTATATAAGTGGATTTTCTCCTCTTCCCTCCAAGGTTCAACTGTAGCGTCATGTATGCGCGGGCTGCATTTTCCGCTTCAGATTTCAAACAGCTAATCAATTCTTTGATTCTAGGATTTGTTTTCCGAAGGGTGTTGTTTAGTCTGTTGTTCCATCCTTCAACAGCATTAGTTGTTCTATGACGTCTGTTGTGGCAGTTCCATAGTTCAATAGGGTAGTCATCATTTTCTAGCCATGTTTCTATGAAATAATAAAAAAACTCAGTTAGTTTTGCATTTTCTGGAGCCTGAGAGTAGATCTCCAACCAACCGTCACTAACATCCTCAGGTTTAAGGAATGCAAGAGCTGCACACATTTGAATGTGAAGGCGTACTTGGTCATTGTCTTTGTAGTCGCGCGTGAGACCTACCTCCTGCACTCTTCTCCGCAGACACTTCTTCATGTGGAAATAACACCCCTTTACCACAACCAAAGGGAACACCTCTTTTAACGCTGATATCGCTGCTATTTCGAAGTCAACGTTGACAGTTCTTGGCGACCAGCTAGGTATAACTTCACGTATAATTTGAAACAGCCTAATGTATGTCTCTTTCTTTTTATTCGGCAACAGTGCAAACGCCACAGGGTATACATTTGTTTCTTCTGGCGAATTTACAAAATCGGCTTGGATTGAATATATCTGCGAAATCTTCTTGCTTGAGCTCTTGAACGTTCCATCCATAAAAAACTCTTTTTGGAATTTCAGTCCCTCCCTTCCTCTGTTTCCACAGAACATTAAAATTCTTTCACCACCGTTGTCGTCAGCGAGAAGAAAACTGCTGCCATCTTTCATTTTCAATATCTCTTTATCAAGGATGATGTCTTCGCGTGTTTCGGGCTCTGTTTGGTTTCCTTGAGATTTGTACCGTTGACGATGGAGATCTCTCTTCGCCGCACGTTGAGATGGCATCTCCGTGACAAATTCATATCCTTTGTTGTGAAGTTCGCCTAATTCTTCATTATATATTTTCGAAATAGATGTATCTTCATCTCGAGGCCTCTTCTTCGCTTTTTGAACAGTTTTTTTCACCTCCAGCCTTGCAACATCTGGAGCTCCACATTGATGATCGGTTTCACTCAATACCTCACCGTCTCGGCTCTTGATAGTGCCAAAAAACTTTTTTGAGTTTACCTTTGAAGATCGCCAAGAAATCACACCATCCTCATTTTTCCGCTTGAAGTAATAGCAGTAGCCTTCGTATAGCGCGCACTCTTTACCCTTCGTTGTCGTAGAGAGCTTCATGGTAGTATAAACGTCACTGAATACACTTATATACGAACAGTCCGAATACTAACACCAAGACAACCAGGAATACTAATTAACACCAAGACAGCCAGGAGAAAGTGTCAAGTGACTGGGGCAATCGGCTTAGCAGCGTGTCAGGCTGAGGGTTGGGATTTCCAGTGTATCTTCCCCCCACCCCTTGAACCAATGTGGTCACAAATGTCGCTGGGCACAAGTGTCGCTGGGCATATCTGATACGACACCTAATAACCGACTCATTCCGAACAATAGGACTTATCAAAACTCTCTTCTTGTTCAACATTCTTGTCTTTTAAAACAGTCCTAACCTTCATAGTCGTAAACATTTTTGTAAAGCGATATAGCTTTATTTAAAATCAGTAGTTTCTAAAGATCAGGGAAATGTCGGAAATTAAAGCAACTTATTTTAGAATTTCAGAAAGTCTTTTTATTGTTTATCAGGATTTACCCCTTCCTAAAAGGCCTTTAAGGCCCGCATATTTTATTTAAATAAGACCCGTTATTTTTGATCCACCTAAATCAGCGCATTGTTGTATTACTGGACAGTTACTATTTTATATAAGAAATTATCCGAAACTTTGCCAACCATAACTTGGCAGATTTGGTTTCTGTGAATCTCATGACTAAAAAGAGCTGGTTGTTCCGGTTCATTCAAACACTCAACCGATTCTTTCACTTAGTAGAATGACACAAACACACCTTTCCACGTCTCTAGTACAGACCACGCCTACATGAATCCATGAGACCTCAAACTCGTTACTCATGTCCAGGTGGCTTTGACAGGGGTCTTGCCAGACTGGAAGAGCCTTTCATCTGGACTAATGACGGTGACACCCTCAGTAGGACGAGTCGAACTCCAACCAGTCATTTCGGTTTCGACCGCTGTTCCAGAACTACTCGGGACCAGTAGAACGTCCAAAGGATTTGCCCACTACTTACCCCGTCTGATCGGTTCGCTCCAGGTGGTGCAATCGGACCTTCACTCTCAGTCCCCCTACCTAACGGCCGGACCCTCAGACTAGGGACTTGATCCTAGGTGGGCATGAACCTATCCTAGTGGACCTTGAGAGCACCATAAAGGCAGACTTTGTAACTGCTTGTGTAATGGAAGTAACACGTTACGTAAATTGGACAAATATTAGGAGTTTTTAAGGGTTTCAATAGTTTTTCGGCAGTGGACAGCACTCAACCAGTCCATTTTAATACACAGAAACCAACTGCAATCATATCTCAGTATCCAAAAACTGTACAATAACGTTGTTTTCGTATTGGATAACTTACTCAAAATAAGAGCGTTTAAAGCTTACTCGAACGGCAATACTGTCCCCAAAGCCGACGTATTTGTAAGTGAGCCTAGGTGTCGTTAAAAAATATATTTTGTAAAATATTGTGCTAAAAGTTCCTGCAGATGTACCAGTGGGCCAGGTTGTAGGGTTGCGCAGCCCCCAAACCAGAAATAAATAGCAAAAAGAAAATAAATTTATTTATTACATAAGATTTATGTACATTGTCACAAGCTAATTCATTATATAACATGATCCGTCATTATAAATAATAATAAAAATGTCAGAACCTTACCGTTCGCTCGGTCGCAGATAGCCTCGTTCGGCCTTGTTGCAGGGAAACCTGCAACACTCAGTGTCGTCACCCCTAATGGAGAAAAAGCATTGGAAGGTCCAGACAGACTAAAACAGTCGGGCATCGCCGTAAGGATCTATTAGGTTGCAAAACGTTTGGAACCACGATAGTGTTCGGTTAAGATCGGCTCCGTCCGTTGAGACGCATCTCCGCTCCGCTCCGAGTTTGTTGACATTCACAGTTGAAAATGAATTGAGATTGGTTTGTTAATAAATAGACCAACGATTTGAGATCATATTTAAGAAATAGGTAAATATAAAATTATAAAATGCCAATATATTACCTTCAATAGAATAAATCACAAAGTATTCAGCAGTAACCACCTATTTTCCATATAACAGCAATTAAACTTATTTTAAAAATACTTAACTAAGTGAATGCGTAATTGCTTACTTGCTGACGCGTTAAAAAACATTCGTTCCTTTTACGAAGCTAACCCTCTGAAGATGATTACATCAAGCAACTTTAACAGGAATTTTTATGATTACGATTTCTTTGTCTTAAAACAAACTAGCACCTTTACGATCTGCAACCCCTCAGAGGTTTTAGGCACCAACCGCCAATGAGATCTACTACACTGGTAATATAGACAATAAACACAGATCCTCACACAAAATTATTGGTTGTGGCCATTCGTATACACCTCACTATACACGGCCAATACACACGCAAGCAACATAATCAAATACAACCAAAACGGATTTCGCCATAGAGCTTCAATTAGAGCGGTCATCAAATTTCCTCGACTTATAATTATCAAAAGGTCTACTTAAAAGTCAAAAGCAAACCTTAAAAATTTGCAGAAAGGTAACATGATCGTTACACTTAAACAAGATGCACCGACCGTAAGAAATTCAGCAAAGAACACAATTATATACCTAGCAGCTAGAAGCAAGCTAATAGTAAAACAATGGCACAATATGCAAAACACAAACAGGGGTGCAGCTAGGGGATGTTTTATCGGTTCAACCCCTCCCAGAAGATAAGTTTCTTTTTAATCTATTATCCGCTAAACATTACTTTAAAATGGTCAATTTTGTAACAAATTTTAAAATAACCCCAAACTCTAAAAAGAAATTCAAATTATAATATCTCAAAATAGTTTTCATGTAAAACTAGTTGATAGCAAAATGAGGTCTGATTATACATGTGCGTAAGCAATGCCAGTAAAACGTGTTTTGGGGCATATTTTGGGATAAAACTAACGGAGAGTGCTTGTGCAGACTAGCTCGTACAAGGGAAAATCGCTGTAAGAGAGGAAGTAGTTTTCAACGAACTAAATAAAGTCTCCCATACTCAAAGTTTTTTTTGCAGAATGACAACTCATTGAAAATTTAAGTTTTTGTTTTTTATTTTTGATATTTCCTGATATTCCAAATAATTACAACCCTGTTCATTTACTTAAGTTTAATATCCATTTAATATTATTTATATTTGAAATATATTAAAATTAAAAACAAATTTAATTCACTCATTTACACATTTTTTGTATAATTTCATGCGAAACAATGATGTAAAAATGGATTTGTTTTTCAAAATAATGTCTTAGGAAAATATATACAATATGAAGAGCACAGTGGTACAATATATTATAAGTTAATAAAAAAAATAGTGGAGACAACCCCAATACCACAAAAATAATTAAAAATAACTAATAGTCGAGTTACCTAAGGTTAATCCCTTATGTATATATCGATGAGCATGTAATCATCATCAGAGGGTCTTATTACAAAATTACAATCTAGCAAACAATAGGTTACAAACTAGACAAAGGTTTCCTAGACTGTAATTTTAGAAGACGCTATGATGATGATGTTTTGGTATCGAAATGTATATTAGGGTTTAATCTTAAGTGACTTATATTATCTGTATTTTAAAATTATGTTTGTGATGTAGGGGTTGTTTCCAATATTTTTATTGTAATTGGGAAAATGTATTCAGCTCACTTACCAGCATACCAACAACATAGAAGGAATTTCTACGAGACAGTAAACAAAAACAACAAAACAGTATTCATCTCACTCACATCAAAACTTCATTGAGGTTTGCCAAAATCTCAAGAAAGCAGGGTAGAAAAACAGAATTCATGAAGAGGCTATAAGAGGAACGAAGGCGAGAACTCGCTGAATTCATGAAGAAGTTATAAGAAGAACGAAGGCGAGAACCCACAGAATTCATGAAGAGGTTATAAGAGGAACGAAGGCGAGAACCCACAGAATTCATGAAGAGGTTATAAGAGGAACGAAGGCGAGAACCCACAGAATTCATAAAGTGGCTACAAGAGGAACGAAGGCGAGAACCCACAGAATTCAAGAAGAGGTTATAAGAGGAACGAAGGCGAGAACCCACAGAATCCATGAAGAGGTTATAAGAGGAACGAAGGCGAGAACCCACAGAATTCATAAAGTGGCCATAAGAGGAACGAAGGCGAGAACCCACAGAATTCATGAAGAGGTTATAAGAGGAACGAAGGCGAGAACCCACAGAATTCATGAAGAGGTTATAAGAGGAACGAAGGCGAGAACCCACAGAATTCATGAAGAGGATATAAGAGTAACGAAGGCGAGAACCCACAGAATTCATGAAGAGGTTATAAGAGGAACGAAGGCGAGAACCCACAGAATTCATAAAGTGGCTACAAGAGGAGCGAAGGCGAGAACCCACAGAATTCATGAAGAGGTTATAAGAGGAACGAAGGCGAGAACCCACAGAATCCATGAAGAGGTTATAAGAGGAACGAAGGCGAGAACCCACAGAATTCATAAAGTGGCTATAAGAGGAACGAAGGCGAGAACCCACAGAATTCATGAAGAGGTTATAAGAGGAACGAAGGCGAGAACCCACAGAATTCATGAAGAGGTTATAAGAGGAACGAAGGCGAGAACCCACAGAATTCATAAAGTGGCTATAAGAGGAACGAAGGCGAGAACTCACTGAATTCATAAAGTGGCTATAAGAGGAACAAAGGCGAAAACCCACAGAATTCATGAAGAGGTTATGAGAGGAACGAAGGCAAGAACCCACAGAATTCATAAAGTGGCTATAAGAGGAACGAAGGCGAGAACCCACAGAATTCATAAAGTGGCTATAAGAGGAACGAAGGCGAAAACCCACAGAATTCATAAAGAGGCTATAAGAGGAACGAAGGCGAGAACCCACAGAATTCATGAAGAGGTTATAAGAGGAACGAAGGCGAGAACCCACAGAATTCACGAAGAGGTTATAAGAGGAACGAAGGCGAGAACCCACAGAATTCATGAAGAGGTTATAAGAGGAACGAAGGCGAGAACCCACAGAATTCATGAAGAGGTTATAAGAGGAACGAAGGCGAGAACCCACAGAATTCATGAAGAGGATATAAGAGGAACGAAGGCGAGAACCCACAGAATTCATGAAGAGGTTATAAGAGGAACGAAGGCGAGAACCCACAGAATTCATGAAGAGGTTATAAGAGGAACGAAGGCGAGAACCCACAGAATTCATAAAGTGGCTATAAGAGGAACGAAGGCGAGAACCCACAGAATTCATAAAGGCTATAAGAGGAACGAAGGCGAAAACCCACAGAATTCATGAAGAGGTTATAAGAGGAACGAAGGCGAGAACCCACAGAATTCATGAAGAGGTTATAAGAGGAACGAAGGCGAGAACCCACTGAATTCATGAAGAGGTTATAAGAGGAACGAAGGCGAGAACCCACTGAAATCTTAAAGTGGGTATAAGAGGAACGAAGGCGAAAACCCACAGAATTCATGAAGAGGCTATAAGAGGAACGAAGGCGAAAACCCACCGAATTCATGAAGAGGTTATAAGAGGAACGAAGGCGAGAAACCACTGAATTCATAAAGTGGGTATAAGAGGAACGAAGGCGAGAACCCACTGAATTCATAATGAGGCTATAAGAGGAACGAAGGCGAGAACCCACTGAATTCTTGAAGAGGTTATAACAGGAACGAAGGCGAGAACCCACTGAATTCATAAAGTGGCTATAAGAGGAACGAAGGCGAGAACCCACTGAATTCATAAAGAGGTTATAAGAAGAACGAAGGTGAGAACCCACTGAATTCATAAAGTGGGTATAAGAGGAACGAAGGCGAGAGCCCACTGAATTCTTAAAGAGGCTATAACAGGAACGAAGGCGAGAACCCACTGAATTCATGAACAGGCTATAAGAGGAACGAAGGCGAAAACCCACTGAATTCATAAAGTGGGTATAAGAGGAACGAAGGCGAGAACCCACTGAATTCATAAAGTGGGTATAAGAGGAACGAAGGCGGGAACCCACTGAATTCATAAAGTGGGTATAAGAGGAACGAAGGCGAAAACCCACTGAATTCATAAAGTGGGTATAAGAGGAACGAAGGCGAAAACCCACTGAATTCATAAAGTGGGTTTAAGAGGAACGAAGGCGAAAACCCACTGAATTCATAAAGTGGGTATAAGAGGAACGAAGGCGAAAACCCACTGAATTCATAAAGTGGGTATAAGAGGAACGAAGGCGAGAACCCACTGAATTCATAAAGTGGGTATAAGAGGAACGAAGGCGAAAACCCACTGAATTCATAAAGTGGGTATAAGAGGAACAAAGGCGAAAACCCACTGAATTCATAAAGTGGGTATAAGAGGAACGAAGGCGAGAACCCACTGAATTCATAAAGAGGCTATAACAGGAACGAAGGCGAGAACCCACTGAATTCAAAAAGAGGCTATAAGAGGAACGAAGGCGAGAACAAACTGAATTCATAAAGAGGCTATAAGAGAAATTAAGGCGAGAACTCCCTGAATTCATGAAAAGGTTATAAGAGGAACGAAGGTGAGAACTCACTGAATTCATTAGGTGGGTATAAGAGGAACGAAGGCGAGAACTCACTGAATTCATAAAGTGGGTATAAGAGGAACGAAAGCGAGAACTCACTGAATTCTTGAAAAGGTTATAAGAGGAACGAAGGCGAGAAGTAACTTAAATCATAAAGTGGGTATAAGAGGAACGAAGGCGAGAACTCACTGAATTCATAAAGTGGGTATAAGAGGAACGAAGGCGAGAACTCACTGAATTCATGAAAAGGTTATAAACGGAACGAAGGCGAGAACTCACTGAATTCGTAAAGTGGGTATAACACAAACGAAGGCGAGAACTCACTGAATTCATAAAGTGGGTATAAGAGGAACGAAGGCGAGAACTCACTGAATTCATAAAGTGGGTATAACAGGAACGAAGGAAAAACGAAGGCGAGAACTCACTGAATTCATAAAGTGGGTATAACAGGAACGAAGGCGAGAACCCACTGAATTCATAAAGTGGGTATAAGATGAACGAAGGCGAGAACTCTCTGAATTCATAAAGTGGCTATAAAAGGAACGAAGGCGAGAACCCACTGAATTCATAAAGTCGGTAGAAGAGGAACGAAGGCGAAAACCCACAGAATTCATGAAGAGGCTATAAGAGGAACGAAGGCGAAAACCCACCGAATTCATGAAGAGGCTATAAGAGGAACGAAGGCGAGAAATCACTGAATTAATAAAGTGGGTATAAGAGGAACGAAGGCGAGAACCCACAGAATTCATGAAGAGGTTATAAGAGGAACGAAGGCGAGAACCCACAGAATTCATGAAGAGGTTATAAGAGGAACGAAGGCGAGAACCCACTGAATTCATGAAGAGGTTATAAGAGGAACGAAGGCGAGAACCCACTGAATTCTTAAAGTGGGTATAAGAGGAACGAAGGCGAAAACCCACAGAATTCATGAAGAGGCTATAAGAGGAACGAAGGCGAAAACCCACCGAATTCATGAAGAGGTTATAAGAGGAACGAAGGCGAGAAACCACTGAATTCATAAAGTGGGTATAAGAGGAACGAAGGCGAGAACCCACTGAATTCATAATGAGGCTATAAGAGGAACGAAGGCGAATACCCACTGAATTCTTGAAGAGGTTATAACAGGAACGAAGGCGAGAACCCACTGAATTCATAAAGTGGCTATAAGAGGTACGAAGGCGAGAACCCACTGAATTCATAAAGAGGCTATAAGAAGAACGAAGGTGAGAACCCACTGAATTCATAAAGTGGGTATAAGAGGAACGAAGGCGAGAGCCCACTGAATTCTTAAAGAGGCTATAACAGGAACGAAGGCGAGAACCCACTGAATTCATGAACAGGCTATAAGAGGAACGAAGGCGAAAACCCACTGAATTCATAAAGTGGGTATAAGAGGAACGAAGGCGAGAACCCACTGAATTCATAAAGTGGGTATAAGAGGAACGAAGGCGGGAACCCACTGAATTCATAAAGTGGGTATAAGAGGAACGAAGGCGAAAACCCACTGAATTCATAAAGTGGGTATAAGAGGAACGAAGGCGAAAACCCACTGAATTCATAAAGTGGGTTTAAGAGGAACGAAGGCGAGAACCCACTGAATTCATAAAGAGGCTATAAGAAGAACGAAGGTGAGAACCCACTGAATTCATAAAGTGGGTATAAGAGGAACGAAGGCGAGAGCCCACTGAATTCTTAAAGAGGCTATAACAGGAACGAAGGCGAGAACCCACTGAATTCATGAACAGGCTATAAGAGGAACGAAGGCGAAAACCCACTGAATTCATAAAGTGGGTATAAGAGGAACGAAGGCGAGAACCCACTGAATTCATAAAGTGGGTATAAGAGGAACGAAGGCGGGAACCCACTGAATTCATAAAGTGGGTATAAGAGGAACGAAGGCGAAAACCCACTGAATTCATAAAGTGGGTATAAGAGGAACGAAGGCGAAAACCCACTGAATTCATAAAGTGGGTTTAAGAGGAACGAAGGCGAAAACCCACTGAATTCATAAAGTGGGTATAAGAGGAACGAAGGCGAAAACCCACTGAATTCATAAAGTGGGTATAAGAGGAACGAAGGCGAGAACCCACTGAATTCATAAAGTGGGTATAAGAGGAACGAAGGCGAAAACCCACTGAATTCATAAAGTGGGTATAAGAGGAACGAAGGCGAAAACCCACTGAATTCATAAAGTGGGTATAAGAGGAACGAAGGCGAGAACCTACTGAATTCATAAAGAGGCTATAACAGGAACGAAGGCGAGAACCCACTGAATTCAAAAAGAGGCTATAAGAGGAACGAAGGCGAGAACAAACTGAATTCATAAAGAGGCTATAAGAGAAATTAAGGCGAGAACTCACTGAATTCATGAAAAGGTTATAAGAGGAACGAAGGTGAGAACTCACTGAATTCATTAGGTGGGTATAAGAGGAACGAAGGCGAGAACTCACTGAATTCATAAAGTGGGTATAAGAGGAACGAAAGCGAGAACTCACTGAATTCTTGAAAAGGTTATAAGAGGAACGAAGGCGAGAAGTAACTTAAATCATAAAGTGGGTATAAGAGGAACGAAGGCGAGAACTCACTGAATTCATAAAGTGGGTATAAGAGGAACGAAGGCGAGAACTCACTGAATTCATAAAAAGGTTATAAACGGAACGAAGGCGAGAACTCACTGAATTCGTAAAATGGGTATAACACAAACGAAGGCGAGAACTCACTGAATTCATAAAGTGGGTATAAGAGGAACGAAGGCGAGAACTCACTGAATTCATAAAGTGGGTATAACAGGAACGAGGGCGAGAACCCACTGAATTCATAAAGTGGGTATAAGATGAACGAAGGCGAGAACTCTCTGAATTCATAAAGTGGCTATAAAAGGAACGAAGGCGAGAACCCACTGAATTCATAAAGTCGGTAGAAGAGGAACGAAGGCGAAAACCCACAGAATTCATGAAGAGGCTATAAGAGGAATGAAGACGAAAACCCACCGAATTCATGAAGAGGCTATAAGAGGAACGAAGGCGAGAAATCACTGAATTAATAAAGTGGGTATAAGAGGAACGAAGGCGAGAACCCACTGAATTCATGAAAAGGTTATAAGAGGAACGAAGGCGAGAACTCACTGAATTCATGAAGAGGTTATAACAGGAACGAAGGCGAGAGATCACTGAATTCATAAAGTGGGTATAACAGGAACGAAGGCGAGAAGGCACTGAATTCATAACGTGGGTATAAGAGGAACAAAGGCGAGAACTCACTGAATTCATAAAGTGGGTATAACAGGAACGAAGCGAGAACCCACTGAATTCATAAAGTGGGTATAGGAGGAACGAAGGCGAGAACCCACTGAATTCATAAAGAGGCTATAAGAGGAATGAAGGCGGGAACCCACTGAATTCATAAAGTGGGTATAAGAGGAACGAAGGCGAGAATCCACTGAATTCATAAAGAGGCTATAAGAGGAACGAAGGCGAAAACCCACTGAATTCTTGAAGAGGTTATAACAGGAACAAAGGCGAGAACCCACTGAATTCAAAAAGAGGCTATAAGAGGAACGAAGGCGAGAACAAACTGAATTCATAAAGAGGCTATAAGAGAAATTAAGGCGAGAACTCCCTGAATTCATGAAAAGGTTATAAGAGGAACGAAGGTGAGAACTCACTGAATTCATTAGGTGGGTATAAGAGGAACGAAGGCGAGAACTCACTGAATTCATAAAGTGGGTATAAGAGGAACGAAAGCGAGAACTCACTGAATTCTTGAAAAGGTTATAAGAGGAACGAAGGCGAGAAGTAACTTAAATCATAAAGTGGGTATAAGAGGAACGAAGGCGAGAACTCACTGAATTCATAAAGTGGGTATAAGAGGAACGAAGGCGAGAACTCACTGAATTCATGAAAAGGTTATAAACGGAACGAAGGCGAGAACTCACTGAATTCGTAAAGTGGGTATAACACAAACGAAGGCGAGAACTCACTGAATTCATAAAGTGGGTATAAGAGGAACGAAGGCGAGAACTCACTGAATTCATAAAGTGGGTATAACAGGAACGAAGGAAAAACGAAGGCGAGAACTCACTGAATTCATAAAGTGGGTATAACAGGAACGAAGGCGAGAACCCACTGAATTCATAAAGTGGGTATAAGATGAACGAAGGCGAGAACTCTCTGAATTCATAAAGTGGCTATAAAAGGAACGAAGGCGAGAACCCACTGAATTCATAAAGTCGGTAGAAGAGGAACGAAGGCGAAAACCCACAGAATTCATGAAGAGGCTATAAGAGGAACGAAGGCGAAAACCCACCGAATTCATGAAGAGGCTATAAGAGGAACGAAGGCGAGAAATCACTGAATTAATAAAGTGGGTATAAGAGGAACGAAGGCGAGAACCCACAGAATTCATGAAGAGGTTATAAGAGGAACGAAGGCGAGAACCCACAGAATTCATGAAGAGGTTATAAGAGGAACGAAGGCGAGAACCCACTGAATTCATGAAGAGGTTATAAGAGGAACGAAGGCGAGAACCCACTGAATTCTTAAAGTGGGTATAAGAGGAACGAAGGCGAAAACCCACAGAATTCATGAAGAGGCTATAAGAGGAACGAAGGCGAAAACCCACCGAATTCATGAAGAGGTTATAAGAGGAACGAAGGCGAGAAACCACTGAATTCATAAAGTGGGTATAAGAGGAACGAAGGCGAGAACCCACTGAATTCATAATGAGGCTATAAGAGGAACGAAGGCGAATACCCACTGAATTCTTGAAGAGGTTATAACAGGAACGAAGGCGAGAACCCACTGAATTCATAAAGTGGCTATAAGAGGTACGAAGGCGAGAACCCACTGAATTCATAAAGAGGCTATAAGAAGAACGAAGGTGAGAACCCACTGAATTCATAAAGTGGGTATAAGAGGAACGAAGGCGAGAGCCCACTGAATTCTTAAAGAGGCTATAACAGGAACGAAGGCGAGAACCCACTGAATTCATGAACAGGCTATAAGAGGAACGAAGGCGAAAACCCACTGAATTCATAAAGTGGGTATAAGAGGAACGAAGGCGAGAACCCACTGAATTCATAAAGTGGGTATAAGAGGAACGAAGGCGGGAACCCACTGAATTCATAAAGTGGGTATAAGAGGAACGAAGGCGAAAACCCACTGAATTCATAAAGTGGGTATAAGAGGAACGAAGGCGAAAACCCACTGAATTCATAAAGTGGGTTTAAGAGGAACGAAGGCGAGAACCCACTGAATTCATAAAGAGGCTATAAGAAGAACGAAGGTGAGAACCCACTGAATTCATAAAGTGGGTATAAGAGGAACGAAGGCGAGAGCCCACTGAATTCTTAAAGAGGCTATAACAGGAACGAAGGCGAGAACCCACTGAATTCATGAACAGGCTATAAGAGGAACGAAGGCGAAAACCCACTGAATTCATAAAGTGGGTATAAGAGGAACGAAGGCGAGAACCCACTGAATTCATAAAGTGGGTATAAGAGGAACGAAGGCGGGAACCCACTGAATTCATAAAGTGGGTATAAGAGGAACGAAGGCGAAAACCCACTGAATTCATAAAGTGGGTATAAGAGGAACGAAGGCGAAAACCCACTGAATTCATAAAGTGGGTTTAAGAGGAACGAAGGCGAAAACCCACTGAATTCATAAAGTGGGTATAAGAGGAACGAAGGCGAAAACCCACTGAATTCATAAAGTGGGTATAAGAGGAACGAAGGCGAGAACCCACTGAATTCATAAAGTGGGTATAAGAGGAACGAAGGCGAAAACCCACTGAATTCATAAAGTGGGTATAAGAGGAACGAAGGCGAAAACCCACTGAATTCATAAAGTGGGTATAAGAGGAACGAAGGCGAGAACCTACTGAATTCATAAAGAGGCTATAACAGGAACGAAGGCGAGAACCCACTGAATTCAAAAAGAGGCTATAAGAGGAACGAAGGCGAGAACAAACTGAATTCATAAAGAGGCTATAAGAGAAATTAAGGCGAGAACTCACTGAATTCATGAAAAGGTTATAAGAGGAACGAAGGTGAGAACTCACTGAATTCATTAGGTGGGTATAAGAGGAACGAAGGCGAGAACTCACTGAATTCATAAAGTGGGTATAAGAGGAACGAAAGCGAGAACTCACTGAATTCTTGAAAAGGTTATAAGAGGAACGAAGGCGAGAAGTAACTTAAATCATAAAGTGGGTATAAGAGGAACGAAGGCGAGAACTCACTGAATTCATAAAGTGGGTATAAGAGGAACGAAGGCGAGAACTCACTGAATTCATAAAAAGGTTATAAACGGAACGAAGGCGAGAACTCACTGAATTCGTAAAATGGGTATAACACAAACGAAGGCGAGAACTCACTGAATTCATAAAGTGGGTATAAGAGGAACGAAGGCGAGAACTCACTGAATTCATAAAGTGGGTATAACAGGAACGAGGGCGAGAACCCACTGAATTCATAAAGTGGGTATAAGATGAACGAAGGCGAGAACTCTCTGAATTCATAAAGTGGCTATAAAAGGAACGAAGGCGAGAACCCACTGAATTCATAAAGTCGGTAGAAGAGGAACGAAGGCGAAAACCCACAGAATTCATGAAGAGGCTATAAGAGGAATGAAGACGAAAACCCACCGAATTCATGAAGAGGCTATAAGAGGAACGAAGGCGAGAAATCACTGAATTAATAAAGTGGGTATAAGAGGAACGAAGGCGAGAACCCACTGAATTCATGAAAAGGTTATAAGAGGAACGAAGGCGAGAACTCACTGAATTCATGAAGAGGTTATAACAGGAACGAAGGCGAGAGATCACTGAATTCATAAAGTGGGTATAACAGGAACGAAGGCGAGAAGGCACTGAATTCATAACGTGGGTATAAGAGGAACAAAGGCGAGAACTCACTGAATTCATAAAGTGGGTATAACAGGAACGAAGCGAGAACCCACTGAATTCATAAAGTGGGTATAGGAGGAACGAAGGCGAGAACCCACTGAATTCATAAAGAGGCTATAAGAGGAATGAAGGCGGGAACCCACTGAATTCATAAAGTGGGTATAAGAGGAACGAAGGCGAGAATCCACTGAATTCATAAAGAGGCTATAAGAGGAACGAAGGCGAAAACCCACTGAATTCTTGAAGAGGTTATAACAGGAACAAAGGCGAGAACCCACTGAATTCATAAAGTGGCTATAAGAGGAACGAAGGCGAGAACCCACTGAATTCATAAAGACGCTATAAGAGGAACGAAGGCGAGAAATCACTGAATTAATAAAGTGGGTATAAGAGGAACGAAGGCGCGAACTCAATGAATTCATGAAGAGGTTATAACAGGAACGAAGGCGAGAGATCACTGAATTCATAAAGTGGGTATAACAGGAACGAAGGCGAGAAGGCACTGAATTCATAACGTGGGTATAAGAGGAACAAAGGCGAGAACTCACTGAATTCATAAAGTGGGTATAACAGGAACGGAGCGAGAACCCACTGAATTCATAAAGAGGCTATAACAGGAACGAAGGCGAGAACCCACTGAATTCATAAAGTGGGTATAGGAGGAACGAAGGCGAGAACCCACTGAATTCATAAAGAGGCTATAAGAGGAATGAAGGCGGGAACCCACTGAATTCATAAAGTGGGTATAAGAGGAACGAAGGCGAGAATCCACTGAATTCATAAAGAGGCTATAAGAGGAACGAAGGCGAAAACCCACTGAATTCTTGAAGAGGTTATAACAGGAACAAAGGCGAGAACCCACTGAATTCATAAAGTGGCTATAAGAGGAACGAAGGCGAGAACCCACTGAATTCATAAAGACGCTATAAGAGGAACGAAGGCGAGAAATCACTGAATTAATAAAGTGGGTATAAGAGGAACGAAGGCGCGAACTCACTGAATTCATGAAGAGGTTATAACAGGAACGAAGGCGAGAGATCACTGAATTCATAAAGTGGGTATAACAGGAACGAAGGGGAGAAGCCACTGAATTCATGAAAAGGTTATAAGAGGATCGAAGGCGAGAACTCACTGAATTCATGAAGAAGTTATAACAGGAACGAAGGCGAGAGATCACTGAATTCATAAAGTGGGTATAACAGGAACGAAGGGGAGAAGCCACTGAATTCATAACGTGGGTATAAGAGGAACGAAGGCGAGAACTCACTGAATTCATAAAGTGGGTATAACAGGAACGAAGGCGAGAACCCACTGTATTCATAAAGAGGCTATAACAGGAACGAAAGCGAGAACCCACTGAATTCATAAAGAGGCTATAAGAGGAACGAAGGCGAGAACAAACTGAATTCATAAAGAGTCTATAAGAGGAACGAAGGCGAGAATTCACTGAATTCATGAAGAGGTTGTAAGAGAAATTAAGGCGAGAACTCACTGAATTCTTGGAAAGTTTATAAGAGGAACGAAGGTGAGAACTCACTGAATTCATTAAGTGGGTATAAGAGGAAAGAAGGCGAGAACTCACTGAATTCATAACGCGGGTATTACAGGAACGAAGGCGAGAACTCACTGAATTCATAACGTGGGTATAAGAGGAACGAAGGCGAGAACTCACTGAATTCATAAAGTGGGTATAACAGGAACGAAGCGAGAACCCACTGAATTCATAAAGAGGCTATAACAGGAACGAAGGCGAGAACCCACTGAATTCATAAAGAGGCTATAAGAGAACGAAGGCGGGAACCCACTGAATTCATAAAGTGGGTATAAGAGGAACGAAGGCGAGAACCCACTGAATTCATAAAGAGGCTATAAGAGGAACGAAGGCGAAAACCCACTGAATTCTTGAAGAGGTTATAACAGGAACAAAGGCGAGAACCCACTGAATTCATAAAGTGGCTATAAGAGGAACGAAGGCGAGAACCCACTGAATTCATGAAAAGGTTATAAGAGGAACGAAGGCGAGAACTCACTGAATGCATGAAGAGGTTATAAAAGGAACGAAGGCGAGATATCAATGAATTCATAAAGTGGGTATAACAGGAACGAAGGCGAGAAGCCACTGAATTCATATGTGGGTATAAGAGGAACGAAGGTGAGAACTCACTGAATTCATAAAGTGGGTATAACAGGAACGAAGGCGAGAACCCACTGTATTCATAAAGAGGCTATAACAGGAACGAAGGCGAGAACCCACTGAATTCATAAAGTGGGTATAAGAGGAACGAAGGCGAGAATTCACTGAATTCATGAAGAGGTTGTAAGAGAAATTAAGGCGAGAACTCACTGAATTCATGAAAAGGTTATAAGAGGAACGAAGGTGAGAACTCACTGAATTCATTAAGTGGGTATAAGAGGAACGAAGGCGAGAACTCACTGAATTCATAACGCGGGTATTACAGGAACGAAGGCGAGAACTCACTGAATTCATAAAGTGGGTATAAGAGGAACGAAGGCGAGAACTGACTGAATTCATAAAGTGGGTATAAGAGGAACGAAGGCGAGAACTCACTGAATTCATGAAAAGGTTATAAAAGGAACGAAGACGAGAACTCACTTAATTCATAAAGTGGGTATAAGAGGAACGAAGGCGAGAACTCACTGAATTCATAAAGTGGGTATAAGAGGAACGAAGGCGAGAACTCACTGAATTCATGAAAAGGTTGTAAGAGGAACGAAGGCGAGAACTCACTGAATTCATAAAGTGGGTATAACACAAACGAAGGCGAGAACTCGCTGAATTCATAAAGTGGATATAAGAGGAACGAAGGCGAGAACTCACTGAATTCATGAAAAGGTTATAAGAGGAACGAAGGCGAGAACTCACTGAATTCATCAAGTGGGTATAACAGGAACGAAGGCGAGAACTCACTGAATTCATAAAGTGGGTATAACACAAACGAAGGCGAGAACTCACTGAATTCATAATGTGGGTATAACAGGACCGAAGGCGAGAACCCACTGATTTCATGAAAAGTTTATAAGATTAACGAAGGCGAGAATTCACTGAATTCATGAAGAGGTTGTAAGAGAAATTAAGGCGAGAACTCACTGAATTCATGTAAAGTTTATAAGAGGAACGAAGGTGAGAACTCACTGAATTCATAAAGTGGGTATAAGAGGAACGAAGACGAGAACTCACTGAATTCATGAAGAGGTTATAACAGGAACGAAGGCGAGAACCCACTGAATTCTTAAAGTGGCTATAAGAGGAACGAAGGCGAGAACTAACTGAATTCATAAAGTGGGTATAACAGGAACGAAGGCGAGAAGGCACTGAATTCATAACGTGGGTATAAGAGGAACAAAGGCGAGAACTCACTGAATTCATAAAGTGGGTATAACAGGAACGAAGCGAGAACCCACTGAATTCATAAAGAGGCTATAACAGGAACGAAGGCGAGAACCCACTGAATTCATAAAGTGGGTATAGGAGGAACGAAGGCGAGAACCCACTGAATTCATAAAGAGGCTATAAGAGGAATGAAGGCGGGAACCCACTGAATTCATAAAGTGGGTATAAGAGGAACGAAGGCGAGAATCCACTGAATTCATAAAGAGGCTATAAGAGGAACGAAGGCGAAAACCCACTGAATTCTTGAAGAGGTTATAACAGGAACAAAGGCGAGAACCCACTGAATTCATAAAGTGGCTATAAGAGGAACGAAGGCGAGAACCCACTGAATTCATAAAGACGCTATAAGAGGAACGAAGGCGAGAAATCACTGAATTAATAAAGTGGGTATAAGAGGAACGAAGGCGCGAACTCACTGAATTCATGAAGAGGTTATAACAGGAACGAAGGCGAGAGATCACTGAATTCATAAAGTGGGTATAATAGGAACGAAGGGGAGAAGCCACTGAATTCATGAAAAGGTTATAAGAGGATCGAAGGCGAGAACTCACTGAATTCATGAAGAGGTTATAACAGGAACGAAGGCGAGAGATCACTGAATTCATAAAGTGGGTATAACAGGAACGAAGGGGAGAAGCCACTGAATTCATAACGTGGGTATAAGAGGAACGAAGGCGAGAACTCACTGAATTCATAAAGTGGGTATAACAGGAACGAAGGCGAGAACCCACTGTATTCATAAAGAGGCTATAACAGGAACGAAAGCGAGAACCCACTGAATTCATAAAGAGGCTATAAGAGGAACGAAGGCGAGAACAAACTGAATTCATAAAGAGTCTATAAGAGGAACGAAGGCGAGAATTCACTGAATTCATGAAGAGGTTGTAAGAGAAATTAAGGCGAGAAGTCACTGAATTCTTGGAAAGTTTATAAGAGGAACGAAGGTGAGAACTCACTGAATTCATTAAGTGGGTATAAGAGGAACGAAGGCGAGAACTCACTGAATTCATAACGCGGGTATTACAGGAACGAAGGCGAGAACTCACTGAATTCATAACGTGGGTATAAGAGGAACGAAGGCGAAAACTCACTGAATTCATAAAGTGGGTATAACAGGAACGAAGCGAGAACCCACTGAATTCATAAAGAGGCTATAACAGGAACGAAGGCGAGAACCCACTGAATTCATAAAGAGGCTATAAGAGGAACGAAGGCGGGAACCCACTGAATTCATAAAGTGGGTATAAGAGGAACGAAGGCGAGAACCCACTGAATTCATAAAGAGGCTATAAGAGGAACGAAGGCGAAAACCCACTGAATTCTTGAAGAGGTTATAACAGGAACAAAGGCGAGAACCCACTGAATTCATAAAGTGGCTATAAGAGGAACGAAGGCGAGAACCCACTGAATTCATGAAAAGGTTATAAGAGGAACGAAGGCGAGAACTCACTGAATGCATGAAGAGGTTATAAAAGGAACGAAGGCGAGAGATCAATGAATTCATAAAGTGGGTATAACAGGAACGAAGGCGAGAAGCCACTGAATTCATAACGTGGGTATAAGAGGAACGAAGGTGAGAACTCACTGAATTCATAAAGTGGGTATAACAGGAACGAAGGCGAGAACCCACTGTATTCATAAAGAGGCTATAACAAGAACGAAGGCGAGAACCCACTGAATTCATAAAGTGGGTATAAGAGGAACGAAGGCGAGAACAAACTGAATTCATAAAGAGGCTATAAGAGGAACGAAGGCGAGAATTCACTGAATTCATGAAGAGGTTGTAAGAGAAATTAAGGCGAGAACTCACTGAATTCATGAAAAGGTTATAAGAGGAACGAAGGTGAGAACTCACTGAATTCATTAAGTGGGTATAAGAGGAACGAAGGCGAGAACTCACTGAATTCATAACGCGGGTATTACAGGAACGAAGGCGAGAACTCACTGAATTCATAAAGTGGGTATAAGAGGAACGAAGGCGAGAACTCACTGAATTCATAAAGTGGGTATAAGAGGAACGAAGGCGAGAACTCACTGAATTCATGAAAAGGTTATAAAAGGAACGATGGCGAGAACTCACTTAATTCATAAAGTGGGTATAAGAGGAACGAAGGCGAGAACTCACTGAATTCATAAAGTGGGTATAAGAGGAACGAAGGCGAGAACTCACTGAATTCATGAAAAGGTTGTAAGAGGAACGAAGGCGAGAACTCACTGAATTCATAAAGTGGGTATAACACAAACGAAGGCGAGAACTCGCTGAATTCATAAAGTGGATATAAGAGGAACGAAGGCGAGAACTCACTGAATTCATGAAAAGGTTATAAGAGGAACGAAGGCGAGAACTCACTGAATTCATCAAGTGGGTATAACAGGAACGAGGGCGAGAACCCACTGTATTCATAAAGTGGGTATAAGAGGAACGAAGGCGAGAACTCACTGAATTCATAATGTGGGTATAACGGAACGAAGGCGAGAACCCACTGAATTCATGAAAAGTTTATAAGATTAACGAAGGCGAGAATTCACTGAATTCATGAAGAGGTTGTAAGAGAAATTAAGGCGAGAACTCACTGAATTCATGTAAAGTTTATAAGAGGAACGAAGGTGAGAACTCACTGAATTCATAAAGTGGGTATAACAGGAACGAAGGCGAGAACCCACTGAATTCATAAAGTGGGTATAAGAGGAACGAAGACGAGAACTCACTGAATTCATGAAGAGGTTATAACAGGAACGAAGGCGAGAACCCA
Source organism: Prosapia bicincta (assembly GCA_036971475.1). NCBI lineage: Eukaryota > Metazoa > Arthropoda > Insecta > Hemiptera > Cercopidae > Prosapia > Prosapia bicincta. The sequence goes on along the minus strand of JBAIZL010000001.1, from coordinate 313,760,350 downwards.
CTGAATTCTTAAAGTGGCTATTAGAGGAACGAAGGCGAGAACTAACTGAATTCATAAAGTGGGTATAACAGGAACGAAGGCGAGAACTCACTGAATTCATGAAAAGGTTATAAGTGGAACGAAGGCGAGAACTCATTGAATTCATGAAGAGGTTGTAAGAGAAATTAAGGCGAGAACTCACTGAATTCATGAAAAGGTTATAAAAGGAAGAACTCACTGAATTCATAAAGTGGGTATAAGAGGAACGAAGGCGAGAACCCACTGAATTCATAAAGTGGGTATAAGACGAACGAAGGCGAGAACTCACTGAATTCATAAAGTGGGTATAACAGGAACGAAGGCGAGAACCCACTGAATTCATGAAGTGGGTATAAGAGGAACGAAGGCGAGAACTCACTGAATTCATGAAAAGGTAAGAGAAATTAAGGCGAGAACTCACTGAATTCATGAAGAGGTTGTAAGAGAAATTAAGGCGAGAACTCACTGAATTCATAAAGAGGTTATATGAGGAACGAAGGCGAGAGATCACTGAATTCATGAAGAGGTTATAACAGGAACGAAGGCGAGAGATCACTGAATTCATAAAGTGGGTATAACAGGAACGAAGGCGAGAACTCATTGAATTCGTAAAGTGGGTATAACAGGAACGAAGGCGAGAACCCACTGAATTCATAAAGTGGGTATAAGACGAACGAAGGCGAGAACTCACTGAATTCATAAAGTGGGTATAACAGGAACGAAGGCGAGAACCCACTGAATTCATAAAGTGGGTATAAGAGGAACGAAGGCGAGAACTCACTGAATTCATGAAAAGGTTGTAAGAGGAACGAAGGCGAGAACTCACTGAATTCATAAAGTGGGTATAACACAAACGAAGGCGAGAACTCGCTGAATTCATAAAGTGGATATAAGAGGAACGAAGGCGAGAACTCACTGAATTCATGAAAAGGTTATAAGAGGAACGAAGGCGAGAACTCACTGAATTCATCAAGTGGGTATAACAGGAACGAGGGCGAGAACCCACTGTATTCATAAAGTGGGTATAAGAGGAACGAAGGCGAGAACTCACTGAATTCATAATGTGGGTATAACAGGAACGAAGGCGAGAACCCACTGAATTCATGAAAAGTTTATAAGATTAACGAAGGCGAGAATTCACTGAATTCATGAAGAGGTTGTAAGAGAAATTAAGGCGAGAACTCACTGAATTCATGTAAAGTTTATAAGAGGAACGAAGGTGAGAACTCACTGAATTCATAAAGTGGGTATAACAGGAACGAAGGCGAGAACCCACTGAATTCATAAAGTGGGTATAAGAGGAACGAAGACGAGAACTCACTGAATTGATGAAGAGGTTATAACAGGAACGAAGGCGAGAACCCACTGAATTCTTAAAGTGGCTATTAGAGGAACGAAGGCGAGAACTAACTGAATTCATAAAGTGGGTATAACAGGAACGAAGGCGAGAACTCACTGAATTCATGAAAAGGTTATAAGTGGAACGAAGGCGAGAACTCATTGAATTCATGAAGAGGTTGTAAGAGAAATTAAGGCGAGAACTCACTGAATTCATGAAAAGGTTATAAGTGGAACGAAGGCGAGAACTCATTGAATTCATGAAGAGGTTGTAAGAGAAATTAAGGCGAGAACTCACTGAATTCATGAAAAGGTTATAAAAGGAAGAACTCACTGAATTCATAAAGTGGGTATAAGAGGAACGAAGGCGAGAACCCACTGAATTCATAAAGTGGGTATAAGACGAACGAAGGCGAGAACTCACTGAATTCATAAAGTGGGTATAACAGGAACGAAGGCGAGAACCCACTGAATTCATGAAGTGGGTATAAGAGGAACGAAGGCGAGAACTCACTGAATTCATGAAAAGGTAAGAGAAATTAAGGCGAGAACTCACTGAATTCATGAAGAGGTTGTAAGAGAAATTAAGGCGAGAACTCACTGAATTCATAAAGAGGTTATATGAGGAACGAAGGCGAGAGATCACTGAATTCATGAAGAGGTTATAACAGGAACGAAGGCGAGAGATCACTGAATTCATAAAGTGGGTATAACAGGAACGAAGGCGAGAACTCAATGAATTCGTAAAGTGGGTATAACAGGAACGAAGGCGAGAACCCACTGAATTCATAAAGTGGGTATAAGACGAACGAAGGCGAGAACTCACTGAATTCATAAAGTGGGTATAACAGGAACGAAGGCGAGAACCCACTGAATTCATAAAGTGGGTATAAGAGGAACGAAGGCGAGAACTCACTGAATTCATGAAAAGGTTGTAAGAGGAACGAAGGCGAGAACTCACTGAATTCATAAAGTGGGTATAACACAAACGAAGGCGAGAACTCGCTGAATTCATAAAGTGGATATAAGAGGAACGAAGGCGAGAACTCACTGAATTCATGAAAAGGTTATAAGAGGAACGAAGGCGAGAACTCACTGAATTCATCAAGTGGGTATAACAGGAACGAGGGCGAGAACCCACTGTATTCATAAAGTGGGTATAAGAGGAACGAAGGCGAGAACTCACTGAATTCATAATGTGGGTATAACAGGAACGAAGGCGAGAACCCACTGAATTCATGAAAAGTTTATAAGATTAACGAAGGCGAGAATTCACTGAATTCATGAAGAGGTTGTAAGAGAAATTAAGGCGAGAACTCACTGAATTCATGTAAAGTTTATAAGAGGAACGAAGGTGAGAACTCACTGAATTCATAAAGTGGGTATAACAGGAACGAAGGCGAGAACCCACTGAATTCATAAAGTGGGTATAAGAGGAACGAAGACGAGAACTCACTGAATTCATGAAGAGGTTATAACAGGAACGAAGGCGAGAACCCACTGAATTCTTAAAGTGGCTATTAGAGGAACGAAGGCGAGAACTAACTGAATTCATAAAGTGGGTATAACAGGAACGAAGGCGAGAACTCACTGAATTCATGAAAAGGTTATAAGTGGAACGAAGGCGAGAACTCATTGAATTCATGAAGAGGTTGTAAGAGAAATTAAGGCGAGAACTCACTGAATTCATGAAAAGGTTATAAAAGGAAGAACTCACTGAATTCATAAAGTGGGTATAAGAGGAACGAAGGCGAGAACTCAATGAATTCATGAAAAGGTAAGAGAAATTAAGGCGAGAACTCACTGAATTCATGAAGAGGTTGTAAGAGAAATTAAGGCGAGAACTCACTGAATTCATAAAGAGGTTATATGAGGAACGAAGACGAGAGATCACTGAATTCATGAAGAGGTTATAACAGGAACGAAGGCGAGAGATCACTGAATTCATAAAGTGGGTATAAGAGGAACGAAGGCGAGAACTCATTGAATTCGTAAAGTGGGTATAACAGGAACGAAGGCGAGAACCCACTGAATTCATAAAGTGGGTATAAGACGAACGAAGGCGAGAACTCACTGAATTCATAAAGTGGGTATAACAGGAACGAAGGCGAGAACCCACTGAATTCATAAAGTGGGTATAAGAGGAACGAAGGCGAGAGATCACTGAATTCATGAAGAGGTTATAACAGGAACGAAGGCGAGAACCCACTGAATTGATAAAGTGGGTATAAGAGGAACGAAGGCGAGAACCCACTGAATTGATAAAGTGGGTATAAGAGGAACGAAGGCGAGAACCCACTGAATTCATAAAGTGGGTATAAGAGGAACGAAGGCGAGAACTCACTGAATTCATAAATTTGTTAAAACAGGAATGAAGGCGAGAACTCACTGAATTCATAAAGTGGGTATAAGAGGAACGAAGGCGGAACTCACTGGATTCATGAAAAGGTAAGAGAAATTAAGGCGGGAACTCACTGAATTCATGAAGAGGTTGTAAGAGAAATTAAGGCGAGAACTCACTGAATTCATAAAGAGGTTATATGAGGAACGAAGACGAGAGATCACTGAATTCATGAACAGGCTATAAGATGAACGAAGGCGAAAATTCAATTAATTCATGAAGAGGTTATAGGAGGAATGAAGGCGAGAACTCACTGGGCGCATAATGGGGTTAGAAAGGAATGGAGAACACAATAAGAATAAAAGCTTATTTATCTTATCTTATGATAAAAAGTTTTATCGTTTTCCCGCTTCAATGTAGTATTTAGAAATTACTATTTAGTGAAATATAATGTTAGTTGCATGATGTAGGACCTCATACATCACTACACTTCATTATGAAATTGAAATTTTACAAATACTGGATTACATTATATAAATGTATTTGTCCTTTTTTGCAATAAAATGTTTTATATTTCAGTATTAGGTGACTTCGTTTCATAGTTTAGATATTTATTTCGCTGAACCTAAATGCATATCGCCTAAATATATTCCACTAAAAACGTCTCCATCAGACACTTCACACGGCATTTGCATTGCGTTCAATTTTCATGCCCAAGTTGTAAAAAACTCATTTACTTCTTTCTATGCTTAAAGAAAACATAAAACCTGACGACCGAAACAAGAGTAAACTCTTGAATTTACATTTAAAGTCTCAGAATAGAAGAGTGTCCCGCGGGAGTTTTAAGATATACTGAGAAAACAAAACCGGGAGTTGGTGTTTGGGGGAGGCAAGCTATTGCAGAGCTGCATGACGACGTGCGTAGATAATACCTTAGTACAGACGGGAATTCTATTTAATTTTAATATAAATTTCAAAATATTTTGGGGGATTAATTAAATTTTAAAAAAATTCAATTTCCTTGGAAACTACTTTGATAAAAAGAGTTTTTTGAAGAAAGATACAGCGAGTCATGTAAGTAGAAACATAAAACTTTGAAAAAACACGCGCACATAGAGTTGTTCGGAAACTAATCTATTGCAAAGTCAACGACGACTGTTAGGACAGAAAAGAGTAAACATCTCTCCATGGCACTGACATCTACCAATCAACAACACGACAGAGTATCCATCTCTACATGCACTGACATCTACCACTCAAAAACCCAACAAAGAGTAAACATCTCTCCATGGCACTGACATCTACCACTCAAAAACCCAACAAAGAGTAAACATCTCTCCATGGCACTGACATCTACCACTCAAAAACCTAACAAAGAGTAAACATCTCTCCATGGCACTGACATCTACCACTCAAAAACCCAACAAAGAGTAAACATCTCTCCATGGCACTGACATCTACCGCTCAAAAAATACGACAAAGAGTATCTATCTCTCCATGGTACTGTCATCTACTCCTCAAAAACAAGAGAAAGAGTATTCATGTCTCCTTGGCTCCGTCATCTACCTCTCAATAAAACGACAAAGAGTAAACATCTCTCCATGGCACTGACATCTACCACTCAAAAAAACCACAAAGAATATCCATCTTTCCATGGCACCGATATATACCACTCAAAAACCCAACAAAGAGTATCTATCTCTCCATGGCACCGACATCTACCACTCAAAACCACGACAAAGAGTATCCATCTCTCCATGGCACCGATATATACCACTCAAAAACCCAACAAAGAGTATCTATCCCTCCATCGAACCGACATCTACCACTCAAAACCACGACAAAGAGTATCCATCTTTCCATGGCACCGATATCTACCACTCAAAAACACAACGAAGAGTATCTATCTCTCCATGGCATCGACATCTACCACTCAAAAACACGACAGAGTATCACTCTCTCCATGGCACTGACATCTACCACTCAAAAACACGACAAAGAGTATCCATCTCTCCATGGCACCTATATCTACCACTCAAAAACACAACAAAGAGTATCCATCTCTCCATGGCACCGACATCTACCACTCAAAAACACAACGAAGAGTATCTATCTCTCCATGGCATCGACATCTACCACTCAAAAACACGACAGAGTATCACTCTCTCCATGGCACTGACATCTACCACTCAAAAACACGACAAAGAGTATCCATCTCTCCATGGCACCTATATCTACCCCTCAAAAACACAACAAAGAGTATCCATCTCTCCATGGCACCGACATCTACCACTTAAAAACACGACAAAGAGTATCTATCTCTCCATGGCACCGACATCTACCACTCAATAAAACGACAAAGAGTAAACATCTCTCCATGGCACTGACTTCTACTACTCAATAATACGACAAAGAGTAAATATCCTCCATGGCACCGACATCTACCCCTCAAAAACAAGAGAAAGAGTATTCATGCCTCCATGGCTCCGTTATCTACCACTCCCGATCTTCGCCGTGATAACTTCTTTCTCTGGCCCTCTTTTTTTCTCCTTCCTAAGCTAGCTTTTACTGTTTTGTCCACTTGTTTCTACCCCGTTATAGAGGGATACGACCCTAACGAGAGATTCTTAACTCTCCCTCCATCACTCTCTCTGTTCTATCTTTCCGCATCCTGTTGCTACCCTAATATGATTTGGGCATCAAATTAACCCCCTGCCATAACAAAAAAAAAACTTTATTCAGTGTATTTAGTTTAAAAAATTAAATTTGGTAATCAGAGAAACTATGTCACCATATAAGCCTACACTTAGGGGGTATTTTTAAATATATTTGACTACAAAATAAAACTCTATTGAAGATATTCCTCATAAAAACATATTAATTTAACTAGTTTTACAGTAGTTGCGGTTAACGTAGTAGCTGAATTCTGTCACTACACTACATACATCATTATTGTTACCGACTCAGTTCTTGTTCTACCTGAGTGTGTCCATCTACACATATCAGAACTACCGTTTGGTTGCAATTACATTCAATAGGTTAGAAGTAGAAAAAGGTAGCACTTCCATCAACTGTAATTTTCTTGCAGAAGAAACATTCTGGCAGTTTTCTATTCTACAGTTGACGTTTAGTTTCTTCACGTTGTATTCACATCAGCTGACTCTGCATAGTTTAATACTGCATTATCTGTAGTATTTTAATACTGCATCAGTTTTTAAACTGATTCATCAGTGTAAATTCCAGAGAAACGATGCTGACCTGACAGCTGTTTGTTCTGTTGCCCACTGCTGTAAATACATTCGGTTTTACCACAAGTAATAGTTTAGCTAACCTTGTTAACCCTGTTATAACAATGGCCTTTTGTGAATTTGAGTTTAAATAAATACACGAGTAGTATCATGTATTTACAATTTGTATAGCTGTAAATAATTAAAAAATGAAACAAAATTTCTATTCCAATGTAAAAATATATAATTTTTTAAATAATAAATTTTAAAACACTACAAAACTAAAAATTTAACAATTCCAAACAAATAAGTAAATATATGGTAAGGAAATCATTATCATTTTTTTAAAGTACTGTACTATTTAATGCCATTTTTTGTCATAGTGTATGGCATTAATAGGCATACAAAAATTTTAAAAAACTGCAACTTTGAGGGAAAAGAAAAAATAATGGAAACTATTTTAAAATTGATATTAGCTTATAAAACAAGAATCACAGAATAACAATAAACTAAAATGAGAAAATCGATACTTTTGTCCCAGATTTACTTGTTTTTCTGGTACTGTACTTTTACTTAACCGATTTTGGCTCGTTTTTCACTTTCCTCATCACATATTGTAAAATATCGGTAATAGTGAACAAAAATATAATTTATTAAAGATATATTTATTATTAGAGGCAGTGAAAATTAATTATTTCACAATAGCAAAAACCAATAAAAGACCAGTTAAAGAATCCTTAGAGTTTGTATATAAAATCTAAATTTCTAAAACCTCTTTGAATGAAGAAATAAAGCTTTTTGAAGATTTTAAAATTACTATTTTAAATATTTTTTCTCTTTAGATTCATTGTACACAGAACGAAAATTAAAACCTGATTTAAAATTAACAACTACATTAACTTCAACTTGAAAAATCAAAACCAAAGAGAAATTAACGTACCCAACACGGGGCAAAGTGTGACCTGGGGTTAACACGTCTGTCAAAATCAAATTGTCACCTATCAGCTGTTATGTGACTGGCTAACTAGCCACAAGGTCAGGGTTCTAACAGCTACTGTTCAAACGCTACAACCTAATGGCGTCAATAAAATGTATTTCCGTTGGATTCTGTCTGCACCAGCTGCCTTGACTCCGCATCGGTTCCAAATAAACCAGGGCGGTTACACAAGTACCGAACGCAGTTTCAAAATTTAACGCTTCTACGTCGACTTTACTTGTATGGATGAAACCTGAACGACCGTGCTGCAGTTTCTATGATTAGAACATAAAATATCAGTTATTGTTATTTTTTCTGAACGGGTTCCAAAATAAAAAAAAGTTACCTCCACAATCAAGACGTAGTGTGTAGAGCACTGGTATTAGCGTGTGTCACAGTGACTCTTTCTCAAAGTTCCAAGAACCATTATACATGAGCCTTCATATCAACATACTTTAGTCTGAATTAACGTTACAGAAAACAAACTACGACGGGTAGGATTGGTGTTGGACCACGGTCGTATGTTGGGGCGTCCTGTTATGAGCACCCTGTGAAATTAGGGTCCAGTAGGACATACACTGTCCATTGATATGTATAAATAAATATATATACAGTAACCTTTCGCTAATTCTTCAGATATGGATCTAGGATACTGACGGATTACTGGAAACGCCGGATTACTGGAAACGTCGTATTACTGGAGGGGTTATTAAAAAAACAATGTTAAACAATCTTTATGTGTAGTACTAAAAAATAAAGAAAACTTAGAAAAATAGTTCTGTACAGTACTTGAAATATTAAAACGAGAATGAATGTACTTTACAATAAAAGGTTATCTTATATTTAATGGTAAAAACAAAAGTTTAAATATGTTTCCGTTTATACTTTAACGACATTGTGCACTTGCACTACTGTACATAACGTACAGCCACAACGTATGGTTCGAAATCGTTTGTTATCACCAGCTGCACAACTAGAACCGGGCGGCGCGGCGTGAAGGTCACTCGGTTACTGACATCAACATGCAGTGACAAATATATAAGTTATGTTTACATACTAATTATATTTACATCTTCTGTCCTTGACGAAAACGCCGGATGACTGGAGGAGCCGCATTATAGGCATTATAGAGAGTTTACTATTTCAAAATAAACTCTTTTCTGTCAATACTTGTCGAGGCTCTAGACTAATTGAGAAAGGAAACTTTTCGTCATTTAAGCATGTTTAAAATTAGCTCATAAGCACTATCAATTTTATTATTTATGTATGGCTTTAAGTTTTTTGTTTGGTATATTGATATATGTAAGCTACTACTCAAAACCAAGACAGGTTTTAGTCCACTTATTAAAGCTTTAAATATACGATATTGATTTAAAACATGTCTCATTGGGTTTACCGCGACTGAATACTTTAAAAATGCGCGATTTTCACAAATTTTTGGTTTGAGTGCTATTTTCACTGGGCTCGATTTTCATATATTCGTAGGTCGAAAACTCCAGTAATAAATGAATACACAAATATTTTTTTCAAGAACATGCTATTTTTGGAGAAAAATTAAAGTAAAATAATCTCTGAAAAACTAAACAATGCTCGTGAAATTTGGTACAATAGTTCTAAAAAAGTAGGCAATAAACATACCCAATTGCAAACATAAAACAAGTATGCTATATAAAAAAAATGATTCAAGTCAAATCCTACTTTTGTCAATAAAGATAATTTTTATTTTAGTTACCTATTATTAAATAAGTATAACAACACAGCCTATGCGTTAAAACAGCTGTTCTACGACATAACCTATAACATTAAATCAGCTGTTTTATGAAATCATATGTTATCACTTATTTTAAGTCAAATGGGACGAAATAGCTATATTGCATACCTTGCCACCTTTGTGAAAAGCTTTTCTCCCATATAAAACTAAAATTAATGTTAGATTAATTTAATTAATTAATTATTATTTGTAAAAACTGTATTAACTTCAAGTGTTGCCCACTTATAAGTTTAAAAAAATGTGTTTGAACTTGACTGGGTGTATAAAAAGTATTTTATTAACGATTGTAAATTTGAACTATATATATATATATATATATATATATATATATATATATATATATATATATATATATATATATAAAGAACAAAAGTCAAAATACAAATACAAGAATTATATTTGAATTTACAATTCAAAGCTTTTCGTTACTTTGAATATTGCGATATTTATATATATATATATATATATATATATATATATATATATATATATATATATATATATTAAATATGGTGATATTTTTTCTTGTAATATAGTTAATAAATTAAAAATATTTCAAAAACAAGAATACTTTTAATTAGGGATGGGCCGATTCCTAAAATTTTCGATTCCAATTCCGATTCTGATTCTAAAATTTTCCGATCGATTCTCGATTCTTTAGTCGATTCTCGATTCTTTCAAGTTATATTAGCTTACATGCTAGTTCTCTAATAATTAATTTAGTTAACATCTTGGTCACATGGCAAAACCTTTTAAAAGTTCTGTTTTAATGTAAACAGGCTACACAAAACCTTCAACCTTGATTTATCAATAGGAATTTTTAAAAGCATAAAAACATATCAGATAAAAGTAATGACTTATTTTAAAGTTAAAAATGTGAACTTTACTTATTTTATGATGTTTGTAAAAATACCTAAGCCTATTTACATTGCCTCTCAAAACAAAACAAAAGTTAAAAACAAACGGACAACATAAAGTCAGTGAAACGGAAAAAATGGATAACATAAAATATCAAGAATATATATATATATATATATATATATATATATATATATATATATATATATATATATACATAACTTTCACTTATGTACTTAAACAAGAATCTTACTTGGTATTTATGCGAGCTAACTTTCAATGACTGGTAAATACCAAGTAAGATTCTTGTTTAAGTACATAAGTGAAAGTGATAAGTGTATACAAGAAAACAGTGTTGCATAACTACAAATATATATATATATATATATATATATATATATATATATATATATATATATATATATATATATATATTAAAACAACATAGGTTATTCAAATACAAGAATATTTATTAATTTATATTCTTGTAGAATATTCTTGTATTTGAATAACCTATGTTGTTTTAAATTATTAAACAAGAAAACGTATTATATATATATATATATATATATATATATATATATATATGTATATATATATATTGTATATACACATATCTATAACAATTGTACGTATGAATAAAATGTTGCTAAAATTTTTAAAATTGTCGATTTCAGTAGGAATTGACTTTACAAATTCTTTTTCTATATTAATTGTTCTGATTTAATAGGTAAAAATACTGTTATCCTCAACGGTCTGTAAAAAGGCTTGCTTTTGACCACAATTTCTTTAAACAATTTCCCTTAAATATGATTTTAAATACCCAATCTTTAAAAACAACATTTCCCAATAGAGTTGTAAGTATGAACTATGTATAAGTTTAATTTCCCGTTAAGTTCTTTTATTAAGTTCAGCGGTTCATTTAAACAGGAACAATTTAAACTTAATCACTGACGCGTTTCTGTTTCACAGAATCATTTTCAACAAAGAAAAAGGTTATATTTAGGCTATAAAGTTATAGGCAACATTTTAAAAGCTGGCATTTGGGGGCTGCGGTCCTTGGCGAGAGGCGGAGAAAGAGAGGAGGGTGGAAGTGCTCGAAGTCATTTTCAAAAACATCGAGCCTTAGATTCCGCTGACTTATAGCGTTGACTTATTATTTTGTTACTTATTAGTATTTGTTAACATATAGTAAAAATAACAACAGATGAAAATAAGGAGTCCACTGACGCCTGCTAATAGGATTTGCTGACTGGTAGGCTGGGATTTATGGCTCTATGAGGGATAACGACAGTGCCTGATGTTTTATAGATGACGAATACACAGTTTCTACCTAAGAGGCAAGTGGCAGCTTATAAAATTTGACCTATACAGGAAAAATAAGTTACTATGCTGCTTTATTCGAACACAGAAAACCTCGCGCCCTTGCGTGTCGTTGAATTAAGAATTCTGCGTAGTAGAACAAACGTGACTGATTTTAGTTCGATTTTTTTTCGTTTCGTAAATGAAACATTCTTTTGTTGTCATTTCAACCGATTTTACTAAGAAAGCATTTATTTAATACATGAGTTTTCTTGTCGCTTTGAGAGGAATTTCATTGAAGCTAAGGGATAGCTAATAAAAGAAGAGATAGCATGAGTAAATGGTTCTACCGAAGTTCGTCCACCCAATCTCTGTCTGTTTTGGACGAGTTCCGTTAAGTTCTTAACCCTTGTATACCCACAGGTTTGACCTTGGCTCGACATTTCTAGGCAGTTGTAAAGGAAACCGGCAAACGGCTGTAACGTGGAAGCAGCGGACATTCTTTTGTTACCGGAAGTGGAGTGGTTTACAAGGAAATGCGACTGATTTCACTGGAAATTTTGTTTTCGTATTATTATTCCCATAATAGTCCAACTTGTATATTAAAAGCATGCCACAAAGGCCATTATTTGCTGACGTTTTACTAAGAACAAATCTCTAAGAACTTATATTGTAATCTCGCAAGTAATATCATTTAACATCCTTATCGTTCTACACAATACATTATTTATTTGTGCTCCCACACGTTACATTTAACTTTATTCTGTTGTACTTCAAAACATTACATTAATGTTATTCTGTTGTACTTCCGTACGTTACATTTAACTTTATTCTGCTGTACTTCAAAACATTACATTAATGTTATTCTGTTGTACTTCCGTACGTTACATTTAACTTTATTCTGTTGTACTTCAAAACAATACATTAATGTTATTCTGTTGTACTCCCGTACGTTACATTTAACTTTATTCTGCTGTACTTCAAAACATTATATTTAACTTTATTCTGTTGTACTTCAAAACATTACATTTAACTTTATTCTGTTGTACTTCAAAACATTACATTAATGTTATTCTGTTGTACTCCCGTACGTTACATTTAACTTTATTCTGTTGTACTTCAAAACATTACATTAATGTTATTCTGTTGTACTCCCGTACGTTACATTTAACTTTATTCTGCTGTACTTCAAAACATTACATTTAACTTTATTCTGTTGTACTTCAAAACATTACACTAATGTTATTCTGTTGTACTCCCGTACGTTACATTTAACTTTATTCTGTTGTACTTCAACACGTTATATTTAACGTTATTATATTCTGCTCAGACATGTTATTTCAATCTTCTTACTGTTGTGCTCTAACAAGTTACATTTAACATTATTCCGCTGTACGTTCACACGCTATACGCTATTTAACGTTATTCTGATGTGCTCCTACACGTTATATTTAATGTTATTCTGTTGTGCTCCCGCAAGCTACAATTAACGTTATTCTGTTGAGCTCCCATACGTTACATTTAATGTTATTTTGTTCTCTTCCCACACGTTACAATTAACGTTATTCAGATGTGCTTCCACACGTACGTTTAAGGTTATTCTGTTCTGCCCACACTCGTTATAATTAACGTTATTCTGTTGTGCTCCCGCAAGTTACAAATAAAGTTATTGTGTTGTGCTTCCACACGTTACATTTAACGTTATTCTGCTCTGCACCCACACGTTACATTTACGTTATTCTGTTGTGCTCCCGTACGTTACAATTAACGTTATTCTGTTGTGCTCCCATACGTACGTTTAAGGTTATTCAAGTTATTCTGTTCTGCTCCCACACTTTACATTTAACGTTATTCTCTTGTACTCCCATATTTAACGTTTTTAAATGTTTGTATTTGTTCTGGTATTCTGTTCTATATATATATATATATATATATATATATATATATATATATATATATATATATATATATATACAATGGAAAGCCAAAGCTAAAATAACGTTGGTAAACATTTTCTGGAACACTGAGTTTAAATCAAAGTTTGACCTAAAATTTTTAGTGATGAGTTTAAAATAGAAACATATTTCCATTTTTTTTAGAAAACTGTAGTTAAACACAAAACATTGCAGTAAAAAGCACTTTTTATTTTAGTTTTGACATTCGTATCGCAATTTGTCGAATGAAGGCTTGAAATAAACTTTGCACACACTAATAAAGCTAAAGATAAATTTTGGACCAAGTAAAGGGTTTTAATTTACAAAATAATTTTAAAAAATCCAATCAATCAATATATAAGCTTTTCTACAGCAGGCCTGACAAAGGCACGCTGTAGTCGTGGTTACTGATGAATAGTTCTAGTTGTGTGTTTCTCACAATAAAAAACAGTTTCAAACCAAAAAGTGACAGCTAAGAAATAATGAGCCAAACATTGTGTGGCCTTGTTCGTAGATGGCGCTAAACGAATGCCCAGCAATCCGCAATGCGAAGTTACACTTTAGAATTAACTATGTGACTAACAACAAATAAAATGTACAGTATTTGAATATGGCGTCCAGAAAGTTTCAACCGTAAATAAGGAGGTTCGCGAAAACGTTTAATTCCTTTTAAAATATTTCTAATATAATATTCCGCTAAAATTCAAGTTCACCCCTACAAATGGCCACGTCCAGTTTTAATCAATCTTTCCTCAAACAATAAACTTTACGCAATATTTGCTGAGTGCTTCCACTGAAACCCTTCTTGTTCGTTAGAGGTACATTCAAAGTGGAATGAATAGTAGCGTTATTCTCAGAGACTGTTTCTCTGAAAAATGTACAACTTTGCAAAGTAAACTTACTTAATTCCTCGAAAATAAACTGTCTTTGAGTTTATTAGCATATTACAAGACCTCTAAGTTTATTAACTTTTGAGAGGTTGCATGGTTTAGAATAATACAAAAGGTCCTACACAGAGGTTACTCCCAGTTTAAAAAAACACACACACATTTAAATAGAAATAATAATTATTTTATTTCAAATATCTTATAAATGAAGCATTATATATATATATATATATATATATATATATATATATATATATATATATATATATATATATTTGTAGATTATGCAACACTGTTTTCTTGTATACACTTATCACTTTCACTTATGTACTTAAACAAGAATCTTACTGAGTCTTAAGAGTCATACTGCAGTATGCCGGAAGATGGAGGCACTTACTAGTCTCTGAAAGTACTCGCATAAATACCAAGTAAGATTCTTGTTTAAGTACATAAGTGAAAGTGATATATATATATATATATATATATATATATATATATATATATATAAGCCGAATTTTGAGAGAAAAATTGTGGGAGCTTCGAAGGTCATACAGAGTTGGGAGATGGGTCAAATTAAAAGTATTGACACGAAGGAGCGGAAAGAGGTATAGGTTTTCCTCAATTTACAACATTTATAAGGTTTTAAGGAACTTAAAGTTACACAAAATCTTCTTCTTTTCTTAAATTTTTTCTAGGCCATAAACCTATAAAGGTTATTATCGCCTACCTCAAGTGTTATTTAAAATTTAACATAATTGTTCCATAAATGAAACTAATGAAAATAAAATAAATGTTTAAAACTAATTTTAATTATCTAAAGCTAAATAAACTAAAATTATACAAAATTTAAATATGGTTAAATATATGCAGCTGGCGTAAGAAAGCTATGACACTGTCGATAGCCGTGACATCGTCCCTTAAAACCGCCTTTAAACTACCTCCATAAGAAATTGCAATGAAAAACAGCTGAGTGTGATTTGTAAACAAAAGAATATTTCAATAGTATTAAAGGGTATGTGTATAGGTTATGAAAACTTGAATTATAATAAATTTAATTTGTATCTTAAAACAAAATAATTACACAAAAGTTAAAAATTTATTTAAGTATGAATAGAGACGTTTTCCCCAACAAGCCCCTTGGTTCTTATATAACTTCAATATTTTAAATTCATTTAAATAGCATTACTTTATAATATGTATTTAAAGAAAAAGTTATTTTTTGTTTTGTGTGCCGTCTAAAAAAGTGGAATGAAGGCGTTTAGTAATTCGGCGTTTTTGTCAAGGATGGAAGATGTAAACATAACTTGTATATTTGTCACTGCATGACGATGTTAGTGGCCGAGTGACCTACACCCCGCCTGGTTATAGTTGTGTAGCTCGTGATAACAAACAATTTAGAGCCGTACGTTGTGGCAGTAGGTATGTACAGTGACTGTTACTGTAGTGCAAGGGAACAATGCCGTTGCAGTGTAAGCGGAAACATATTTAAATTTGTGTTTTACCGTGTTTTCTTTATTTTTGGGCAATACACATGAGTATTGTTCAATGTACGTTTTTGATGGACCCTCCAGTAATCCGGCACTATCTGCTGGATTAGTGAGAGTTTACTGTAAAATCTTTTGACGAAATTTATAAACACGTTCACAGTATTTATACAGTTTGCATTTTGGCAATAACTATTAAACATAAACATATGTTAAAATTTCTATTTGCATTACATCCGATTTTTTGGAAAAAAATTCAGGATCAACTTTATCTATTCAATAGTTTTAATTGTTTGCTCATACATAAGTTCTAGAAAGACTAACATAACTGTCATAGAAGTGGATAATCAGTTTTAATGCAATTTTATACGTAAAACAAATATCTGTCAAGAGAGTCGGAGGCGAGGATCAGTGTTACAACAGTAACCTGGGTGCATGTATCCACCGGCTTTTCACCGATGCGCAGAAGGTCCCAGCACTAGCTAGGAAGCGGGGACCCTTAGTCCAGCCTACATAAAGTATTTTACGGCCGAACCTTAACAAGATCACACTGGGACCTTTAGCAATTTATCCTCACCGGAAAAAATAATATAGGCTTATAAGCTAACTGCCAGACGGAGGAATACGGAAGCTAATTTGGTCGTTTATTTTGCTCATCTACCTGAATAGGTAGATATATAAACAAAATGGTACGGCAGAAAATATTCAGCACAACTTAGCGCAATCCATACCCAGTATACTTCAGTTGCGCTCACCCGAATGCTGTTTATGCTGCATTACTTGATGTCGCTGTGTTCAGACAACACAAAAAATGTGTAAATTTAACTTTAGCTTTTTAATTCATTTTTACTTTACACTTTAATGTTATTCGGATGCTCAAAGATGATTTTTAGTTCTCCATTTTCGCGTTTTATTTATTTTCAACCAAAAGCCATTTATAAACTTGATACGTGTAGTAAAGATTTACTACTGCTCGCCCGAGAGTCGCAGCTTTTCCACAATAAAAGCATGCCTAGCAGAATATGGTCCTTACCAAATGTGGCGAAATTCCACCGACAGTCCAGTTCTTTGCTTCGAGTTGTTCCGTAAAAGGTCATCATGTCTGAACGTCATTAGATCTGAGTTTCTAGACCCAAGACTCTACGTCGGTTTTGCCACTGCGATACTCTTCTGTATTTTCATAAGTCTTTATAAATCGTTCCTATGAACTTCTCGCCCACTACCGAAGCTAAATGAATGTAAATAAATAATATTCGAGCTGGCTTGTGAGTGAAAGTTATAATTAAAAAATAAAAATATGGTACAACTCACAAATATACAATTTTTTATTTCATACGTGTTTCAACGACTAATTTGTCGTCATCCTCAGTGAAGATACACAAATGAAATTAACTAATATATATATATATATATATATATATATATATATATATATATATATATATATATATATATATATTAAACATAACCTATAAAGTTTTAACCTTAAAGTAAAACCCACTTTTGTTTTTACTTTTGTTAAAACTTTATAGGTTATGTTTAATATATATATATATATATATATATATATTTAGTTAATTTCATTTGTGTATCTTCACTGAGGATGACGACAAATTAGTCGTTGAAACGCGTATGAAATAAAAAAATGTATATTTGTGAGTTGTACCATATTTTTATTGTTTAATTCTAAATGAATGTATTAACTATTATAAATTTAATTAATAACCAATGACTAAAATATATGTATTTGAATGTACTTCCTTTGCTTTTGATACGAAAGAGTTTTACTGGTTTATTTAAAGTTACATATTATTTGGTTTATTATTTATTTATTAAAACAATTACAACCCTTGCCTCAAGCCATCACTTTACTAAATGGCAACAGAAAAAACTTCAGTAGTGTAATCTGTAGTTCAAATATATTGTCTTGGAAATTCATCAGAGGCCTGTTTTTTGTTGAAGTTTTACAAGACATTAGAATATACAATTTCAAGAGCACAGCACAGTGGTTCAACATATTACAATAAAAATATTGGAAACAACCCCAATACCACAAAAATAATAAAATATACGAGATAATACAAGTTACTTAGAATTAAACCTTTATGTACATTTCGATGACCATGTCATCATCATTACAAAATTACAATGTACCGAACTAGAAGTTAGAAATTAGAGTGACAAACTTTGAGGATATCAAACAGAAGTTTGGGGTTGGACGCGTGGAGGCGTGTATTCACGTGCTGGATTTAGATAGCCCCCAACATTCAGCACTAAGCTTACTTTCTTTATATATCACCATCTTTCTTCCAAGAACGTTTCACAAATACATTTGTTTGCTCTCAAATGGTTAGTGGACAGACGAGACTGCGTCCACAGCTGTCTAAAACCAAGTCCCCCCATTCTTAGGTCCCAGTCTTTAGGTTAGGCCAAACCTGAGCAGATACAGTCTAATTGGACTACCTGAACCAAACCGATCATAAGGGACATTCTCAGGTACGGAAAATCTGGCCGTTCGAAAGATTCTACTGGTTTCAAGTAGTTCTGGGAATGCAGTCGAAACCGAAGTGTCTGGTTGTTGTTTCGTCCAAGGGGAGTCCCGGTGGCCAGTTCAGCCCTTAGAGTAAGACCTTCTATTATAATATTCTGATATCACTTTTCGTTTCACCAAGTCATCCCCTCCCCCTTTCAGGGATGATACTTGCTATCTTGTACAGGTGTCTAAAGGTTGAGGTTAGATTCGTGGTTTCGTGACTTCACATGCTGGATTTACAAAACACTAGATAACCTAAGCTGGAAGGGGTGTTCTAGGGGTATGGGAAACCTGGACGCTCGGAAGTTTCTACTGGTTCTGGAATAGCGGTCTAAACAGCAGTGACCTTGTCCCAGAGCCAGGAGGTGATCTGTGCAGGTCTACAAGCCTCAGAGTAAGGCCCTGGCAGGTGAGAAGTCCATGCTGGCATCACGGATAGTGCACCCGTCGAGGACACTAATAACCGGGTTCAGGTGTTACGAGTTTCAGGTTGGGTTCTTGAGGGGCGTGGATTTTAGATAATTCCAACATTTTGTCACATCCTTGTGTTTTGGGACGAAGACATAAGAAGCGAGCGACTAATATTGTCCTACATCTGTTATCTTTACGTTTCGCCATCTGTCGTTCTTCTTTTTCGTTTCACATACACACTGATAATGCTGCACTGTTTAATTTAATAATGCAAAACCTGGTTTATGTTTTTTGAAAACTAACTTTCAAATTGACTCTTGTTTACAAAACTGAAAAACAAGTGTTTAACTGTCTATACATTTTTAGAACTCCAACCGCCCAAACCAAGTGAAGTCAACCTTTAATTAAAAGCCTGCATCTGCATCGGCAATAGGAATCATATATCTAGGTCAATCAATAATTCTGGAACATTCTATGACAATTAAGTGGACTTCCAGTCTTCAAGTTCCTGATTGGTGAACTGTCAAAGCAGGCTTGTTTATTTATAATAATATTCAAGCTGCTAATTAATTTTCTTATTGGTTCAGACGTATTTTAAATATATTATATCTTATTGGATATTTCTTCCCAGCACTGAATAAATGTGAAGCGCTTCATAGTTCAACCACTGTCACACCGCCTTAGGAAGGCTAAATAGCGCAGATATACCCCAAAATAAAATGTGTTTAGTCCCACCCTACAAAACAATTTATCACAAATAGCCTTTCACGTGTTGTGGTCGGGGCGCATACTTATAAGAGAGTTTATCTATAAATTTAAAATATTGAAAGCTTTAACTTTCTGTCGTTGTATTAAGATATAAGGGTTACCTCCGTAGCTGGATTCCTTGGGGTAAAACCGATCGGAGATTGATCCCTTGGTCACCGCTAGCACTAGCCTGTTCCTGCCTGGTCCTTTCCTACGCGCACCCTTTGACCTCTATTATTCGACTCTCACTTGATTTGCTATTTCAATTTGGAAAATCAAGAACTTAGAGAATAGCTGATAATAAACGGAGACCGGAGTGTGCTGCCCTCAGTGGAACTATTAGCAACTACAGTACTTGCGCTAATTACAGTGTGTTTGGCTGCAATACAAAACCCGTTACACCATAATATAACGACAATGTTTGTCCAAGTTGGAAACTAATAAAAGATCAATGAAGTTCTGCAAAATAGAATAAAATTAGCATTTCTTAAATGTACTCTACGGAATTGTTCAATTGTAAATAATCTCTTTGTTATGCACACAAATATCTTGTGCTGTTAGGTACAGAGTTAAAATGAAAGATCATTAATTGTAAAAAAAAAATAATCATTTAAAAGATGTAAGATAGTCCATAAATGAATTGGTAAAATGTTATTCCATTTGGCAAACGTTTTAAAAACTTTGCTTAAAAATATCCACTCTGTGTGTTTAATTTCTAAAACAAATTAAATAAAATATAATTTGAAAAAGTATAAAAAATAGTCCATAATTTATGACATTTTCGAAATTTTTAAAAAACAATTTTGGTTTGATCCAATTCTGTAACTTTTAAATAACTTAAAACTAAAATAACGGTTCCAAATAATGAACGACAGTTATAACATCGTCATAATACAAGAATTATAACAAGAGAAAGCTGCTTCCGGAAAACTCTATGCCAAAATGACACGATTTAAAATTATCGGCTTTCTACAATTTACGAATATTTTAAAAAATCAACTGGGATATTTTTTCACGAACAGTTTGTACCTTGTTTTATTAACATTTTACTACATCTCCAAGTTGTGCTAATAGTTTACACGTATACACTTCAACATATATTAATATGTAAACACTTGCCTATTGTAGCACTTAGTTTTTGTTCAAATGATGACATATGTTCACTTATCAATTTAGGCCGTTATTGACCACTGGGTTGTTTAAGGTGGGGATTGGATGGTTAATATTGTAGGGGTAGGGTAGAGCAGCTGTATTAGGTAGGTGTGTGTGTGTGTGTGTGTGTGTGTGTGTGAGTGTGTGTGTGTGTGTGTGTGTGCGCGCGTGCGTGCGTGTGTGTGTGTGTGTGTGTGTGTGTGTGTGTGTGTGTGTGTGTGTGTGTGTGTTTCTATGTAATTTGACATTTACTCATATTCAGGGCGGCGACACACTTATCGTCCGATCGTGTTTTTTTTTTTTTACCGTCTCCGCCGTTTCAGCAGAGGCGCGCAGGTTGGTACTGCTACTTGCACATTAAGCGGAAAAATAGACGCTCAGATTATTTTAACGTCGATGGTAGCAATCCAGAGCCGCTTACTGGTACTAAACCCAACGGATTTTTTACTGTCTCTCCCAAAATGGTGGGATGTGCGACTAAGTGATTACAAACTCGTCGTACAGTCTGCCATCGGCAGATTTTTGTGGGTGGTGTGATTTTATTAAGGCTGAAGTGGTTGTAATTGAGAATGAATTATCAATTCAATTAGTACAAATAAGGTCTGTGCTCTGGGACAAAACCTTAGGTTGTTGTCGTCGTCGTGTGACAAGTGCAATAAAAACAATAAAAAAAAGAAAAAAAAGTGTTCAGAGAAAGGTAGAGAGAGCACAGTTACACGGGTCCAAAGGCGTGAAGCACTGCACTGGCCACATCTGCAGCTTTGTCTGTATAAAGGGTCTCCCTAGAACAGTTTAAGTCAATTTTAAATAGTGTTGCAATGATGGACGGGCAGTTGAAGAGATGATCGGGATTAAGCTGTATCCCTGGGCAGTGCCTACATTCACTGTATGTTCTTGATCCATCAGGCAAGATTTTCATGTCTTTGAGGTGCATTGTCCTCAGTCTGGCAATTGTTTTTGTTATTTCTCAGTCGAAGTTAAGCTCGGGAAGTGATGATTTTCTTCGGTTTTTATGGCAGAGCTTCTGTTTTGCAACGGCATTTACGTCGGAAGATGTTGTAATCACGGGGGCTGGTTCGATGGTCCTCGCTTCTTTGGCCAGAGAATCGGCCTCTTCTTTCCCTTTCATGTCGACTTGTGCCGGGATTCATTGAAGCGTACAAAGCTTTTTCTTTTCCTCAATTAAGAACAGGAGGGTATTGATCTTTTGGGCGAGGTTTGTATTTCCTTTTTGGAGGTCCTGAAGAGCAGATCTGCAGTCCGTGAAGATTACTATGCCATCAGAGGGGTTGAGTGTTGTCCAAGTGAGGTAAATACTCAGAGCTTCTTTGATTGCGATGAGTTCGCTTGTGAAGTTGGAGGCGATTTTGCCTGCTGCAATTTTGTGTCTGGAAGTTGAGCCATCAGGGTAGGTTATAAAGATTCCGGATCCACCTCTATCACAGTCATAATTCGAAGAGCCGTCGGTGTAAGCAGCGACCAAGTGTGGTTTTAAAATCTTGGCAATAGTTTCCATTCCTTTCCTCTTGATTGTTTCTTGAGGCTCTTTTTTTGGAGCAGGGTTCGAGGAGATTCAAGTTTATATTCACAAAGGAGGGTGGTTTGACCGGGAACCTGGGTTCTTGAAAGATGTCAAGGCTCGTGTGCTGTAGGTTGATGTCCTGTCTGATGTTTTTGTCGTACTGGAGAGTAGAAGATCTTTTAAAGAAAACCTTAGGTATTTTAAAGATATTTCGCTTCTCTTCAATCTACGAATTAACAATGATCCCAGAGGTTGTTCTCTATTCGTGATACACACAATACGATTTATAATATAATAAAACGACAATTAAATAGACACTTTTGCACGCCGGTCAGTGATCGACTGATGCGGATTCGGTGTGACGATAAGACGGCGACGGATATTTTACCGCTCAGTGTGTAAATGCGACATTATGTTAAAAGCGGCGACGGTAAAAAAAACGATGAGGCGAAAAACGCAGAGATTGTCTCCAGCCTCACGCTCTGCAGTTGTCTACAGTCTGATATTTGGATTTATTCTCTGCAGAATTGGAAGTTTTATGTTATATTTGTGTAGTTGTGGTTAGTAAATTTGAGGTGTTCTGAAACATTTTATTGTTAAGATTTATTAGTGCTCTTATGTGATCTAGGTAGCATTTGTAAAGTGACCTTACTAATATGATCTGTAAAGAATCACTTTCAGAACAAAAACTAAGACAGAAACGAACTACGATTTCCAAAATAATGATTCTACATGTGCTAGTGGCCTTTCCTCAGCGAAGCTAGTGTAGGCACAAGGCAAACATTTGGATGCTGAGTCACCGTCTCAGTGCAGTTCTGTACAGTTGGCTCTCGCCCGTCGCCAGTTGGACGCCCCCGGTACTTTTTCCCATCGGTGCGTTTTATTTGTCAGTGCGTTTCGCCTTTCGCCATGGCTTCTAAAAGAAAACGAGTTGCCTTATCGTTAATGGAGAAACTAGTTATAGACCAATCAGATAAGGAGTTAAGGGCAAACAGTTGGCTGAGATAGTAATGAAGGGCGAATGACAATAAAAGATTTCAAACATTGAAGGAGCAAACCTGCGCTATTAAACTCTGTGTAAGTTCTTGAAATGAAGATAAATGTTCTAAAAAGAATTAATGAAGCCAGTGAAAAATGAAGAATTACAAGATGCCGCTCCCATGTCGTTTTTGCAACAACGTTCTATGGGAAAATAAAATTTTGGGTCACATTCATTGTGAAAAAGCTAAGATCTTAGATAAAATATTAAAGTAAAAAAAAACATAGTTTTCCCTTCTCATTTGCAACATACATAGACTTCTGGCTGGCTGTACTCCTCCCCGAATACAGGGAAAACTGAGCTGCCCATCTGATAGACTGTTCAGACTCGACGAAAGAAGTATTTGCGTATCAAACCGCATTCTTCTGCACAGTTTGGTATCGTTGGAATCCCTACGTGCGGTCACGTTGCTAAAGGCACAACGACCTTGGCAAGAAATAATTGTTAGGTAAATATAGGTCGGCCAAGTTGGTTGTCTTATTTACATTAACAGGAAAATATTTACATAGACACAAGTAGAGACCATCATCGTTCGTAGAACCGTGTCCGACGTGGTCACGTGACCGACAAAGCTAATGCCCCGCTTCAGGGTAACCCATTTGAAGGTTTATTAGACACGCGGGTTTAGTTATAATTGTTATAGAGGTTTGTTCAAGGTTTGCATTTGGTCCTACACGCATGCGCAGGAGAGAACTCGGTTTAGTGTTTCATGAAGAATCCATCAACCTACGTAGAGCGAGTAATATAAACAAAAAATTATAAAGTCAATTCCTACTCAGGTCTACGAAGAGAAATTGTGTTTTAGATAATTTTTATTAAATAATAAATAAAGTAACATAGCCTATACATTAAAACAGCTGTTCTACCACATGACCATATAACATAAAATAAAGCTGCTTTAAGAAATTCCACCCACTGTCACACCCTAAGGCATCAACTTTGTTGACTAATTCAAACGGTTAAATTGAAGATATGAAAAAAATATAATTTTTAAAGGCTATTAATTAGGTTAAATCTGTAAGGATAAACTACTGCTGTGGGATTGGAAGAGTAAGTAAACAATATTACAATAATAAAAGGCAGTCTTATTTTGTATGAGTAAATATTCAAGGCAAACTCGTATATTAATCAATATATTTATTTTCTTTTATGAGTTTAAAACTTTATTTTCAATTCCTTCTATTAGTTCACACTCTCCTTATATAGCATACATCTTGTTCAAATTTTCCATTGTTAATAAATTACTTTTTATTCATCAAGTCAAGTTCAAATACATTGTTTGAAACTTTTAGCGGATGCCACTTGATGTTAACAGTGTTTTTTCAAACATTAATTCTTTAATTAAATTTAATGAATTATCTTTAGCTTTATATGGGAGAAAATCGTTTTACAGAAGAGGCAAAGTATGCAATTCAGTTATTTCATTCTATTTGGCTTAAAATAAGTAATAACATATGATTTTATAAAACAATTGATTTTATGTTTTAGGTTATGTAGCAGAACAACTGGCATAATGACTGATCCCAGAAGGCGAAGCAATGTAAGGCAAATACTGTCTTTTGATTGGTCTGTAGCCCCTACCACTCCACCAACTACAACTGTGAAATTCGTAGACCCATTAGAAAAAATTATTTCGTCCTCAGACATGCAAGCCTCAAAATAATTTACATGGGCATCAAATAAATGGAATGTTTATATATATTTTTTTTTTTAATTATAGCATTTAATTCACTCCAAAATATTATTACATGTACTTGTACTTATGATTTCAACTATATCATTTGTTAGAATTATTAACATCTAGCTGACAGGGTAGGTATTTTTAAAATTACTTTGGTAATTAAGATCTTCAAATCAAAGAAGTACTTACCTACTTTACTAAAATTGAACTAAGTAATTAAACAATGACTGGCATACCTATAATATGTTTTACATTAACAAATACCAAAACTACCACTTTTCTCTGAAATAATAAAACTTTACTCCGCCCCATTACAAAAAAAAAAATAAATAATATATATATATATATATATATATATATATATATATATATATATGTGTGTGTGTGTGTGTACACACCTATATAGAGTATAATATATAGGTAGCTAAAACTTTTAAAAAATCCACCAGATTTATTAACGATAAAAACTAGGTGGTTTTGTATTTCCATTCAACCCAAAACCTGGAGTGCCAAATTTCACAATGTTTCAAGGATTCAGAATGTTGACAGTTGTTGTTGGTGGAGCTACAGACCAATCAAAAGGCAGTATTTGCCTGACAGTGCTTCGCCCTCTGGGATTAGTTAATATGCGAACAACGGTTTTAACGTATAGGTTATGTTACTTTATTTACATTAATTGTAATTATTTAATAAATACAAACTAAAATGAAGTTAGTTTTGTTGACCTAAGTAGGAATTGTTTTTTTTAAAGTTTTACCTGTATTTATATTACTTGTTTGACATTAAAATTGTTATACAAGTATTCTGTGAGCTTAACTTGTGAGGTTATGACACACTGATGATGATGACTTTGTCATCAAATGAATGATTAATTTCAAAGTTTTGTGTACGTCTTTTATTTTGTAACATTATTTAGGTAATGTTGCATATTAAAACAGATTCAGAAAGAAACGAGATATTAATTTTAAAATGTAAAATTAAAAAATTCTAAATTATAAAATAAAGGTCCTGAGGGCTGAGACAGATATTCATATATATAAAACCTGACATCGTAAGATGCGTAGTAACGGTGCGCAGACGTTGAAACGCTCGCGTAGCTACTGTAAAACTCTCTCTCTCCGTATAGCGAAATGTAGGGCTATATACAGACGTCTCAAGATCCGAAGAGCAAGAGGGAAGCCTTTGTTTTAAAATTTTAATTATGCAAAAGTTTATTATAACTTAATTTTTTGTTCGAAGAAATGTTGCTACACTAAGGTTCAACACCGGACGAGGTTCCAAATGCCAACCAACGCCAATCCAAAATGCTGAATGGCGAGATCTGAATCCGGAGCCTTATTTCTACCTTCCCTTGTTACAGTTCAAATAAGTTATAATTTTAGACACAAAGTGATGGAAAAAGCTAAATTTAACTTTCAAACTTTAACTGGTCACGGCATAATAATGCAAGTTTCTATTTTTTGAAATGCGGGAAGTGTAAATTCATTTGTGTGATGTAATAGCAAATTTTTTATTGTCGAATAGATAAATTAAAATGTATTTTAAATTAAGTAAAAGCAATCTCATGTGGATATCATGTGCCATGCCATAGATTTTTTAATAATATAGTTCTTAAAAATTTATGTATGTAAAACAATTGAATGTAAAGTAGCGTAAACGTTTCAGATGTAATTTTGCTTTTGTATTTTATGTATTTTTTGTGCAGTAAAACTTGATTTATTTAAATTAATATTTGATGGTTAAATTATTTATTGAACGCACCATTCTTAAGTTCAATTAAATTCTTGACATTGCAGGTCAAATAATTAATTGTGTAACTAATTACTGCAATATTTAACATCATAATTCATTAAGAATTTATATAAATTTATCCACCACGTTACAATTTATATTATTATTAATGTTACTTACTGACTGCAAAAAAAACAAATTTCAAAAAAGCTCTTTTTACCGAAAGACGCATTTTTAACTTTTCTCATTTTATAATGTAAGTTAGTTAATTGCATTATATTTGTAAATGTAAATTACAATGGTAAATTGTGCCAACTACCAATTAACCTAATGGTAGTTGGCACAATTATGAAGTTGTAGGCTACTTTGTTTAAAAATCGTTTGACCTGAAAGGGAGTCGAACCGTACACCATATAAAAACTGCGTACACACTAAAAAGGTACAAATCTGTGTATCCCAGTTGTGTAAAGTCTAAAGCACTTACTGACTGCACCAGAATATTTTATTGCCTTGATTAAAAAAAACAACACACCCGCTGGAAGACTGGCAATCACGCTATGATGTTCTGCGTAAAAGGATTACGTTGTGGGAGGTTATTTGCAAATGGAACACGTGGGGACACAACAAATAATCTGTTAATTAAATAATCATTTATGCAAATGAGCTTAATTGGAGTTGAGAGTGAAAAACAGCATGCGGCTCTTGTGTATGCAGCCCCTTTATGTAAACCCCAGCCTCTGCACAATGTATGCAGTTGTGTGGTTCAGTGCGACCAGAGAAGGACGTATAGAAGCTTCGCAACATACGTCTGCTTTATTTACACCTAATTAGTAAGATATGTGTATTAAAATATTGTGTGTTTGTTTTTACTGGAAGTGACCCTCCCCCACGGCGTAGAAGATTAAAACAGTATTCTATTGATCACAATAAAATCAGCTAAAAAAGTATAAAAATTCATTTAAAATATTTCACCCTGAATTAAAATAAATTAAATAGGCCAAAAATGGATTCTGTTACGAGACACAGTTCAGTTATTTAATTACTTTTCATTTTACATTATATTTACCTTGTTCTCTCTGTTTGTTTTTAATTTAGAATTTCCTAATATTTTTTTTTGTTTACAGTTTCTTATTTACTTTTAGTATTACTTATGTATTTACTTAGTCACCTTATTTACTTTTAGTATTACTTTAGTATTTACTTAGTCACCTTATTTACTTTTAGTATTACTTTAGTAGTTACTTAGTCACCTTATTTACTTTTAGTATTACTTTAGTATTTACTTAGTCACCTTATTTACTTTTAACGCCTGAATCTAAAATATACAACCACTTTTCCATGAAGTAAGTCAGTGGCGTAACAGTTTTTTTTCGGGCCCCCCCGCAAAAATCCTAGTTGGGCCCCTATCCATTCGTTATGCCTAAATCACTCTCGTCTCATTTACACTTCAAACGTTACAGATTAGTTTGAGTGTATATGTAGTAGATAGTAGGCTATATTTCATTAGAAGGACCAAAAGATGCCTTTTGCGGGGCGCGAATGTGTTCTCCGTATGAGCCGCAGCCGAGGTTTAATGAAAAAAAGCGATATTTTTCATTACACTGTTGACATCGCACAAACTCAACAAATATTAATGAGTTCAAAGTTAAACAAAAAAACCTATTCTTAGGTTATAAGATTCGATATTTATTATGTTAAACAATTACCGCAAGCTGATTTTAAACCCATAAATGCATTGTAGAGAATCATCAACGATTCTGGTGGACAAGCATAAAATACATTAGAGTAATGGAAAGTTAGCTGACTGAGAGACGCGAAAACAGTGTTACTTTCGCTACTCAGACTGAGTACCGAAGGTGACTACTTTCGTTGCAGTGTGATGAAAAATTATTAAAAGCATCATAACAACAACAAATTATAGGATAAGATATATTACAACACATTTATAGGACTGAAACTAAAGTCAAAAGGTTTTATCAAATATAGGAATACCGAATAGGAATAGTAATCAGGCATTCCATAATAAATGACGGTAAACGGAAAAATAATTTTATAAAACGTTTTACTTTAGTTAATTATTTAACTAAACCTAACTACATTTTAACTGTAAATATAAAAATGTGTATTATTTACAATGTCATATTCTGTAAGAAAAAACAAAAGGTCATAAATATACAATCAGTTTACATTTTTAAAATTTGTTTAAAGTTCAAATTTCTTTACTTAATGCTGAACTTTTTAAACCTTACAGCGTTTTTGGAAGCAAAAGTTTCAATAATTTTACTAATATTAATACTTCTGGCAATTTCCTTTTCTACACTAAGCAAGCTAAGTCCATGCAGTCTTTCTTGACACATAGCACTTCTCAAATAATTTTTGATAAGTTTCAGTTTGGAGAATGACCGCTCAGCCGAGGCTACGGTAACTGGCAATGTTAAAAACAAAAGATAAAGCAAAAGGCAATTGCACACGTCAGGTACGCTGCAAGCAATGCTATAGTTTTCAACTAACAAAAGCTCTGCGATTTCTTTGATTGTTTTCTTTTCCTTAATATCATTTTTTAAAGCTAGCCTAAAACTTGAAAGTTCAGTGACAAAATCTGAGGATAAATCTTCACTGTATTGTTGACAGAGCTCATTTGCTTTCTCAACAAGTGTTCCGTCTGACGCTGAAGTCAAAAACTCAGGAGTTAACACTTGAAAACCGTCGGTAATATTTAGCATGCCCTCGAAACGATTTTTTAGTTGACCTATTACAATATCCAATGTGCCATAAAATACAACGGTTTTAAAATACAATTCAGGGTCAGAAAGTCTTTCTTCTTCAGCTGGATCTTCAAAATGTTTTTTTGTCCCACGCCCTCTTCTATTTTTAAAATCCGTAGTGATTCCCCATTCTTGAGCGATTCCTGTAGCAACTACAAGAACAGTTTCATAGATATTTCTTAATTCCGTCAGCTCTGTTTTTGTATTATTTAAAAAATTAGTAGCTTTTGATAAGTCCATTCCTCTGTTTTGCAGCAATTTGGAAACAATGCTGACTGATTCTAATATAACCGTATGTAAAACTACTTGAAAAACGAATTCAAATTCCTCCAAATGTTTTTCCAATGAAGTAGCTTGTGCCTTCTCATCTGATTTAGAAGAGTTGAAGATAATTTTTGTCAGCGCCCTTATTATAACCACGTAATTGTACCACAAAGCCTTCAAAGCATCAGATCGTAATGACCAGCGCGTAGGGCACAATTGTTTTTAAAGTGTAACAAGTTGAGCTAAGAAGCTTCCATCTTGTAATGCTTTGGCTAAAAAATACATAGAAAAATAAAGTGTTTTCTTGAATAATCGATACGGCATCATTTACAACTAAATTCAAATTGTGAGCCGAGCAGTGAATATATTTAGCGTTCGATTGCAATTTTTGAATTCTGGATCGTACACCCTTATAAACACCGGATATATTTGCCGCTCCATCGTAACCTTGTCCACGACATTTTGATAGGTTTAGACCTTTTTCATCTAGGCTTTTTAAACTTGCTTCTGCTAAACCTTCACCGGTTTGGTCCGTTACTTTTCTCAAACCTAAAAAACTTTCATTAATTTCAATCTTTGTTGGCATTCCTGCATCATCTTCAGATAGAGTCACATACCTAACAATTTGACTTAGTTGCTCATGCTTAGTAATGTCTTGTGTGGTATCCATTATTATTGAGAAAAACTGGGACGACCGAATGCATTCTAAAATAATACGTTGCACTTCCCATTTTATAAAATCTCTATAAGCTCATTTTGAATTGAAGGACTCATATACTTATCACGATACTTTGGACCAGACACCAGCTCTTGTAAAATAGGATCATACTTGCATAACAGATCAATAATTGCCAAAAAGTTTCCGCTATTTGCTTCGCCTATTTTTTCTGTGTGACCTTTAAAGGCTAAGTTTGACTCTGCCAATGTTAGAGTTACATTTAAAATGCGATCCAGAACCTTAACCCATTTGTTTGTTTCTTTTTTAAGATCGGATGTCATTGTAGAATCAACAGTTTGTTGTTTTTTCCATAAGTTGAACGTTACGCATGCACTCAAATGAGTGTGACTTGGCTCATGTTTCGTCAATTTTTTTGAAAGGCCTTGCCAGTCTCGAACATGCTCTATACATGCTAAGGATGTATTTTTTCTCTCTGCAAAAAGCCAACAGGCTTCACAATAGACTGCATCTTTTTTTATAGAATAACATATCCATTCTTGCTTTATTTTTCAAACAAGTTTTTGTATTTCTTGAGTAGTAATTTACAGAAAATGATCTGTTGTTTTGACATGGGTCTTTAGGAAAAGGACCCTTTGGCTGACACGGACCAATTCTTACAATAGCTTTTTTCGTTTCATCGTCTAGTTCATTGGGAAAATTTGTGAAATCTGAAGGATACGACTTTGAAATATCCATAAAACTAATACGTTAGCCAGTGATATCAGTATTACTTAAGATCAGGTTTTCAACTATATTCTGACTCACGTGCTTATCTTAGCATGGAGACCATAACACATTAATCAGGGTTTATTTAGTCTAAACATTCCACAAAATGCTAGACGAGCAATATACACTCTGGCCAAATAATTAATAGTGGGCAGTTCTATACTTCTATCTTCTGTCCTTTATCGTATATTTGTTCCAGTAAAACGATAAGGAGTTAATGCATATAACTTACAGACTAGCAGTGTTAATTTTTTCGGTACCTCAATATATATATATATATATATATATATATATATATATATATATATATATATATTTTTTTTTTTTTTTTTTTTTTTTTTTTTTTTTTTTTGTTAATGCCCACGGGCCCACTAGACTGTGGGCCCTCCCGCATTGCGGGCCTTGCGGGCCCGGCTGTTACGCCCCTGAAGTAAGTGTACAATCAAAGAGGATGTAATGTGGACTGTAATGTGGAACTGAATATAAGTGAAAATTGAGGTGGCTAGTGAGTTAAGGCTATAAAGAAATAAATAACTACACACGACCTAACTATATACTTTACTGTCATACACGTTTTAATGACTTATGTCATCATCAGTAACAGTTCAAACAAATTTTTTTATAGTGCCAGTTGAAGTTGTAAATGTGTATTAGTATCACTGATGATAACGACATAAGTCGTTGAAACCCCCCATGACAATAAAGTGTATCGTTTTGTGAGTTGGTGTGCAGTTATTTATTTGTTTCTAACTGAATAATGAATGCGTTTAATTTAGTTAATTTTGTAGATTATGTCTGGTATAATTATAGTAGAAATAAAATTAGAAATGTATTTGGATGTCGACAGAGTAGAAGTGAGTAGCGTTTCCATCTAGTCCGTTTTGTGTTGTTACGCGTTTACATTTGCGCAATATATTCCATAGAACAATTTTTATATATTTCATCTTAAATTAGTCTAATGTGTTAAATGTTGCACACTTGCGAAATAGATATTAACAGATTTTAAAGGAACATACAAAAATCTGAATGTCGACGAAGAAATCTGAGATTTGTTTTTCAATGCGATGGCTATATATATATATATATATATATATATATATATATATATATTTACTCTACGGTTGCCTACTAGGATTGATAATTCAAATTGTAGATTTAATTTTCTGTATCACTTTCACTGTAGTCACTCGTTTCCTCGACGTCACTATCTTCATCGATGTTGGTAATAACCACGATGTGTTCCCGTTCAATATAATATACTCGTTTTCGATTTGTTACATTTCTCGCAAACATAACTCCAGTTCTTTCCGTCGATATCTGAGGTTGCTTCTTTTGTAAGTTTTATAACATCTGCCATTTCAAAAGTAACATTTTCCGTGCTACATAACCTTTAACTTGATGACATATCAATTCTATGGATTCAATTTATGGTGTTAGGGTGATAATCTAACGCAGACGTGTCTACTAGTTTTCAACAATTCATGAATTCATACAATTTATAAGATTGTAAGTTCTTATATGTATAAGATTATACATATATATATATATATATATATATATATATATATATATATATATGGTGATGAGTAGTTACTATCTGGAGTACATCCGTTCATTCTGCAGTCCATAAATTCGCAGTTCCGACGTTTCGCTAGAATCTCATCCTTCTAGACTCGCTCTTCTACTGTTGTTGGGTTTACCTCGTCAATGCTGGATGAGATTCTAGCGAAACGTCGGAACTGCGAATTTATGCACTGCAGAATGAACGGATGTACTCCAGATAGTAACTATTGATCATATTTTTCCATCCGTGAAGGAATACGTATCAGCATATATATATATATATATATATATATATATATATATATATATATATATATTACGGTTGCCTACTAGGATTGATAAATCAAATTATAGGTAAAGCCATGAGCAGAGCGGATCCAGAATTTCATCTGAGGGTTGGGGTACAACAGTAGTGTAACAAACCAACCGGAGATGGGATTGGCAGTTATTTATCACAACAAATATGAAATGTAATGAAATATTACAAGTTCAAATAACAACCCTGTCTTTAAACTTTAATTTTGTAATACTAGATATGTATCTAGTACATTTTTAATGTCTAGGGGCCCTTAGATCCGCACAGGAGACTCTACGTATTGTCTAGGGAAAAATTATCCTTCAGTTCCTCCCAAATCATGGGGACGGCCAAACTCATATGACGTTTTCCCTCAGTCCAACTAGGACACCCCTTGGACACTACGCATTGCATAACATCTTTAATTATTCATAAAGTATCCATACATTTCCTTGTGCTCGTTCTACCATCGGTACCCGCATATTATGAAGACAAAACAGTGATCGACTCTATTTTATACCTCCCTACATTGCGTTTAGTGTCTCTCGTTCTGCCCTAGTATTTGACTACTAGCCTAACTGAAAACATAGTACAATACGTATTTCGTCTCTTTTTTTGCAGAACCAGAGCAACACATTTAAAGATCATGTCTGCATCAAACTATTATTATCATATATATTAAATTCTTTCTATTAGCTCACACTCTCCTAAACAATGATAATATTTATCTTTGTTAACTTCAGTAGGTATTAAAAATATATATATTACTTGTTTTATAACATGAATTTGTGTTGGAAGAAACAGATAATATGGCTTACCTAATTCTTGTATAGGTCTCAGACTTCCATTTGTTTTCATGAACCTTTCAAACAATTTACAAAATCTCAAATTAGTATTAGCCCTACTACTATATTATAAATATAACAATGAATACAAGGTTTAATTTTCTGTTTCACTTTCACCGTAGTTACTCGTTTCCTCGACGTCACTATCTTCATCGATGTTGGTAATAAGCTGATCCAGTACTTCAACCACGATGTGTTCCCGTTCAATATACTCGTTTCCTCGACGTCACTATCTTCATCGATGTTGGTAATAAGCTGATCCAGTACTTCAACCACGATGTGTTCCCGTTCAATATACTCGTTTCCTCGACGTCACTATCTTCATCGATGTTGGTAATAAGCTGATCCAGTACTTCAACCACGATGTGTTCCCGTTCAATATACTCGTTTCCTCGACGTCACTATCTTCATCGATGTTGGTAATAAGCTGATCCAGTACTTCAACCACGATGTATTCCCGTTCAATATACTCGTTTCCTCGACGTCACTATCTTCATCGATGTTGGTAATAAGCTGATCCAGTACTTCAACCACGATGTGTTCCCGTTCAATATACTCGTTTCCTCGACGTCACTATCTTCATTGATGTTGGTAATAAGCTGATCCAGTACTTCAACCACGATGTGTTCCCGTTCAATATACTCGTTTCCTCGACGTCACTATCTTCATCGATGTTGGTAATAAGCTGATCCAGTACTTCAACCACGATGTATTCCCGTTCAATATACTCGTTTCCTCGACGTCACTATCTTCATCGATGTTGGTAATAAGCTGATCCAGTACTTCAACCACGATGTGTTCCCGTTCAATATACTCGTTTCCTCGACGTCACTATCTTCATCGATGTTGGTAATAAGCTGATCCAGTACTTCAACCACGATGTGTTCCCGTTCAATATACTCGTTTCCTCGACGTCACTATCTTCATCGATGTTGGTAATAAGCTGATCCAGTACTTCAACCACGATGTATTCCCGTTCAATATACTTGTTTTCGATTTATTACCTTTCTCGCAAACAGAACTACAGTTCTTTCCGTCCATACCTGAGGTTGCATCTTCCATTTTAAAAGTAACATTTTCCGTGCTAAGTAACATAACCTTTAATTTGAGGACATATCAATTCTATGGATTCAATTTAGGGTGTTAATCTAACGCTGACGTGTCCACTATTTTTCAACAATTCATCAAATTCATAAAACTTATAAGATTGTACGTTCGGAAAAGGTTTGCTCAATACCTGCTCATGTGTCCGTAATTTGAATTTAGTTTGGGTACATTCGTGAGTGCTTTATGGTTCCCTATAAATATGGAACGCTTTCCCTTCACAAGACGTCGATATGAATAAACCCTCGGGCGAGATATGAATAAACGACTGCGGTTTGACGGCAGGTTCCCACAGGATTTGGAATAAATTAAATCACTTTACAATATCAGAAAAGCAAATAAAAATAACAAGACCTACACATGATAAATCTTGTTTCAAGTGTGGCGAAAAGCTAGAGTACAACGATAAATTCTTATAACAGTAGCCTACATTACGTTGCAAGTTATAACTACATTAAATGAAGTAACAAAAACAAAAACCTTTCAAAGTCAATTCATACTTAGGTTGACCAAAAATGTTTTATTTTAGTCACTTTTTATTAAATAACTATCGGACCCGGTGACTTCGTACCGTCTAAAAGTAAATGAAAGCCGTGTTAACATTAGCATAACTTAATATAGTATTTTATTAATATAAATAGCTGAACTAATAGTAGTCAATCGAGAAAACTATGACAATAAAATGTCTTGATTGAATGTCATTTGATAAATAAATAACAAAAACCCTTGCTACAAATATTTAAACACCCTTGATGTACATTTCGCCAACACAGTTAGCATCATCAGGTTTAGTCCCAGAATTTTTGTAACCTTCTGATGATGCTAACTGTGTTGGCGAAATGACAAGGGTGTTTAAATATTTGTAGCAAGGGTTTTTGTTATTTATTTATCATAATTACACTACTGTGCTCTGCATTAAATTTCATTGAATGTTATTTATTGAAGTACACTTGCATATACATTATTTTTGGCATTTCTCTCTGGTGCATACACAAATAAACCAGAAGGTTTTTCAACGCGTGAGAAAGCCACATACAGCTGTTAATGTGAGAAGCATGGGTTTTCTAAATTGAGTCCAAATAATTTTAATCTGTCGAGTGTTGCTTCGCAACCAGAATTTGGAATCAATTCAGTGAAATGGCTTACGATGAGACAAGATAGAAAATCATGTTATGCTACTTTGGTACACGTTGAAAAAAATTGTTATGTCGTCGGAAGCACCGTTTTATAGGTTAATATTTTTTTGCTAAAATTAATTTTTGTCGGTGATCACGTGCCCCTTTACTCTCTTCGCTACTCCCATGAGACTTGCTATACCACAAACCTTCCCAGGAATGTGCTCAACATTCCAAAGTTTTATAATTATTTATTTTTAATTAATAATTACAATCAATATAAATAAAATATTCATAGGTTATGCTTTAAAACAGCTGTTCTACCATATAGCCTATAACATAAGATTAGCTGTTTTATGAAACCATATGTTATTACTTATTTTAAGCTAAATGGGATGAAATAACTATATTGCATACTTTGCCCCATTTGTGAAACGTTTTTCTCCCATATAAAACTAAAATGAATTCATTAAATTTAATTAATGAATTAATATTTGAAAAAAAACTGTATTAAAATCGAGTGTCATCTACTACAGTTTTAAAAAAAACTATTTGAACTAGGGTGGATAGATAAAAAGTATTTTACTATAGATTAAATATTATATATATATATATATATATATATATATATATATATATATAATAAAATATATATATATAAAATTTAAAAAATATTTAAAAAACGAGTTGACAGTCTTGAACATTTTAAAAATATGTAAAATATATCCTAATGTAAATTCTTCAATTCAATTCAATGGTTTTTTATAAACCCCCCAATAAATACATTTTATATTAAATTTACGCCTCTAGGTGGCCTCATTACTGGAGTGGCTCCAGTTGTTTTAACGTGTATTATGCGACCTTCATCTTTAATAAATGTATGAGTACCACACAATACTCAATAATAACTATGAGTCAGTGCGTATACAATTCTACATGGTTCGTTGTAGACTACCGTACCTACCGCCCATTGTCATCTTCCCTTCTTATCTGACGTAGCGTAAAATCTTCGTACAAGTAACAGTATTTCAGTCCCTTCCCATCCACGGAGGTGTTGCGCTTAGACACCTCGATAAAGTAGAGAGTCGATTATCCGAACTAATTGAGACAGGGAAGGTGTTCGGATAATCAAAGTGTTGGTATAATCATTTTTTTCAGGCGAAAAACCAAACAAGGTCATCAAACAAACATATTTTACTAAATATAGTTTACGTTATACAAAATCTGCTATTGTACAGATACCGCCAAATCAACGTAACCAAAAGTTGCGATGCACATTTTGGGATTCAAGTGGTAGAGTCGAGTAATACGAAAAATTAATTCCGGAATCGCGTGCTCTAGAAATAACCACGGAGCAATATGCAAGAACAGGCGCATTCGATTTCCCTACCCTCTGGACCGATTGTTCCGTCTGCAACCCTTGGCTTATTTGCATTTTTTAGTTTTTAAAAATATGTTTCGACCCCTTCAGTATCGAGTTGTTCACTTCAAGGAGGTTGGGTTTAGTATAGTCTGTATTCACTCCCGCACGCGTACTCACACGCATTCTCACACAGAATGCACACAGAGTCTTCAAAATGTAGTATAAATGTGTATAAATACTTTCCTACAAACATGATAAGGACTGTCAATATACTGACTTGTATGAGATTGTCATAATTAGATAAATTCGATGATAAATTAGCTTCGGTAAGAAATAACAAACAACCTGGAAATTGTTATAGACATATCGGATACAGAAGCTATTGGTGTATAGTACATACTGAATATGTAACGTATTTTAAGAAGTAGTAGTACACGAGAAATCTCTTGGGATCTCTCAAGGCCAAGTGCACGGGTAAGTGGCGTGATCCGCACAATTTGTTGCTTGTTGTGGGGGCTCCCTGTCTTTGTAGATGTGAATTATTGCATTCGGACGTGTCTGACCCACCGTTGTTTATGTTTATGGAGAGATTTTGCTTACTAAACGCGATAAAAACTGTAGGCTAGAATTTTCTCATCTCCAACGCATACAAGCCAGGCCCCAATAAGCACCACTAGTGTGATCAATTTGAAGGGTTGAACCCATGCAATCCATTTGTTTTCAATCACTGTAAAGTTCTATATTAAAAAAAAAATTAAACTTTGTAAAATATAACAAAACTTTAGATTTACACTTTCGAAAGTTTTTGTAATATACAGTGAACATAGTCGATAATATAAAGTGAAAATTGTTATAATATGAACAATTAAAGTTTCAATAATGTATAAGGAATGTGAATTTACGCGCGCGCGCGCGCGCGCGTACACACACACATACACACACACGCACACATACGCACACACGCACACGCACACAGAAATGTGTGAACTCTACACTGTAGATGCTCATTATTACGTAATCCAATACGTTATGACAGCTTTGTTAAAGATTTTTAATATGTTCTTTTCTAAATATTAAAATTGAATCAAACGTATTTTAAAGTAAACACCACAACGTTATCTCTACCTTTTAGGAGATATTTCTAATAGAAACTCGCAGTTTGTTCTCTCAATCTGCCACTGCCGAACCAAAGGGATTTTAAAATCGTATGACCGACTTTTTAAACACATTCCATTCCGCCCCATTGTTTCCCACTTCGCCTACACACTCTTTTTCTCTCTCGCTCACACACACATACGCACACCGTGTTTGTTCCACTCCAACAACTTACAAACACACCTATCGTAGGCTGTTAGGCCACTCCATTGTTCTCCTAAGCGTATGGTAATGAAAAACCTCGTGACAACGCTCTCTGGTGTTAAACGATTAAACTAAAAGCAAGCGTTCATTTTGGCAACAAGGGGTCAAGGCTATTTTGTTCTCAAGCTCCTATTTAGATAAAGATAGCTCTGAAATGCAAACATAATAACAGTACACATGTGTTGATACATTAAAGGTTTGTGCTGTTCTTAATATCAGAGCGTCAAATGTTTGAAAACTCTTCTTCAAAGCGTTGGAAAAGATTAAACTAAATTTCCATATATTTTTCAAATGATTAAGTTTTTGTAAGCCTGACTGTATGTTTTACACCGGGAAAACTCTCCGGGTAGCCATGACACTCACGGGACGTTCTGACGTCTCGATATTTATACAGTATTTAAAGTAATGGGACATGATTTCATACAACAGCTGATTTGATATTATAGGTTATATTGTATAAGAATTGTTTTAAGACGTAAATTCTGGTAATTTATTTATTGTACATTATCAACTTAAAATGTTATGATTAAATATTTTTTAGTAAAACAGTTATTAAGATATTAATTTGTCTATATTTCGATAAAGTTTACTATAATTTATTCACTATAATGATAATAATGATTTATATATTTTTGTTCAAATTTTCGAAATGAAAACGTTCTTGACTGTTTCTTGGCACTTTTCAAGAACAGATTTAAATTAAATTCTTTAAAGAAAATTTTGTTTGTTTATTAAATGTTTTAATATTTAATATAGGTTTTTATTAACTAGATTCTTTACTATTAACTATATTAAATAGAGTCTGTTAGAATCTCTGTTACGGTCATTCATAAAATGAAGTATTCGCTCATGTAGGCCAGTGCCACTGACTTATATTTGTATTCGGTGGGAGTGTTGTCTGAGACGTTCAACGAAACGTTTACGTTGAGGAATTTTTCGACTTGCGTAAACATATACTGTATTTAGAGTAAATGTTTTAACATTTAATAAAGGTTTTTTATTAACTAGATTATTTAGTATTAACTATATTAAATACAGTCTGTTAGAATCTCTGTTACGGTCATTCGTAAAATGAAGTATTCGCTCATGTAGGCCAGTGCCACTGACTTATATTTGTATTCGGTGGGAGTGTTGTCTGAGACGTTCAACGAAACTTTTACGTTGAGGAATTTTACGACTTGCATGAAGTTACGCTGTATTTAGAGTAAATGTTGTAAACGTTAGTGAAACAAATAGTTTCCAACCGCACTAGTACGTCGGGATGGTCGATCTAGTGACGTTAACGTATCGGTGATTTTAGTGACAGCGTCAGGCTTGTATCAGTGACTTTTACCGGTGACAAGGGATACTGAGACCACTCTGTATATGCCAATGTCAGGCAGGCATACCACACTGGTGAAATGACTCCATAACTCGCTTTTTTTTGGAAGGCTCAATTAATTTAAAAATAAACTCTTTCAAATCAACCAATGACAACCGTGATAAAATATCAGTAACCTTTTCGTCAGCTACGATGACATTTTCCCCAATTACAACAGAGACAACCCTTTCTCCTCTTTAGTCAACGACACTGCACGATGATCGGCGCCGTGAGCCGAGCGATGAGTGCAGAGCCAGTAACAGCGACAAATCAACCAATGACAACCGTGATAAAATATCAGTAACCTTTTCGTCAGCTACGATGACAGTTTCCCCAATTACAACAGAGACAACCCTTTCTCCACTTTAGTCAACGACACTGCACGATGAACGGCGCCGTGAGCCGAGCGTTGAGTGCAGAGCCAGTAACAGCGACAAATCAACTAATGACAGCCGTGATAAAATATCAGTAACCTTTTCGTCAGCTACGATGACATTTTCCCCAGTTACAACAGAGACAACTTCCCATCAATCGATTGCCACTGGAACCGGCCTTCTCCATATTTTGTCACTGGTACCACCAGCGGCAAATCAATATCAGTGACAAGTCACCGTAACAGAAAATATTGACCATCACTACTAGTACTGTCAATAATATAAGATATCCAATCCCATGATGCCTATTCTATTTTGCTATACAGGTAGAGAAACCTGTCTGATAAAATAGTCGAACCAAGTGAGGATTAATCTTCTAACTTAACTCCCATCCACCAGACTAAAATAGATTCCCTAATCGTAAGAAGGGAAGGGAAAAGCAGAATGGGGCGCTGGGACGTGCTAGTACTACGCCCAAAAGTTTCGTTAGATTTTCCAGAACTACAAAGGCACCACAGAACCTTTTAAACAGTATAGCTTTAATTAAAGCTATTACGTCTGGATAGTCCCGTCCATGTAAGCGCGACATGAACCCGCTTTACTCTTGAATGGGCTTCCGAAGGACCCCTAGAATATACATAGGCCACACCACAACATGACCTCCATTGTACAGATTAAATGTGCTCTCAAAACATTGAAGGTCTTGCAGTTTTTGTGTTGTACATCTTTACGTTTTTCTATAATTACACTTTTGTTGTTAACTTGGCAAAAAAAGTAGTAATGGCAAACGTTCAATAGAAAAACTTCAAGATCTTCAAGGTTTTGAGAGCATATTTAATTTGTACAATAAAGGTCTCAACTGTAACTTCAATTACTCTATTGTGCTCAAATTTAGAAAAATCTAAAAATATTTTCTACCCCACCAGAGTAAGAGTATAAACTGTTGGCGTAAACGTATGTACGTATAAATAGAAATAATTTTAAGTGTCACAGAGCTAACCTAACTGTTCTAAATATAAGAATACAAATAAAGTTAATTCTCTAGTGGACGAATTTGTATTTTATCTTAGGGAATAAATATTTGACCCCCAAATTTGAAACAACGCAATTCAATGTAATGTTATTTTGTTTTTGCTTCCGTGAATGCCTAGTCATTTAAAACAAAAAAATTTGTTCTTTAGCCACAAGTTTCACATAGGCGACAAGTTTTTTTTAAATTTAGTAATTATGTTGAAAACACTCATATGTAAGCAAACTTATTCCAAATTACTTGCTAATCTGTTCAACATATAATGTGCGTTCGACTTGTTTACACGAATGTCTAAACAAATAAACATAGTAGAATTGCATCACAAAAACAATGTCTGCCTTACGAAGGACTTCTCCGACATATTTTCCAGTTTACTTACATCCCGTATTTCAGGTGGTTTTTAAGTCACTGGCATTAATT
This sequence comes from Prosapia bicincta, assembly GCA_036971475.1. Lineage (NCBI taxonomy): Eukaryota > Metazoa > Arthropoda > Insecta > Hemiptera > Cercopidae > Prosapia > Prosapia bicincta. The sequence goes on along the minus strand of JBAIZL010000001.1, from coordinate 313,718,097 downwards.
AGATTTTAAACTTTTTTTTAAAAGTACTTTGTTCCACGTTTTAATACGACATTAATTATTTTAAAAATTATTTCAATTATAAAATAAAATGTTTCAAATCGAGTTCTGTCAATCTTACATATTTTTACACTTTTGATATTAACTTGGGGAAAAAACCACCACTTAATGATATTTTTCAGCAGACGCGTTTCGCATTAGGTCAGCGCATTATTCAATGCTATGAGTCACGGACAAGACTCATTCTAGACTGTGTATGAATATTTCTGATAATATGCTTGAGATAGTAGATTCCATGGGTAGAAATTTGTTTTGTGTGTCGTATTTGTTGTTGTATGTGAAGTAATTCCGAGAAGTGTTTGTTTCTGTTAGCGTCTTTAGTTGTGTTGTCTGGTTTGTTGCTTTCTATTAACATTTTTTTAAGTAGGTTTATTGTTTCTTTGATTAATGTTTGGGTATAGGTTGGTGATGTCGAATGATGCCAGTGTAGTGTTATGTGGTATGTGTGTGTTTTTTATTTTTTGCGTAAGATCTATATTATTTTTAGACTGGTGTGGTAATGAAATGTGATATGTTTTCTTATTATTTTGTGTATTTTAGGTAGGGCGATGAGGGTTGGTGCTTGTAGTTTAATTTATCAACACGTATCAGTAAGTAGTCGCTTTTTTGCCAAGTTGTTACCAAAAGTCTAATTATAGAAAAACCTCAAGATGTAGGCTACAACACAAAAACAGCAAGCTCTACATATTTTGTTTCAATGATCGAATAATTCGTTAATTTGCGAATCTACTAAAGTGCAGTTCAGTAGAAGGTCGTCTGTTATATAAATGAAACAAGGTGTAATTAATACACCTAGAAACCTGGGAAGCTCAATTGAACCTAACCTCACATAACCAGACCTAAACTTAACATGTTTTGGAGTTTAGTATTGTTTCAGACGGTTAAATTCAGGAAACTGTTGTGGCACAGGGAAATAGCTGAACCTTTAACTGGTGCCGAGACCTGGCAATAAATATACCTACAATTAACCTGGAATTTATCATAAGGTTTAAACTTTAATAAACTTCATTCTCTTGAAATAGTAAGAATTAAGTATGTCATTTAGGCCCATCATTTGCGAAGAATCCATGGATGGCCTCGCGGACTTATACTGGGAGATATGGGGTCGAATGGGCGAAAGGCCACGAACGGTCGTTGCCAGAAGAAGAAGAAAAAGTTAAAAAATTTAAACAGAAATTTATTGAATTGTATTTGAATTATCAACGCAAATAATTAGATTTGTTGTGGTAAAATAACAATAAGGTAGAAGAAAGTCCAAATTAAAAACTCTTCTTGAAACTGATTTCGTTTTTAACTCAATGTCGAAATTTAAACGTTGTTATTTACCTGTAATACTGGTGAATAATTTATCCATATGTGTATAGTTTGAAACGTTATAAATTGGGGACATGTTTGTTCTTCTATTCGCGGGGAAATATTTCAGACTATTGGAAAATTATACAGAGCTTGTGAGGCTACGTATGAAAAGGGAAGGATTGCATTTTGATGTAAACGTAAAAGTTGAGAATTTTATAAACTTAAGCAATTACAACTAGAGATCAATGCCAAGAGTGGGCGTTGGAGGAAGAAGAAGAAGACTACTATAAATGGGCTGATTATGAATGTAATGTGTTTATTAAAATAGTTTTAACCCGTTATAATACAGAAAAAAGTTAAGATTTACCGCCTTCGTAGTGCGGTAGACTCCTGGAAGGGTTGCCAAGATTCTCTGGAAATCTCCGATCGTATTCTGTGAAGGAGACAAGCTAACTCCTGAGAATGAAATGATCAGCCACCAATTTAAGGCTCAAATTGTCTAGTCCAGGGGTCTCCAACCTTTTTTACTCAAAGGCCACATAAAAAACTTTTGGAGGAATGGCGGGCCGGCAATATTTCAGAAAGTCTAGCCCCCCCCCCCCAAACACCCACGACGTTTTTTCTAATCAAGAGCTCAGTTGTGGTTTTTGAGATTTTCTTGTTTAGTTGTTTACTTGTTTACAGCTAGTTTTACACTTATAGAGAAAAGAAGTGATAAGTGAGAGACGAGTAATGTATTCATACTTAATGGTAAAAATGCTTAAAAGGAAATATGTTATCAAATAATTTTTTTTCCAATATGCGGACCAGAAAAAAATCTGTTAGCGGGCCGGATGTGGCCCGCGGGCCGTAGATTGTAGACCCCGGGTTTAGTCAACTCCCCGAAGGTCAAGAGGGAAGTATTTGCTGACTCCCTGGAATAACAGCCCCCCATAACTAGAGTTATTGAGACGGCTACTTTGTCAGCTTTGTGGGCTAGAACTATGAGATTATTTAAGTCACGCTACAGAAGCGGAAGACTACCCGTTCACATTGTACAAGTATTTTTAAAACAATACGTTTTTTCTTGAAAAAAGAATATTTTTAAACATTATTTTTATACTATCTATTTTTTGGTATTATGTCATTCAAATATATAGGTTTAAAAAATATAAATATTGTTGATTTTTTTATCCAAATGTTTTTGGAACGAATCGTTTTATAACTTGTCTACATATGACGATATAAATCTACACTGGATGAAACTAAAGTGTTCAACATAATTTCAAAACATCTCAATAACAAGGAACATGAAGTAACTACTATTCTGTCTTCTAAACAGCTGTTCATAATTGTACATAGCCTCTTGTTTGTGTAACATAAATTAATAATATATAAACAACAAATAATAAAATCGCAAACAATTTTTAGACACATAATATAAAATCAGCTGTTATATCCAGATGCGTCCAACAGGCTCGCCTACCAACACTCGAATGCTAAACTATTTTGTTTCAAAAGGCAAACATTCAGGCCTACATTTAGAAAATATTAAAAAAGTTTTACCGGAAGTGGGGGTTAAACATAGAAACAAAATGGAAATGCCGAAGCGTCTTCATCCAAGTGAAAGTTCGGTGTTGGCGAAATGAAATCAACGTGAACAAATATTGCGGAAGTATTTCTGTAGCGCGCGCAGCTGTTGCGTCCGCCGCGTCGTGCGACGTTATTTACATGTTGCGAACTTGGAGAGTATTAGGGAGAGATAATTGTGTCGCTTCGTGTTTAGACTGGCTTCAACCAACGTGTTTTATAAGGCGTTAGAAACGATTTAAAGGTTAGCTAACAAAGATAACTTCATACTTCCCTACTAATATCAAAGCTAACTTATCTTTACTACTGATACAAAGTATCATACTTTCCCAAACAGCGTCAGATTCCCTTTAATACTTCTCCTATAGAGTGAAAGTTTACATTGAAACTTCATTTACCAGCGCCAGATCTCACTTAGATAAATCTCCTACCAGAGTGAGAGCTTACTTTGATATTTTTCTATAGAGTGAGTGCTTACTTTGACACTTCTCCTAAAGCGTGAGAGTTTACTTTGATAATTCTCCTATAAAGTGAAAGCTTACTTTGATTCTCCTCATATAGAGTGGGAGGTTACTTCGATACTCCTCCTACAGCTTACTTTGATACTCCTCATATAGACTTGAAGCTTACTTTGATACTCCTCCTACAGAGTTTAAGGCTACTTTGATCATTCTCCTATAAAGTGAACACTTACTTTGATACTTATCCTACAGAGTGAGACCATACTTTGATAATTGTCCTATAGAGTGAAATGTTACTTATATATTTCTCCTATAGAGTGAGACCATACTTTGATACTTATCCTACAGAGTGAGACCATATTTTGATACTTGTCCAATAGAGTGGAATCTTACTTCGATATTTCTCCTATAGAGTAGAGGCTTACTTTAAAACTTCCCTCACTAAAGTGAGAGCTCACTAGATACTTAGTTACGCAGACAGAATGCTTACTTTGATACTTCCTTAGATGAGATTTCATTTTGATACTTTTTCTAACAGCGTGAAAACCCATTAAGAGGAAGTGAATAGATCATGTCTTGCCCGGGAATACGGTAGTAGTAAGGGAAAGGGAGACACTAAAAACATGCTTTGAATAAATCGTGTATATGATTTAACAAGACTCCACTGGATCTATCATCGCTCGGGTGGATAAGATCAACTATTATTAAATCATTCCTTTATACCCATCAGTTACCTATATTTGATGTTAGGTTTTGATGAAGGGCACGAATATTGAACGTCAATTTAGCAGCTTTTCAATGTTTTTTCAAATCCTTTAGGTTACTAACTTTACAAATTATAATTTTCACCTTTTAACATTTTTGATGTGTTATTCCTTTCATGGTTTTTATTAGACCAACGACCATCACATATATACGAACCAAAGCATCACATCTATCCAGCTTAGCCCCGAGATTACTTAAATGATAGTAATTTCCATAAAACCAAGCACGTGCCTTGTTTCAAATCTTGCCCAGCAATAACTTTCGCCAAAGCACATAAACCTCAAACATAACTGTATTAATAATAGAATATTGTCCCCGGCACGGTTTTATCTTATGGTCGGGTGACTTCCAGGCAATTTGTCCCCAACTTTTGTACTAATACCCTCCTGGCAAACTTTCAACTTGTGGCCGAGCGATTCAAAATGGCCGACGTTATATAATGATTAGGTTCCGTGTCCAGTAACGGAATAACTATGAGACCCTTGGAACAGATCCTCCCGTTCGTGGGGGTGTTATCACAGTTCTAAGGGTTTTATTCCCACTCCTTGAAGAAAAGGCTAATTTAACGACCATGTCAAAATTAGCCTTAAAAATAATTTAGGAGCAAGGCTACAAAAATGAACTGAATTTTACATATATTAAATTTATAGATTTTATCTCCAACTTTCGTTATAAAATAACATTAAACAAATTTTAAAACAATTTAAATAGCTAGCTGACATATTTAGATTTATATGTTTTTGTGTTTAAGATAGAACCATGACGAAACCTGGAACTCTACATCGTATACATTAGGCTATGTAGTATAGAGGTGTTATAAATTCGGAAGCTGCATAAATGTGAAAGTTAGTTTATTTTTTTGAAAAACATAAATTTATTAACTTATACCGAATGAGTTTCTGACGACGACATTAGGGCTATTCTCGAATATGACGTATGTACCTACATTATTCTTGTGAGAATGCTGAAGAAATATGATCTTGCTTTTATTCCTGTGAGTCAAAGGGAGTGTGTTATATGGAAAAGCAGAAGAAGAAAAAACTTGGTGAAAAAGGGAAATGGCGACTCTGGAGTACCTGCATGCCAAGCCCACCTACGAGTCAAAAAACACAAAGTTAAATGCTAAATGTAGTGAAACTAGAGTACAGGATATGAGACCACGTCTCCACGAACCCAACCACAAACTCGTGTCCCCCGCCCCGGTGACTAGCCTCAGACCAGAGAGAAGGGGTTTGGTGGCACAACCACTGGTCCCAGTCTATAAGAGCTCGAAAGCCTTAGTATAAGGCTCCTGGGACAAGGTAATACTCCGACCAGATACTACGGTTTCGACCACTTTTCCAGAACTACTCGGGACCAGTAGAACCTTCCAGGTTCTTGTCAGGTTGGAACAATATCCCATATGATTGGTTCTTTCCAGGTAGTGCAATTGGACTTATATACTCTTTCGGTTAGCCTTAATTATGAGCCGGACCCTCAGACTAAAGACTTGTACCTAGGAAAACCTAAACTCATTCCGTTGTACCTTGAAAGATGAGTCGTAGGTAGTAAATATATACACATTTTCGAACAGGGATCATTTGAATGGTTCACTTGAACCGAGTCATAAAATTGGACAGTTAATCGCCCCCAATATCAAATTCGTAAAAACTTTATTATGATATTCTTCATCATGATCGACTTCATGATCGCCTTTGTCATTGTCGTCGTCATTATAATCACCAACGTCATAGTCTTGGCTTTAGTCATTACTATCATCAACGTTATACTCGCCTGGTTGTTATCATTATCATCACCATCGATGCTAGTTATTGTCATCTCTTTGTCTTAATCATTGTCATCACCACCCTCATCATCGCCTTGGTCATGGTTATGGTCTTTTTCTTAGTTATTGTCATCGTCTTTGTCATATTCATTGTTATCATCACCGTCATCGTCGCCTCGATCATCGTCGTCGTCTTTGTCTTAGTTATTGTCATCATCACCGTCATCGTCGCCTTGGCAATGGTTGTCGTCTTGGTCTTAGTTATTATTATCGTCTTTGTCTTAGTTATTGTCATCATCACCGTCATCTTCACCTCGATCATCGTCGTCATCTTTGTCTTAATTGTCATCGTCTTTGTCTTAGTCATTGTCATCGTCTTTGTCTTAGTCATTGTCATCATCACCGTTGCCTCGATCATCGTCGTCATCTGTGTCTTAGTCATTGTCATCGTCTTTGTCTTAGTCATTGTCATCATCACCGTTGCCTCGAACATCGTCGTCATCTGTGTCTTAGTCATTGTCATCATCACCGTTGCCTCGAACATCGTCGTCATCTGTGTCTTAGTTATTGTCATCGTCTTTGTCTTAGTCATTGTCATCACCACCGTTGCCTCGAACATCGTCGTCATATTTGTCTTAGTTATTGTCATCGTCTTTGTCTTAGTCATTGTCATCATCCCCGTCGCCTCGAACATCGTCGTCATCTTTGTCTTAGTTATTGTCATCGTCTTTGTCTTAGTCATTGTCATCATCACCGTCGCCTCGAACATCGTCGTCATCTTTGTCTTAGTTATTGTCATCGTCTTTGTCTTAGTCATTGTCATCATCACCGTCGCCTCGATCATCGTCGTCATCTTTGTCTTAGTTATTGTCATCGTCTTTGTCTTAGTCATTGTCATCATCACCGTCGCCTCGATCATCGTCGTCATCTTTGTCTTAGTTATTGTCATCGTCTTTGTCTTAGTCATTGTCATCATCACCGTTATCGTCGCCTTGGTAATGGTTGTCATCATTATTATCCAGAGTACCTCAATTCGCGTATCAACGAATGCAAGTATCTAATATTAAATCTTCAGTCGTCGATGTAGCAGCACCAGTCTTACAAACGCAAAGTTTTGTGCTGTCCGATCTGAAGGCACCCTCAGACCCATTCAAGACAGTTTTTTGAATTCTCAAAGCATCACCTCCCTCCAATTACTAGCTACCTCGATAGCAACGCCCTCCTTTCTGATTATCTGAACCCCTAGAACTAAAAAAGGTCAGTTTTTGTTCTAAATTTTTTACTTTACTTTTTAGGGCGATCAGGCAGTTGTATCGCTTTTTTGTATGTTAATGGAGGAAAGATTTCTAAATTCAAACAAAGATCAATAAAGGAACTTATACAAGGTCCGGAATGCATGAACTATCATGGATTGTGTATGTAGGGTAGTATCCATAAACGTGTAACTTGAACGTATCGTAAAAACTGCGATTTACTTTAAAACTAAAGTATCTGGAAACAATTTAGCAATGGAGCCTTTCGGTAATTAAAAAAATATGACCAAGAAGTTTCCAATCAGTAGAATAGAGGGCTTTTTCGAATTTTAGTAAAATTCAATAACAAAAATGAATATGAATTTAAATAAAGACCAAGGACTGGAAGGTATTGATCGAGTTAGAGCAACTATATATTGGTACACTTGTTCTAGTAACGTCGTCAAAACAATCCATGACCAGTACCAGGATCATCGAGACTCACAACTGTTAGTTTGTACTGTGTGCTTAATATCCTAACACTACGCTGGACTTAATGACAATCGGAAAGTCAGCCATCTTAAATCACCCCATAATGGTTGGTTAGTTTGCCAGCAGTTGGGGAACTAATAGCTCTGACGTCATCCAACCGTGCTACAAAACATGCTTTAATATTAGGTCGAAGCTTTTAATTTCAGGTTTATGTTCTTTTAGTGAAAGTTATGACACTTTTAAATTACACTACGTCACATTTTTATTACCTAATGTACTTGTAAGGAAGAATAAACTTAGGGCGCTTTCAGCGGAGGGTGTGTATAGTGACGCCTGTGGTTGCCGATGATTTGGCGGGTAGATGAATCAAATGTAGCCTAGTAGCCAAAGAAAATAGTGACATAAACGCCTAACTAGTGACGCCGCTGGTTGCCGATGCTTTGGCGGGTAGATGAATTAAATGTAGCCTAGTAGCCGAAGAAAATAGTGACACAAACGCCTAACTAGTGACACCGCTGGATGCCGATGCTTTGGCGGGTAGATGAATCAAATGTAGCCTAGTAGCCGAAGGCAAATAGTGATACAATCGCCTAACTAGTGACGCCGCTGGTTGCCGATGCTTTGCCGGGTAGATGAATCAAATGTAGCCTAGTAGCCGAAGGTAAATAGTGATACAATCGCCTAAGTAGTGACGCCGCTGGTTACCGATGTTTTGGCAGGTAATTGAATCAAATACAACCAATTGCCGAAGGCAAATAGTGACTTAACGCATCCGTGACGGACGGCTACTCAGCCCGGCAACAGAACATTAACTATTTGTTGTTGTACTATATTCTGAGGGCATATATATGTAGCTCATTCAATGTTCTGGGGTTACAGTTTCGGTTAAATGTACCCTAATGCCGAAGATATATAGCAATGCAACCACGTAACTAGTGATGCCACTGGTTGCGCGATGCTTTGGCGGGTAATTGAATCAGATGTAGCCTAGCAGCCAAAAGGTAAACAGTGACGAAACCATTTAACTAGTGACGCCACTGGTTGCCGATGCTTTGGCTCAATGTATGGTAGTGGAAAATAATAATGTCCATAGATTAACATAGCCTAGGGTGTTGTTTAAGCTATTTAAATAAGAATTTTAGTTTTTTGACGAGATACGCTGAAATCTATGAACTATATGAACTTTCATGCACTTTATGAAGGCAAAAAAGCGAAAAATTTGTCCCCTGTTCTACAGTGATCAACAACATAACCTGAATGCAACTGTGAATGGGGAGTCAAGCGCATCTTAAGATGGAATGAAGTGTGAGCAAGATGATTTCCCGTGCAAAACTTACAAAAATATTCAGCGATAAAAAGTATTCACTTCAAAAATAATTATTTCATAACAAACGAGTTTTGAAAATTACTAAAATATACAAGCTATCTTGAAAGTAATACATTTTAATATACGGGTGACCGGAAAACCCCTACGTTTTTCAAATTAACATTACTCATTTATTATCTAGTTAATTAAAACTTATATTACATTAAAATATTTATATACGTTTGCCATTGACCCACCAGAGAAAAAAAATCACAACAGCTCAAATCTGGTGACCGTAAAGGTCACGGGATATCACCGAAACCTGATATGAGCCTTCCTGGATATGCGACGCACCATGACCATTCTATCTTGAGAAATATGTGTGGGGTTGCCATATTGCTGGAAATAAACATTGTTTTTGTTGAGTAAACGGAACCATTTAAATGAAAATGAGCCTCATCACTATGATGATTAATGAATTTTCTTGTTCTCCGAGCAACAATTGCATACGAACACAAAAATCCTCTCTTTGGCATCAGGGTTTTGCGACGTTGCAGCAGACTTATTTCGACCAGGATACTTCTTTGTTAGAATACTTCCTGTTGTTCTTAAGTTGGTTACCCACCTGAGAATAGTATTTAGGCTGGGAAAGATATCATGGCGTCCAAGTTGAAAGTGAACGCTAACGTAGCTATAATAGACTCACTATTTCGCACATACGCATCGTAAGCAAACATACGTTGTTTTACCGTTCATTGCTCCATGAATAATGAAATGGCATCATGTGCAGAGGTCAGCGATCATAGTCCCCCCTCCAAAAAGGGATTGCCGCGTGTGTACTATCCATTTCAAAAACGTCACCTTTGTAAAAATATCCATGTAGAGGTGTCATAATGTTAATCATATGAAATATCCAAGCCTGTTGAATTTCAGCTTATGTACGATTAAACAATATAATTTCACTAGCATCTCTTCCTTCAATGTGATGATTAGCTTTCCGTCTAGTGGAGTGAATCTGTTAAGGTTTGTGTCAATTCGGGTTGAGGCATATTATATAAAACGTAGCAATGTTTGTTTAAAGATAATTTCGTGACGACGAACCTTGCTGTTGTCCTCGCAGAGGTCTTCACACACAGTGTAACACAAGACTTTATTAATTATTAGATTCCTTCTATTAGATCACACTACCCTGATATATATATATATATATATATATATATATATATATATATATATATATATATATATATATATGTCTTGTACAAATTTTCAGTCGTTAATAAAATACCTTTTTATTTATCTAATCAAGTTCAAATGCAATTTTTTAAACCCATATTAGATGACAATTGATGTTAATAAAGTTTTTTCAAATATTTATTCAATAATTAAATTATAAAAATTTTGGGTTCTATCCGGATTCGAACTATGAATCTTCATGTTCGAAGTCTAGCGTGATTTGGTACCGTGCCAATTTTCCAATACCAAGAAATTAATTTCTCAAAGATGTGTATGAATTCCCCTCCCCCATCTAGTTGTCGTCGAAACCTCAATTGTACAACTTTAAACTGTTGCCATGGTTACCAAAAAATATCTTAAATATTGCTGTAAGGTTAAAAATGAATGAAACGAATAAAATAAACAAACTGGAATCAAGCAAACAATGATAAAAATGTTTTTCTTGACCTCAGTAGGAATAAATTAAACAATTTTTTTTATTTGAGTAGTTTATTATTGAAATTAACATTGCATAATAAACAAATAGTTCAAGCTCTTCTAACAAGTAGTTCAGCTCTTCGTGAGACAATATTTTCTTCACCGTATCATACTTTCAAGTTAGCCCTGTGATGGAGCATATTTGTGCTGCAGTGTTTCACTACCAGGTGCGCCACCAGGTACAGGAAACATTTGCTTTACAAGAACCAAACGGACGTTGTAAGATGTGTTGTTCTTGGTTACTTTCAACTAACATATAAATCTTTATTTGTGTATAAATATTGAGAACATATTAGCTTGCTTTCACAATATACTGACCATGAAAGTTGTGGTGTTTACATTTCAGTCAGCTGATGTAAACTACAGTCTAAATTCAATGTACGGTCAGCACCTGTTTCTTATTATGATCAAATGTAATAAATAAATATGTATTCATTTCCAGCTAGAAATAATTTTGTAGCTTAATGTTTGTTATATTATGATTCACCTGCTGCGCAATATATTTACTATTACTTTTTTGTTTCCGTATTTTGTTCCTTCTTAAATTTTCTAATTCAAGATACTTAGACAAGGTAACTTGGTAATATTTGATAAAACATCGGTCTATAATATTTTCTTGTTTTTAAATAAATATATTATAAAGTACGTACTTCTGCTTTACTTTAGCTAATGCCCGCACGAGGCTGTTGAGCCATTCAGCGTCGAGCCTCCCAGTAACGACAGATTCTGGACAGCTGGTCGTCCAGGTCAGGACAGGTTGAAATGTGGTCCTCACTCATGACACCATCGAGACAGAGCGGGCACCTATCGGATTCTGCTAGGCCAAAACGGTAGAGGTGTGCCTGGAGATAGTCGTGTCCCATCAGGAGTCAAAATTCAGCCACGGAATGAAGTGTGAGCAAGATAATTTCCCGTGCAAAACTTACAAAAATATCCAGCGATAAAAAGTATTCACTTCAAAAATAATTATTTCATAACAAACGAGTTTGAAAATTACTAAAATATACAAGCTATCTTGAAACTAATTCATTTTAATATACAGGTGACCGGAAAACCCCTACGTTTTTCAAATTAACATTACTCATTTATTATGTAGTTAATTAAAACTTATATTACATTAAAATATTTATATACGCTTGCCATTGACCCACCAGAAAAAAAAATCACAACAGCTCAAATCTGGCGACCTTAAAGGTCACGGGATATCACTAAAACCTGATATGAGCCTTCCTGGAAACATGCGACGCACCATGACCATTCTATCTTGAGAAATGTGTGGGATTGCCATATTGCTGGAAATAAACATTGTTTTTGTTGAGTAAACGGAACCATTTAAATGAAAATGAACCTTATCACTATTCCTCGTGCCCTTGTTTCATGGAGTGTTTCAGGGCTGTATCGATAAGGTGTTTTACAGAGGTGAGGCTGGCTTCTGCGTAGGGTTGGTGCATCTGTGCTCCATTTTTTGCAAGGTCGTCTGCTCTTTCGTTCCCTGTGATGCCGACGTGACTTGGGATCCACTGGAGGCTAATTGAAAATTCATTTTGCAAAAGATGTAAGATTGCTTCTCGGCAGTGGAATATGTTAGAACGGTCTGTTGAAGAGTTGTCGGCTATTGCAATTATTACGGCTTGGGAGTCTATCGGGAAAACAGTTTATAGGAAAACAGCTCGTTGGTGGTTTGTTGTTGAGTGATGAGCAACAAGCGCCTCTGCGGCCAGTCGCACTGCTTTCACTTTCCCATCAAAATTACTTGCGTTTGCCCCTACGTCCTGGCTGATTTCAGACAGCTTGGAGGAAGCTCCAGTGGGAAAAATTATACACTATAAAGTAGGAAAAAGTTATTTTCATTGTCACAAATCGTAATGTATTAGATGAAAAAATTAATATACCACGTTTTTAAAACGGACTATAAAGTAAAAAATAATGTTTCATGGATCTTCTACTATTTTGAGGGAAAATTGTTAGTGACTGTGGATATATTTGTAATACTTGGAGAGAAAACGAGAAGCGCAGGCAATTCGTGATTTAAGAAGGAGTAAATGAAATATATTACAGTGAATGCCATTTCTATTTCACTGAAATCAGCTGTGAATTCATCCGGATTGTCTTCTGAATTATTTACTTCCTGCGCTCCACGTTTTCTCTCCAAGTATTTGTAATATATCAACAGCCACTAACAATTCTCCTTCAAAGTTGTAGAAGGATCATGAATTTTTTTATTTATTTATTTAATTTATCATTTTCTGTTTTTTTAGTCTTATGTCCGGGTGAAAACGTTTATCGATTTTGTACATGTTAATGAATAATATACAGACGTGTACACAAGCAAATCTAATTTGTTTACAAAAACTTAAAATGAGTGAATGTTGCATTATCTCACAGTCCTGATCTGTATGTAGAATTTAAAGTCTGTATTTTGTGAATCAAATTTAATTTGTTTAAACAAATATATGCAAACAATCTTCCGGACAAGAAACAGAAGGAATATCAGGTTATTATTCAGTTCTGATATATATTTGATAAAAATCAGAAAATCTAGCTCATCACTCATTTGTTTAAACAAATGTAGAAAGAAGAAACCAAGTGAATATTGTATTGTCATCTAATTCTGACCTAGGTTTAAAATTTCACGTCCCTAGCTCATCGGGAAGTTAGTTTAAACTCGATTGCAAAATTCCACCTGGACAGACAGATATAACGGGAACAGAACTAAGAAAACGTTGTAAAATAATTAAAATCGAAAAAAAAATTGAAACCTAACCTCAAAATAACAAGACAAAAACTGTATAAAACCAGCATTTATACAACTGAGCACTATACTTGACTACATACTGTATATAGCTGTATAACAGTATAGCTACAAGGTTCAAATAGAATTTCTTATAGTAACTTCACTAATGGATACACTTAAACTGCTAAACGGTTTAATTCCGATTTAAATAGGTACAACAAAATGTAACTCTGTGAATCAACATGAACGAACATATAGCAAAAATCGTATTTATGGTGGGTCAGTGACATTGCTTTCATCCGTTTATCCGCCTCACCTCCCTGAGGTGAATTTATCAACGTTACGAAATATCTAAAGGGAAGGAACTCTTACAACTTAGGTACAAAAACATTAAATAATATGTTGATCATAGTGTTAATTTAATTTTTCAATTATTACTATTAGTTCACACCGTTCATATATATATATATATATATATATATATATATATATATATATATATGTATATACAGTATATATATTGTATGGATTTTCAATTGTTAATAAAATACTTTTTATTCATCAACTCAAATTTATGAAAAAACGTTTTTTTAAAAATTTGTAGTGGATGAGAATTGATGTTAATACAGTTTTATCAAATATTAATTCATTAATTAAAATTAATAATGTATTATTTTAGTTTTATATGGGAGAGAAACTTTACACAAAAAGGGCAAGGTATGCAATATAGTTATTTCGTCCCATTTGGCTTAAAAAAAGTGATAACATGATTTCATAAGACAGCTGATTTTATGTAAAAGGTTGTGTGGTAGAACAGCTGTTTTAACGCATATGTTATTTTACTTTATTAATTAATTAAAATATCTATAAAAATGAATGTTTGTGTGTACACCTAAACCGCTGAACAGAATTTGATGAAATTTGGAGGGTTTGTTTAACATATTATCAGGATGGTTCCTGTAAAGTTGGGTGTAGATCCATCCACAGGGGTCTACCCCAGAGGCTTATGATGGTTTAAAAACCGATGTATATATGAATGTGTGTATGTATGTATCTTATAGGCAACTAAACCGCTGAACAGAAGTTAATGAAATTTAGAGGAATTGTTTGACATATTCCCAGGATGGTTCCTGTGAGGTTTTGTGTAGATTCATTAACAGGGCTCCGCCGCAGAGGATTAGGATGGTTCAGAAATCGATGTATATATGAATGTGTGTTGTATGTATCTTATAGAGACCTAAACCGCTGAACAGAAGTTGATGAAATTTAAAGGGATAGTTTAATGTTTTTCCAGGGTGATTCGTGTGCAGTTTGGTGTAGATCCATCCACAGGGCTCCGTCCCAGAGGCTTAAGATGGTTTAAAACTGATGTATATATATGTATGTAATTTATGGACGCCTAAACAGCTATACAGAAGCTGATGAAATTTAAAGGGATAGTTTAATATTTTCCCAGGGTGATTCGTGTGCAGTTTGGTGTAGATCCATCCACAGGGCTCCGTCCCAGAGGCTTAAGATGGTTTAAAACTGATGTATATACAGATGAAATTTAAAGATTTTGTTTAACATACTCCCAGGGTGGTGCGTGTGAAATTTGGTGTAGTTCTATCCACAGGGCTCCGCCCCACAGGCTTGGGATTGATAAAAGATCGATGTATGTATCTATGTGGGTAAGTAATGTCTTATGAACGCTTATACTGCTGAACAGAAGTTAATGAAATTTGGAAAGATTGTTTAATATAATCCCAGGATTATTCCTGTGAGGTTTGGTGTAAATCCATCTACAGGGCTCCGCCACAGAGGCTTAGGATGGTTCAGTGTACAGCCTTCCATAAGTTTCATGTTAAATTGTATATCTATACTAGCGTTAGTAAAATTATTTAAAAAACTTATAAACATTATGTAAGATAAAAAATACATAATTAATTATTTTAAACTGTTTATAATTGCTAAATTCGATGTACAATTATTGCTATAACACTTATTGATATTAAAAGTAGAATCACCGATAATATTCTTGAGAAATTTGAATCAACCAAAGCTGTGCAACGGAACAAACTAACCACAAAAAAACTGACACCCAACTTGATCCGGGTAGAAATCAGAGGTGGCAAGTTCAAAGGAGATATGGCCCTATTATATGAATACCGATGATTTCATCAGACCTACAAAATTTAATTCAAACGACTACAATTTCCTTTGCGTCTTACATTCGCAATAACCATAAACAAGGCACAAGGACAATCATTGACCATTCCTGGGTTAAATTTGGAACATTCGAGCTCTTTCCACGGATAATTATACGTTGTGTGTTTACATGTTGGGACACGTAAAATTTAGGTGTTTATACGGCTAATGAAGTGAGGAAAAACATTGTCTATCCTCTAGCAATTACAATAAATGAAATATAATTATTTTAATGTTTGATTTGCTTTTCTTATTGCAAAAGTTATGATTTCGGGTGCAGCTACGTACGCTGGGTAATGCTAATTATTTAATAAAAAAGTATCTAAAATTAAACCTTTCTTTGTTGTCGCAAGTAGGAATTGACTTTTAAATTTGTTTGTTTATATTACTTGTTACTTTGTGACTAATGTACGACAATAGCGATAAATATTAAGTGTGAAATAAACTGAGTGTAGCTCGGAGTTGGAGATCCGAAAAGAAAATATCTACAATTTATATCAAAATAACTAGAGGAGTATAACTAACCAAATGCTAGGTATGCTTTCCAGTCTAGGAGGTTACGTGTGTATGTAAATCTAAGAAATATCCCTAACAATCATATCTACCGTGCAAATATGTTTACTGCACACAGACTGTACACTGCATAATCACGTGACCAAGATCCGTGCATGTGTTTTCTAGTAACCGTTGCGAAACAGCCATTTTGTGTTCTACGGTCCGGAAAATTGCTCCAATTAAGCGCTTCAACCGCCCCGAAATTTGACAACGCAATTCGGGCCGCCGTCCGCTTGACAAGTACTTCCAGGGTTACACCACACGCGGGAGGTTTGTGCAAATTGCGTTGACTTGTTTGTTGTACAAAAAACAACAGAAATACGTGGCTCGTCTGTCTGCCTGTCTTTCTAGGTTATACGAGGCGATAGTTGTCAGAGGATCGCGAAAATCTTGGCGGACAGTTTTAATTGTGCACTATAATTTGTTTTTTTTTTTTGAGTAACGGATAGGATTTTCATTGCGCACTATCTTCTGTGTTTTTTTTTTGTAACGGATAAGTTCTACCTCGACCTGAGAAGTTTCGATTTATTTTTCACTTCCACAGACAAGTCCTCTCTCAATGCAGGCCAAGCGGTTTGTTCTTTTAAACTTGCAGTTGGCAACAATGCTTCCAATACATAGCAGAAATCCAATAGCTACATTATTAATAAATACCTGGAACTAATGCTGTTCCTCAGGAACCTTCATTCTTGTGTCAACGAAGTAAAACGGGATAATTATGTACCTGTCAATGGTGACCGGCGAATACTAACATAGAGCTTGCGCTGGCGAATACTAACATAGAGCTTGCGCTGGCGAATACTAACATAGAGCTTGCGCTGGCGAATACTAACATAGAGCTTGCGCTGGCGAATACTAACATAGAGCTTGCGCTGGCGAATACTAACATAGAGCTTGCGCTGGCGAATACTAACATAGAGCTTGCGCTGGCGAATACTAACATAGAGCTTGCGCTGGCGAATACTAACATAGAGCTTTCGTTGGCGAATACTAACATAGAGCTTGCGCTGGCGAATACTAACACAGAGCTTGCGCTGGCGAATACTAACATAGAGCTTTCGCTGGCGAATACTAACATAGAGCTTGCGCTGGCGAATACTAACATAGAGCTTGCGCTGGCGAATACTAACATAGAGCTTGCGCTCTCATTCAGTGTCAGCAACTCTGTAATGAAATCAGCTTGGATGTTAATGCCTCAGAAACACACAGATTATAACAGGTGTTAAATCCAGATTTAATAAGAATTTTAATAGAAATCGAAGATCATCGATAGATTAAGATCCTGACAAATGAAGATAACATAATGAAGAAGGACAACAGAAGTTGTAAAATGGTACTGGTACAGAATTAACACGACCTCACAACATTGACAGTTCTTTGCAAACTGGATGTTCTGTTATAGATACACCTCTAAACCGACAAATCAGCGAAGATATAGTAGTTATGTTGAGTATTAATTGATAACATCTTCATAAAAAATTTCTTTTGCCTCGAAATATTTTATATCTTTCAAAGTCATTCTCATTACTAGTTGATTTTTATTGTATCCTGTATGATTCTTTTCCGATTTATGATCATTGTTTTATACTATAGTTAAAAAGTACTTATCTAAGTGAATACGCAATAGCTTACTTCCTGATGTGTTTCAAAACATTCGTTTCTTTAACGAAGCTAACCCTCTACTGACAGCATCGTGTTAGGTATAAAGGCTGTAACGGGATGGATTTATGTCTGTAGAAGAGGTGGGTTATTTTGGTTGTGTGTCATGTAATGACAAAGGCTGTTGGGTGTTGTGTTCTTCGAAGCGTGTATAGAATGACCTACCTGTTTGGCCGATGTAATAGCTGAGACGATCGTTACATGTTAATTTGTAAATACCGGATAAATTGTATTTATCTGTTTGTTTTTGGAAAGTCGTCTATCAGGTATTCACAAATTAACATGTAACGATTGTCCCAGCTATTATATCGGCCAAACCGGCAGGTCATTCTATATACGCTTCGAAGAACACATCACCCAAAGAAACCAAACAAACCCAAACTCCAGCTACGCAACACACACACGGACATACACACTAATTTAAACGTTCTCCACATATTAAAACAAAGTAAAAAACTAACAACTTTAGAAAAATACGAGATATACAAACACTATGCAACAGATAAAGAAAACATATTAAATGACCACACACATTTTTAAGCCAACAGCCTTTTCCATTACATGACACACAACCAAAATAACCCACCTCTTTCACAGACATAAATCCATCCCGTTACAGCCTTTATACCTAACACGATGCCGTCAGTAGAGGGTTAGCTTCGTAAAAGAAACGAATGTTTTTAAACCCGTCAGCAAGTAAGCCATTACGTATTCACTTAGTTAAATTGTTTTTAATTATAGTTTAATCAGGGAATTCAAGATGTTACATCAAGCAACTTTATTGTTTTATAGCTTTTATTTTACCTTCGTGACATTAAAAACTGATTGTTACTTTTGTGATTAGATGTGCCATGGTGTTTTTAATACAGAACCAACCCTCACTTAACAGCAAGATGATTTCACTAGAAAACTGATTGTTACTTCTGTGATTAGATGTGTCATGGTGTTTTTAATACAGAACCAACCCTCACTTATCAGCAAGATGATTTCACTAGAAAACTGATTGTTACTTTTGTGATTAGATGTGTCATGGTGTTTTTAATACAGAACCATCCCTCACTTATCAGCAAGATGATTTCACTAGAAAACTGATTGTTACTTTTGTGATTAGATGTGTCATGGTGTTTTTAATACAGAACCAACCCTCACTTAACAGCAAGATGATTTCACTAGAAAACTGATTGTTACTTTTGTGATTAGATGTGTCATGGTGTTTTTAATACAGAACCAACCCTCACTTATCAGCAAGATGATTTCACTAGAAAACTGATTGTTACTTTTGTGATTAGATGTGTCATGGTGTTTTTAATACAGAACCAACCCTCACTTATCAGCAAGATGATTTCACTAGAAAACTGATTGTTACTTTTGTGATTAGATGTGTCATGGTGTTTTTAATACAGAACCAACCCTCATTTAACAGCAAGATGATTTCACTAGAAAACTGATTGTTACTTTTGTGATTAGATGTGTCATGGTGTTTTTAATACAGAACCAACCCTCACTTATCAGCAAGATGATTTCACTAGAAAGCCGTTACTCTACAGGCTTGGTAACTATTTATGGCATCAGTAAACGTTCAAGAGTATTATCTTGAGCGTGATCTGCTTAGTGAGGAGGTGAGAGTGGAATACAACTCGTGCATTGTGCGCGACCCATTGTCGCTTAGAATAGTGTGTTTGACCCTAAGAACCTGATAGTTTATCTAATCAGCGGGGCAAATCTTACACAAAGTACAAGTGCAACATTGACGCGTTATAGTGCGGCGTAGATCTTAGTAGCAAAATAAACTCGTTACCATAGTAGCCACAACAATAGCGAAGACGTTACTAAGACAACGGGTCGATGTTTTGGCTAACCAAAGAAGGCTATCATTGTCAATAGCAATTACAAGTCAAGAATAAAAATACAAATAAACAAACATTATTTAATTTTCCCTTCAAGTGACGATTAACTTCAATATATTCAAAGACTTTGCAGGAACCACGGCAGCCTGATCAAATAATTTATAAGAGCGAACGAGTTTGCTTCTTACACAAAGGAACATGCAGAACCCTATTCTGAAGTTTACTAATGTAAAACACAAGACCTTTTGCCTTCGAGGTTTCACCTTTGTTTCACGAAAAGAGTTAATTTAGAGAAATCCTTGGATTTCATCAGGTGAAACTAAATATTTCGGCGAGGGCTGGTCCGGCCTTCAATTGGCTAGTCCGGATAAACCGGACGTTATTTCTTTCTTCCAACCAATTTCGACATAGAGGTTTGTTCCATAAGATCAACCGCACAAAACCAATATGTGGTTTTATAAAGGCACCATAGTGTTGAGCGTTCCGGTCGGGACTGAGGGGCGAACACAAAGGGGATTTTCCTTGACTTCCTACACTCAGGACTTTGGGGCCCATAGTTTGCTCCTTAGCTTGACTGGGTGCTCATTAACCAAGAACTCGTAGCACAGAGACAGACGTAGACACGTTTGCATCGTGGACACTAAGGTTGAGGTTACATTGCTTCAGAATTCATAAGGAAAAGTGTTCGTACGAATTCTTAAGTAAAGAATTGTGAGACTTCGTACGAATGGCGTGGAATTCAACATTTGCGAAATCGTACAATCACTTGTGAAAGTTGACGCATGCTGAACGTGATAACTATATATTAAACTCTCTTGCACTAAGATATGATTTAGTGGACAATTTCAGAAGACCTGAGTGGGTTCAAGAATTTTATTAATCAAGTGCTGAGAATGGGGATTTTGCAAGATCATATGATGATACGACCAAAAGTTCTTCGAATATACCTGCATGGCACTTTCTACATTCGACTACATTTTGATAATGTCAAGGATCGCATATTTCATCTTTTACTTTTATTTATTTTTTTCCCAAAGTTGATGTGTACATTTTGATCCCAAAGTGAACGCCTTTCCTTAACAAGGGTCATTGGTTGCTCACAATCCATGGTCAGTTAAAACGAAGACAGCTATACGTTTGTAAGAAAACTGACGAAAAAAACAAATATTTTGTTCCGATACAACTTTGCGTACGACTTCGTGAGAATTCGTACAAATATATTGGAAGCAAACTATCCACGCCTATGTCATGACGATTGTTTACTTCTGACGATTTTGTACAAATTCGTACGAATACGCACTTCTACTTTTTCTTACGAATTCCGATTCAATGTAATCGCCGACTAACAAAAAACCGCCCGACCCGACAGAGCTCACGTCGTCAGCTGAGAAAGCTTACAACACTTAGTTAAAACTTGGACAAGCTATAAACGTTTTATAACGGTCTGATACAAACCCTATAGATCAGGGGAACCTAACCCGTGGCCCTCGACTTGTTTTTTGCTGCCAGTAGACCACTCTAAAATGTAGCTCTTGAAGTTAGAGAAACGTAATACTGTTTCACAGGTAAAAGCATAAGCAAGCATAATATTGCTGCACTAGCAGTATTTGTGACAGTATTCAAATGAAAACTATTAATCTGAAGCACATGATTTAGTTAAGGTTAAAATAGAGTGAAGCTCCAAAAATTGATTTCTACAAAAATTATTTACCTCGCGAGAAGTATTTTAAATAATTATATGTTTTTTCGGTGGTAGCCTAATTTTATCTGTGAGCATGCGCCTTCGTTAATGAAAACTATTAAATCTAAAGCTCGTACGCGTTTATCTGTCACTTGCTTGAAATAAACTTTAAAAACAGCAACCACAAACATTAAAACAGACATTGAATAGTTATCAAAAGGCAGACAGTGTCAAATATAAACATTTTACAGACTTCGTTTTATGTTTATAACATTTCCAAGGTGAAAATTGTTTCATATTTTGAATGATGGGGCAAAATCAATATTGCAGCATTATAAAGATAGGGCTAAAGACTTGTAAATGTTTATAATCTTGCCTATAGTAGGACTTACTTTGTTTGTTGAGGACGACCGTTTCGGAAGATGTGTCCCATTGTCAACTCAGACCGTAACTGATCTCAAGGTTTACGTAGGTTAGGGTGTTAGGTAGGGGTGGGATATTGTAGTGGTGTGGGTGTATTTTGTATGTATTAGGAGTTATGATGTCAAAAAGTGCGTGTGGCAAAACAAAGTAACTGCTACTATAGGCAAGTTTATAAACATTTAAAAGTGATAACTAGTAGCTCACGTGAAGATGGAATCAACAAATATATATATATATATATATATATATATATATATAAAGATAGGGAATTACTGACACCTGGATACATTGTTACAGATATGTATGCTATTATATATTATAAAATGGCTGTGTATGTATGGCATATTACAGTACAAAATGTAGGATATAACATTTGAAAATTTAGACACATCTAAATAAGACTATTATGATGGTTTAACTCGGTAAATTTAGTCCGGACCGGCTCTAGAAAAATGACCAATTGGCCCAAAGTCCCAAAAAGAATGTGCATCCCTGATCTTGATTTAATGTACACGCGAACCTATGAAACTTAAGACAGTTATTTACTGCTTCAGAACGTTACCTGTGTAAATGGTGACTGTGTTGGATTAATAGCTCTGGCCTTAGACGCCTTGTGAGTCATTGACGGAAGTCAGAGTTTATATTTCTTTCCTTCCGTCCTTTGGGCTGCTCAGTATTTTCAGATTTAGCCCTAAAGATTAGCCAAAAACTGGTTCATTGTGAGTTTTATTAGTAACACCAAAAACATTATAAACTAATCAAAACATTAGTAGGTAGTTTAGAAAAAAAATATTTTTTCGTTTGATTGTACTTACTTCTCAAAAAATACTAAGACTAACTTCATGTGCATGCACAGGGAGTTTACGTTTGCCAACAAGTATCAATGAAGGGTTACCGTTCAAATATCCTTCGTTATGAATAAGTAAAAACAAAAAAACTCATTTCATAGTTTACTGCAGCGCTCTGCGTAACGCGGCCTTTATTAGAACTACGAAAATTGCAATTTTCTTCTACGGGGGAATACATCTTTTGTAGCGCCTGATAAGAGAAATTATATAGGGAGAAGTCGCCGTTTTAGCGTCACGCTCTAACACAATAATATAGTTGTAGCCTTTGTATGTGAATTCTATACATTTTTTTAGCTTTAATTAAATTGTACAAAACAGCTGATTTTATATTGTAGGTTATGTTGTTTTAAGTCAAAGGCTGTGTTATTGTAAAAGTTAACTTATTATTCAATATTTTTTTATCATATAGCATAACTGGAGCTTAGCTATTGAGAACAATTCACTAAAAGTAAATATCAAAATAGTGAACTCAAAATTTCACTAAACAATAATTTATTAATACGGATTGGTTTCGGATACGTTGTAGCCTTCATCAGTGATTGGCTAACGGTCACTATTGACCAATCACTGATGAAGGAGACATCGTCACTGAAACTAGTCTGTGGTAATAAACTAATGTTTATTGAGATTTTGAAGTTGTTATTATTATGCATTACTAAACGGCTGAACAGAAGTTAATGAAATTTGTAGGGATTGTTTAACATTTTCCTAGGACTGTTTGTGTGACGTTTGGTGGAGATCCATCCACAGGGCTCCGTCCCAGAGGCCTAGGATGGTTCATTGTGTAGCCTTCCGTAAGTCCAATGTTAAATTGTGTATCCATGCTAGCGTTACTTAATTAATCTTCTCTCTCTCTCTCTCTCTCTCTCTCTCTCTATATATATATATATATATATATATATATAATAAATAAAGTTTATGTATGCATTTTATGGGTTGCTAAACCACTGATCCCATGGCCATGAAACTTTGGGAAATTGTTGAGTACATTCCTGGAAAGGTTTCTGGAATAGTAAGTTTCAAGGGCGTAGCCAGGGGGGCACAGGGAAACATGTACCCCACAAATTAATTTTAGCAGAAAAATATTAACCTATAAAACGGTGCTACGTTTTTAACAAAACAGATTCCCGACGACAACTTGAACATGTATTTTTTAAGTACCATAATAGCATAAAATATGATTTTCATTCTGATATCAATAAGATGATATCTCATCCTATGACATTTTTTTGGAATTCATTCCAAATTTTGGTTGCTGAGCAACACTCAACAAATTAAAATTATTTAGAATTTATTTTGAAAAGCCATGCTTCTTACATTAACAGCTGTATGTGGCTTTGTCACGCGTCGGAAAACCTTCCGATTTATTTGTGTACGCACCAGATTAAAAAGCCCAAAAATATTGTATACCCTAGTGCACTCTAATAAATAACATTCAATCAAGAACTTTACTGTCACACTTTTCTCGATCGACTACTCTAAGTTCAGCTATTATTATGTTAATAAAATAACAAATTAAGTTCATCTAATGCCAACACGCCATTCATTTACTTTTAGGCGGTACGAAGTCACCAGGGTCAGCTAGTATTTCAATAAACCAAACTACAATTAATTAAATCCAATGATAATTGGTTATATATTTTTATTTTAATTTTTGAAAGGAAAAATTCCTTAGGGACGTCTGACACTTTTTAATTTAAGAACAGATTTAAATTAAATTAGCTAGTTAATTATTTATTCAATAATTTTTAAGTTAATCTATTAACTAAATTAACTAAATTTTACTAAATCCTCGATTAACCAGATTTTTCAAATGTAGTATTCACTTTTGTAGACCAGCCCCACAAGCTATATAATTTTTTCCTCGTTTTTAGTTCTCCAACTTATTGCGGAAATTTGTGTTCTTATGAATTGTACATGTAAATTGAATACTAAAACGAAATTTACTATTAAGAACGTTTACTTTAGTAATTTTCTGTTACTTTTTTTCTTCACTAATGACATGAGTAATAATTTTTTCAAGACTGGTAACACTGTACTTCTAGCCTAACCTTTAACAAACCTCGTAACTTTAGCATTGTGTTAGGCCTACTTTACAGGAACAGTGGCCGTCTTGTTATTTCCCCTTCTTTAAACTTCATTAGCATATTACTCAACAGTTTTAATTTTCCGCTACATTTGTTTCGGTTTGAAGGCTAATTACATGTATTGATGTCTTTGCCGCCTTTTAATGAAGAGAAAGAATCATTGGAAGCGTTTGCAGGTTCACTTACACGTAGGCAACCCTCCACACCCGTTACACCAACTAACGCCGTTCTCTTGTTCACTGCAATACACAATGCAGTGAGTTGCGACACGTAGACCTCATGTCCTCTTGTCATTTAACATTATTCAATTCCTTCTATTAGCCCACACTCTCCTTATATATCTTGTACACATCTACAAACGTTAATAAATTACATTTTTATTTATTCAATCAAGTTCAAATACATTTTTGTAAACCTGTAGTGGATGAAAATTGATGTTAATACAGTTTTTTTCAAATATTTATTCATTAATAACATTTTAAAACGTTTATGTCTCGGTCAAATTCGAAATGAATGACTCCATGTTTGAAATCCAGCACTTTGACACTGAACCAACTTTCCCATAGCTAGAAATCAGTTACTTAGAGACGTATATGGAATTATAAAAGAGAGGTTCCTTGCAGTAATGAAACAGAAGAGATGGATAGGATGAGAAATTATAGACCATTATCCGCTTCATAAATTAGAAACTAAAAAAAAGCAAATAAATAGTAACAAACAAAACTAATAGTAAAACACCAACTGTTTATAGAGGTAAAGGGCAACTTGTAAGAAAATT
Source organism: Prosapia bicincta (assembly GCA_036971475.1). Taxonomy (NCBI): domain Eukaryota; kingdom Metazoa; phylum Arthropoda; class Insecta; order Hemiptera; family Cercopidae; genus Prosapia; species Prosapia bicincta. The sequence continues at coordinate 313,692,642 of JBAIZL010000001.1, read as the reverse complement.
TGTTTTCTATTTTGCCACTTAATATTGTGATTCTATCATATCTATATACATAATTATATTAATTGTAAATATATATTAAAAAGTAACTAAAATATTGTAATACAATTTTTAATATTATTACATTATTAAAATATTATAGATATTACTTGTTTTTCAGTTTAAATAGTTATTTTTTCAACGAAAAAATAATGAAATGAATTAATCTCTCTATATATAATATTAAAAAGTGAACAGCTTACTCACAGGAGTTGTGTAACAGTTTAATGGTTTCTCCATGTGAGAGCCCAGTTTACCCATGGCTATACTTCTTCTTTGGACGACGTTTAATGAGAATTCTTTGTATCTCCAATGACTGAATATTATTGCTCTTTTGAAAATTATTCAAGAGCTAGGATATCTCCTATTTACTTCAAACCATCTTGTATTTAGCAGTATATTTTTAGCTTTTTAAACTTTTATAAGCTCTTCGTGTTTATTTCACCCCACTTATTTTAAATCTGCTTCACCAAACGCGTTATTAAAACCATTCGCAAACACGACATCCAAAGAACGCAGGAGTATGCGGCGGCACGTAGAGTACGTCTAAATTTAATTTCCATCCGTCCCTTAAAAACATGGAATAATTTTTTTTTTTAATTAAAAACAATAATGATTGTAAGTCGGGAGCTTTGGTATTTAGTTGACAGTTTTCGGAATTCCGTCTGCTAAGAATCCTGCAAAAATAATAACACCCGAGGGGTGAAAAAAATGTTTGGTATTCATCACACCCCTTCAGTTGAATATTTTATCACCCTCGTCTCTCCAGGACGGATGGAGAGCGATGGTGCCGGCCTCTTCGGAAATATTACAGTTGTTTTTAATTTTGTGAGTTGTTTTAAGTGCAACGTGGTGAGATACGACAGTCGGAGTAATCTTTTATTGAACGCTGCCCTAGCATCAGCGAGTGTAGCGCGCTCGTGTGTGAGTGTGTTTGTAAGGCTGCTTATTTGCTCTGCAGTTTTATCTCTGAAAATTTAATTATGTGTCTTCACTTTTTAGTAAGTGGCCATTTTTTAAAGTCGCGAGGTATAACTCACTTATCTTCTTGAGCATTTGGTTTCTCCATCGCCAGCTGGAAAGGCAAGAGGTTTTGTACATATCTATATTCGATCGTATTGTTCAATTTGTAGTTTAAGTAAATCGATTGAACCAACTTTAGCCTTCCTATAACTATAAACATACAAGGGTAGGGACTAGTTAAAAGTTAGGTGGCGTGACCCCCTTCTACTGCTTGCATTGGCTGTTCGATGAGATATGCGAGATCTGGGCATTGGAAGCGGGGATGGGAGGGACTAGCGGCTCTTTTCGTACTATTTGCGAAGATGTGCGAAAGATAGAAGTTGATAATGATTAGGGGAGGCGTTATTGGCTCTTTTATTACTACTTGTGTCAAAGGTTCCATGAAGATGTGCAGAATGTAGAGGCTGATAGTCAGTAAAGAGGCCACTCTTCCAGGACTACTTAGTTTGGCGCTCAGCTGAAGACGTGGGGCAGGGAGTGGTGATAGTGGTGAAGGGAGGGACCAATAGGTCTTTTATTACTACTTGTGTCAAAGGTTCCATGAAGATGTGCAGAATGTAGAGGCTGATAGTCAGAAGAGTTGCCACTCTCCCAGGACTACTTGGTTTGGCGCTCAGGTGAAGACGTGAGCACGTAGACACTGATAGTGGTGAGGGGAGGGACCAATGGGTCTTTTATTACTACTTGATTCAAAGGTTCCATGAAGATGTGCAGAATGTAGAAGCTGATAGTCAGTAAAGAGGCCACTCTTCCAGGACTACTTCATTTGGCGCACAGCTGAAGACGTGGGACAGGGAGTGGTGATAGTGGTGAAGGGAGGGACCAATGGGTCTTTTATTACTACTTGTGTCAAAGGTTCCATGAAGATGTGGAGAATGTAGAAGCTGATAGTAGGAAGAGTTGCCACTCTCCCAGGACTACTTCGTTTGGCGCTCAGGTGAAGACGTGAGCACGTAGACGCTGATAGTGGTGAGGGGAGGGACCAATGGGTCATTTGTTACTACTTGTTTCAAAGGTTCCATGACGATGTGCAGAATGTAGAGAAAAGAGAAGGGACTAGTCGTTCTTCTAGTACTATTATAACGACTATAAATATTATTATAGTTACTATAATTATTATAATATATGTACTCTAACGAATCGCGCAAGTTTATTCCATTTAATGTCGACGCTTTAGCCATTCACGTTATCTTATAGGCATATCTAAGGCATAATTAAAACAATATACACTTACAACATAACATAAAACGTATAGTAATTGATTTTAAAGTAGGCCTAATCTTCTAGCACTCGTGTTTCGGCAGTCGGGTTATTTTCTGAATGGACGAAACAGTTTCACTAAAAAAAAATACGGTATTTTTATTAATTTACATTATTAAATAATAAATTATTACATTATTTTATTACCGAGTTAAATCAAAGAGTAAAATTGAATTGTTGATAGCAAAATCAGTTTTGGTCATTGCTATCTTAATACGAAAAGGGGGAGGGATGGTGTTTGCTGAAGGATTTAACAGAACTAATGTGAATGGGAGAATGGACAATATGACAGCACGGTAATAAAATAGAGGAAGAGAAGAGGAAGGTTTGGCAAAAACTAAGACTGTATGTAGTCATTGTAGCCGGACAAGATGCTTATGTCTGTGGCTTTATGAAGTCATCGAATGATACAGGGGTGCTAAAGATTTTGTTTTAAACTAACGGAACCCATTTAATATGGAAATAAAATTAGCGGTAAATAAATTATAAATTCGTAAATTCTTGCCTTTCTACTCATAATGAACGCAACACCTACATTATTAAAACAAAAAATAATCCTAATAACGTGTCATAAAACGTAATTTCGATTTTCGGTCGTGCCCACCTCATCTCACCACGCATCATTACCGCCAAATCGCACACATTTTAATTACTTTCAAGTATAATTATAAACCTCTTTGACAATTAGTACACATAACGCCCATCAGATTTCAGCACGGTCGTGTTCATTGAACGAAAAGCCATTTTGTAGTTAATGATCACAAACGAACCAATTGGGCAGCATTATTTCCAGACATGTATGCAATACTGTGTCCAGCTATAATTGTTGATTAATTTGGGCGGGGGACAAAGTATGTAAAGATATATTTTAATTTAGACTTTTTGGACCAGGCGGTAGTGAATTTTAAGAGTTATTAATACAAATTATACTTTTTTAAAAATTAAAAGTGTTTTTGAAAACCTCTGGTATAAAAGGTTTTTAAGTAGCAACACATCCAGATAAATCCTCAACATTCTAAACTTACTATAACCATAACATAAACCTACAACATACTATATTTTGTAACAATAATAATAATGATAATGGTATTTGCAACAATACAAATAATGATATTAGTAGCAATATTAATAATGACATTATTAACAATACTAAAAATGCTATTTGTCCCGTGGCAGTTGCTTGTCTGCTATCGGGCGCCTCCCCAGGTGGTGGATCGGGGAACGCTCGTTGTGCTTGCACTTCGGGTACTGGTGAAATAAAATACGGGTGAACCAAAACAAGATAGGGGAAGGAACCCCGAAAATAAACTTTTTATGAGTAGCAGAAAGGAGATTTACACTACGGTGCAGGGAGTCGGATCTCCAGTACCGGCAGAGGTGGAGGTGGCTGAGCAGGCCTCACCTGGGTCGTTAGCCCATGACTGCAAGAATTCGAAAAGGGTGGAACACTTGGCCCTGACGCAAGCTACAAGTGTAGAAGATTCGTTCAAGAAAAGCACGAGCACCCATAGGACTCCGCCTCTATTGAGAACGTTGGAGAGCAGCTGTGCAGTGGACCTGCCTCCAGAGCCTAGGGATGCCTCCGAGTGTACTCTGGACATCGAGTTGGATGCGAAACCTGATTTACAAACCATCATTACAGAGATCGAAGCTTCTGAGGTTGAAAGGTTTAAGAGGCAGGGAAGCAGACAAGAACGAAGAGGAGCAGTTAAAAGACATTAGTGCTATCCTCCGTACTATGCGGGGGTCTGTAGCAAAACAGAGAAACGTGAATAGGATCATCAAGAATGGTCTAATTCAATTAGAGGACGGGCTAGAGGTGCTTCGTGCCTGTAGAATCACCCGTCAGAATGCAATTGGTACTATAGCGGAAAGAGAATCTGTGTCTGCAGGAGGTGGTCCTGGTATCCCATACCTAACTCCACGAAAGCGCCCGAGGGAGTCTACTACGAGTTAGGAGGCAGCGGACACTAAGAGCCAGGAACCGGCAAAGGCCGAGGCATGGAATGTAATGGCCGGTAAAAAAAAGAATAAGAAGAAGCTAGTACTAGAGACACCGCCAAATCAACAACAATCTAGTCAAAAGAAGAAGCCAACAAAAGAAGACCTAGAAGAAGCGCTGTAGTTATTAAAGCCGCCTCTGGAAAGAGCTATGCCGAGATTCTAGGAGCAATAAGGAAAGACGTGCAGCCAGAAGACAGTGGGACGGTGATCCGCGGCATCAGGAAAACAAGGGAAGGCGGAGTGCTATTGGAGCTCAACAGCTGCAAAGACCAGGCGGCACTCTAAACTGCAATTAAAATGGCAATCGGAGAGAGCGGAGAGTTTCGAAGCTTAAGCCCCAAGATGAGATTGGAGATTCTGGATCTTGACTCCTAAACGACCGAAGTGGAAGTTAAGGAGGCTCTTATCTGACTCTTAGATTTCTTAAAGCGATTTGCTTTGTACGAGTAACATAAAGTGTTTGAAGATGAAGGAGACGATTCCATAGTTCTGGAGATACTTTTATATCATGATTAGAACAATAATAATATTTGTTGCAACAATAGTAATTTGTAATCTTTGTAAAGAAAGAGTACAAAGACATAAAGGAGGAAGGAAAGAGATTCATCGGTTATGATTAGGAGAAGAAAATAACAGATCCCCAGGGCTGTTCCTGAGTCAATGAGAAGTGTTGAGTCGAAGTATAATGGAACAATAGAAATCATTCTCTAGCTGCTCGTCATGGAAAGAGCTCGAAAACATATCTATGGTGAAGTTTTAAAGAAAAAGTTTTTTAGTTAGAAAATTCAAAACGTTTAACTTCTAGTTACTGCAACTCTCGTGTCTTCCTGTAGTGAGATAATCAACGTGCTCTTCCTAATACAACTGGAAACAACGGGATCTTCAGAGTATCCAACTCACTCCTGAGGTGCTAACTATGAATCTATCCCCTAGTCCCCAAATCCTATTGTAAGCTCTATTTGACTGGTTTAGCTAAATATTGCTTTCTAAAGAGTTTGTATCACAGAGGGGGGGGGGGTTTCTTGTGTGTTATAATATTTAACTAAGACTTCAGGGTTCGTTCAGGGAAGAAACTTTGCACCGAACTTAGAATCTTAGAGGAGTTACACCTCCCTACCTTAACCAAAGTCACTTTTCGAATATTGGACCATATCTCTATCCTACCATGGGAAATCGTTTCTAAAGTGGAGATATATGCTAGGAGATGCGATGCTGTTTAGATGAGACACCACTATGCCTCCCCTCATTTCCTTGTTGTAACATTATGAGTACACAATATACATAGACTATATCTACTCATATATATATATATATATATATATATGTTATGTACCCATAATGTTACAACGGGTTTGTCCACATCGTATTAGATCTGGTACAAAATCAGTTGAATTTGTTCTTTTTGTTTTCTTGTTGTGTTTAATACTTGTTGGGGTTTGTCAAGTCCCGTTTCGTCACGCCAGGCAACTCTGCGTCGGCGGACACATGCGTGCCAAAAGATTGTTATTGTATGGCGGAGACATAAAGGAAGTAACATATTTTAAGTTGTTAAAAGAAGAAGTAATGAATCATTGTTCGGTTTTTTTTGACAGCTGTATTCATTTGACGCATCTTCCGGTTTCCGTATTTCATCTATCACTTGCTATTTTTCGAAAGGGGAAGGAATTCTCTATTCCGCAACTGTCGTGCAGCAGGTGCACGAGCAAAGCAAACAGGAATGCGTGTTTGGCAAACTATGCATAGCTGGACACGCAACCCTGAACTGCGTATCGGGACAGAACAGGTCCTGGATGTGTGTGTTCTATGCTATTGCGTCATAGACTTCGGACATGTAGGAGGATATACGGCGTTATAGTCAAACTTAGGCCGGTAGTAAACATCAAAAGGAGTAAAAACTGCGCGCAACACTTTGGTAATGGAAGTTAATGAGAATATATTTCACTCTGGAATGTACTGGAGGAGAAAGAACCGTATATCGTTTAATCTTGCGGGAGGGTCAACAAGCTTTAACAATGCGTAACTGTAGTAAAAATAGGATCGTTAGGTAATATCACGTTCCTAAATAGAATTTAGCTGCACCTGCAGTAAATCTAAGCAATAACACCACATGGCAAAAACACAAAATACAAAAATACATAAAACTGAACATATGAAAAAAATTAAGAAAAATCCAAACATTGAATTACTGACACTAAAAGAATGAATAAAAATGAATGCAAAACTATTTAAAATCATGAACTGCTTAATAACTGTAAAGA